>JAKSXO010000142.1:0-240504 GCA_024509115.1 Crotalus helleri
CTCCATCTCCTTCCTTCCCCTTCAATCTTCCTACCTTCCTTCTAACATCCCATCCCTTCCCCTTCAAACTCTATCCATTCCTTTCCAATCATCTTCATCCTACCATACCTTCCTTCCTTCTTTCCTTCCTTCCTACCATCCTTCCCCCTTTCAATCTCCTTCCTTCTCCATCTCCTTCCTCCCCCCTTCAATCATCTCCTTCTCCATCTCCTTTCCTTTCCACCTTCAATCTTCCTTCTTTCCTTCCATCTCCATCTCCATCCCCTCCCCTTCAATCTCTCTTTTCATTCCTTCCATCCTTCCTTCCTTCCTTCCTTCCTTCCTTCCTTCATTCATTCATTCATTCATTCATTCTTATCCTTACCCTCCTTCAATCTCCTTCCTTCTCCATCTTCTTCCTTTCCCCTTCAATCTTCCTTCCTTCCATCTCCATCTCCATTCTTTCCTCCTTCAATCTCTCTTTCCTTCTTTCCTTCTTTACTTCCTTCCTTCCTCCCCCCTTCAATCTCCTTCCTTCTCCATCACCTTCCTTTCCCCTTCAATCTTACTTTCTTTCCTTCCATCTACATCTCCATCCCTTCCCCTTCAATCTCTCTCCTTCCTTTCTTTCCTTCCTTCCTTCCTTCCTTCTTTATCCTTCCTTCTTCTTCCTTCTTTCCCCCTTAATCTCCTTCCTCCTCCATCTCCTTCCTTTCCCCTTCACTCTTCCTTCCTTCCTTCTATCTCTCTCTCCCTTCCCCTTCAATCTCTATCCTTCCTTTCTTCCTTTCTTCCTTCCTTCCTTCCTTCCTTCCTTCTTTCCTTCCTTCCTTCCTTCCTTCCCCCTTCAATCTCCTTCCTTCTCCATCTCCTTCCTCCCCCTTCAATCTCCTTCCTTCTCCATCTCCTTCCTTTCCCCTTCAATCTTCCTTCTTTCCTTCCATCTCCATCTCCATCCCCTCCCCTTCAATCTCTCTTTCCTTCCTTCCTTCCTTCCTTCCTTCCTTCCTTCCTTCCTTCCTTCATTCATTCATTCATTCATTCATTCTTTCCTTCCCCCTTCAATCTCCTTCCTTCTCCATCTTCTTCCTTTCCCCTTCAATCTTCCTTCCTTCCATCTCCATCTCCATTCTTTCCCCTTCAATCTCTCTTTCTCCTTCTTTCTCTTCTTTACTTCCTTCCTTCCTCCCCCCTTCAATCTCCTTCCTTCTCCATCTCCTTCCTTTCCCCCTTCAATCTTACTTCTTTCCTTCCATCTACATCTCCATCCCTTCCCCTTCAATCTCTCTCTCTTCCTTTCTTCCTTCCTTCCTTCTTTCCTTCCTTCCTTCCTTCCTTCTTTCCTTCTCCTTTAATCTCCTTCCTCCTCCATCTCCTTCCTTTCCCCTTCAATCTTCCTTCCTTCCTTCTATCTCCATCCCTTCCCCTTCAATCTCTATCCTTCCTTTCTTCCTTTCTTCCTTCCTTCCTTCCTTCCTTCCTTCCTTCCTTCTTTCCTTCCTTCCTTCCTTCCTTCCCCCTTCAATCTCCTTCCTTCTCCATCTCCTTCCTTTCCCCCTCAATCTTCCTTCCTTCCTTCCATCTCCATCCGTTCCCCCTTCAATCTCTCTCTTCTTCCTTCCTTCCTTTCTTTCCCCCTTCAATCTCCTTCTTCTCCATCTCCATCCCTTCCCCTTCAATCTCTACTTCCTTCCTTCCTGCCATTCCTTCCTTCCTTCCCCCCTTCAAACTCCTTCCTCCTCCATCTCCTTCATTTCCCCTTCAATCTTCCTTCCTTCCATCTCCATCCCTTCCCCTTCAATCTCTCTCCTTCCTTCCTTCCTTCCTTCCTTCCTTCCTTCCTTCCTTCCTTCCTTCCTTCATTCCCCCTTCAATCTCCTTCCTTCTCCATCTCTTCCTTTCCCCTTCAAACTTCCTTCCTTCCTTCTATCTCCATCCCTTCCCCTTCAATCTCTATCCTTCCTTCTTCTTCCTTTCTTCCTTCCTTCCTTCCTTCCTTTCCTCTTCTTTCCTTCCTTCCTTTCTTCCTTCCTCTTCCCCCTTCAATCTCCTTCCTTCTCCATCTCCCTTCCTTTCCCCTTCAATCTTCCTTCCTTCCTTCCATCTCCATCCCTTCCCCTTCAATCTCTCTCTTCTTCCTTCCCTTCTTTCTTTCCCCCCTTCAATCTCCTTCCTTCTCCATCTCATCCATCCTTCCCCCCTTCAATCTCTACTTCCTTCCTTCCTTCCTTCCTTCCTTCCTTCCCCCTTCAAACTCCTTCCTCCTCCATCTCCTTCATTTCCCCTTCAATCTTCCTTCCTTCCATCTCCATCCCTTCCCCTTCAATCTCTCCACCTTCTTCCTTCCTTCCTTCCTTCAATCCTTCCTTCCTTTCCTTCATTCCCCCTTCAATCTCCTTCCTTCTCCATCTCTTCCTTTCCCCTTCAAACTTCCTTCCTTCCTTCCATCTCCCTCCCTTCCCTTCAATCGCTCTTCTTCCTTCCTTCCTTCCAAATCCATCTCCATCCTTCCCCTTCAATCTCTTCCTTCCTTCTTTCCTTCCCTCCTTCCTTCCTTCATCCATTCATTCTTCCTTCACCTTCAATCTCCTTCCTCCTCCATCTCCTTCCTTCCTTCCTTCCTTCCTTCCCCCTTCAATCTCCTTCCTTCTTCATCTCCTTCCTTCCTTCCCTCTTCAATCATCCTTCCTTGCTCCATCTCCATCCCTTCCCCTTCAATCTCTCTCTTTCCTTCCTTCCTTCCCTCCTTCCTTCCTTCCCCCTTCAATCTCCTTTCTCCTCCATCTCCTTCCTTTCCCCCTTCAATCTTCCTTCCTTCCTTCCATCTCATCCCTTTCCCTTCAATCTGTCTCCTTCCTTCCTTCCTTCCTTCCTTCCTTCCTTCCTTCCCTTCCTTCCTTCCTTCCTTCCCCCTTCAATCTCCTTCCTCTCCATCTCCTTCCTTTACCCTTCAATCTTCTTTCCTTTATTCCATCTCCATCCCTTCCACTCAATCTCTCCTTCCTTCCTTCCTTCCTCTTCCTTCCTTCCTTCCTTCCTTCCTTCCCCCTTCAATCTCCTTCATTCTCCATCTCCTTCCTTTCCTCCCTTCAATCTTCCTTCCGTCCTTCCTTCCTTCCATCTCCATCCCCTCCCCTTCAACCTCTCTCCTTCCTTCCTTCCTTCCTTCCTTCTTTCCTTCCTTCCTTCCTTCCTTCCTTCCTTCCTTCTTTCCCCCTTTAATCTCCTTCCTCCTCCATCCTCCTTCCTTTCCCCTTCAATCTTCCTTCCTTCCTTCTATCTCCATCCCTTCCCCTTCAATCTCTCTCCTTCCTTTCTTCCTTCCTTCCTTCCTTCCTTCTTTCCTTCCTTCCTTCCTCCTTCCTTCCTTCCTTCCTTCCTTCTTTCCCCCTTTAATCTCCTTCCTCCTCCATCTCCCTTCCTTTCCCCTTCAATCTTCCTTCCTTCCTTCTATCTCCATCCCTTCCCCTTCAATCTCTATCCTTCCTTTCTTCCTTCCTTCTTCCTTCCTTCCTTCCTTCCTTCCTTCCTTCCTTCTTTCCTTCCTTCCTTCTCCTTCCTTCCCCCTTCAATCTCCTTCCTTCTCCATCTCCTTCCTTTCCCCCTTCAATCTTCCTTCCTTCCTTCCATCTCCATCCCTTCCCCTTCAATCTCTCTCTTCTTCCTTCCTTCTTTCTTTCCCCCTTCAATCTCCTTCCTTCTCCATCTCCATCCTTCCCCTTCAATCTCTACTTCCTTCCTTCCCTTCCTTCCTTCCTTCCTTCCTTCCTTCCCCATTCAAACTCCTTCCTCCTCCATCTCCTTCATTTCCCCTTCAATCTTCCTTCCTTCCATCTCCATCCCTTCCCCTTCAATCTCTCTCCTTCCTTCCTTCCTTCCTTCCTTCCTTCCTTCCTTCCTTCCTTCCCCCTTCAATCTCCTTCCTTCTCCATCTCTTCCTTTCCCCTTCAAACTTCCTTCCTTCCTTCCATCTCCCTCCCTTCCCCTTCAATCGCTCTTCTTCCTTCCTTCCTTCCAAATCCATCTCCATCCCTTCCCCTTCAATCTCTTTCCTTCCACTTCTTTCCTTCCCTCCTTCCTTCCTTCATCCATTCATTCTTTCCTTCCACCTTCAATCTCCTTCCTCCTCCATCTCCTTCCTTCCTTCCTTCCTTCCTTCCCCCTTCAATCTCCTTCCTTCTTCATCTCCTTCCTTCCCTCTTCAATCTTCCTTCCTTGCTTCCATCTCCATCCCTTCCCCTTCAATCTCCTCTCTTCCTTCCTTCCTTCCCTCCTTCCTTCCTTCCCCCCTTCAATCTCCTTTCTCACTCCATCTCCTCCTTTCCCCTTCAATCTTCCTTCCTTCCTTCCATCTCCATCCCTTTCCCTTCAATCTGTCTCCTTCCTTCCTTCCTTCGTTCCTTCCTTCCTTCCTTCCTTCCTTCCTTCCCCCTTCAATCTCCTTCCTCCTCCATCTCCTTCCTTTACCCTTCAATCTTCTTTCCTTTATTCCATCTCCATCCCTTCCACTTCAATCTCTCTCCTTCCTTCCTTCCTCCTTCCTTCCTTCCTTCCTTCCTTCCTTCCTTCCTTCCTTCCCCCTTCAATCTCCTTCCTTCTCCATCTCCTTCCTTTCCCCTTCAATATTCCTTCCGTCCTTCCTTCCTTCCATCTCCATCCCTTCCCTTCAATCTCTCTCCTTCCTTCCTTCCTTCCTTCCTTCCTTCTTTCCTTCCTTCCTTCCTTCCTTCCTTCCTTCTTTCCCCCTTTAATCTCCTTCCTCCTCCATCTCCTTCCTTTCCCCTTCAATCTTCCTTCCTTCCTTCTATCTCCATCCCTTCCCCTTCAATCTCTATCCTTCCTTTCTTCCTTCCTTCCTTCCTTCCTTCCTTCCTTCCTTCCTTCCTTCTTTCCTTCCTTCCTTCCTTCCTTCCCCCCTTCAATCTCCTTCCTTCTCCATCTCCTTCCTTTCCCCTTCAATCTTCCTTCCTTCCTTCCATCTCCATCCCTTCCCCTTCAATCTCTCTCTTCTTCCTTCCTTCTTTCTTTCCCCCTTCAATCTCCTTCCTTCTCCATCTCCATCCCTTCCCCTTCAATCTCTACTTCCTTCCTTCCTTCTTCCTTCCTTCCTTCCCCCTTCAAACTCCTTCCTCCTCCATCTCCTTCATTTCCCCTTCAATCTTCCTTCCTTCCATCTCCATCCCTTCACCTTCAATCTCTCTCTCCTTCCTTCCTTCCTTCCTTCCTTCCTTCCTTCCTTCCTTCCCCCTTCAATCTCCTTCCTTCTCCATCTCTTCCTTTCCCCTTCAAACTTCCTTCCTTCCTTCCATCTCCCCTCCCTTCCCCTTCAATCGCTCTTCTTCCTTCCTTCCTTCCAAATCCATCTCCATCCCTTCCCCTTCAATCTCTTTCCTTCCTTCTTTCCTTCCCTCCTTCCTTCCTTCATCCATTCATTCTTTCCTTCCACCTTCAATCTCCTTCCTCCTCCATCTCCTTCCTTCCTTCCTTCCTTCCTTCCCCCTTCAATCTCCTTCCTTCTTCATCTCCTTCCTTCCCTCTTCAATCTTCCTTCCTTGCTTCCATCTCCATCCCTTCCCCTTCAATCTCTCTCTTTCCTTCCTTCCTTCCCTCTTCCTTCCTTCCCCCTTCAATCTCCTTTCTCCTCCATCTCCTTCCTTTCCCCTTCAATCTTCCTTCCTTCCTTCCTATATCTCCATCCCTTTCCCTTCAATCTGTCTCCTTCCTTCCTTCTTCGTTCCTTCCTTCCTTCCTTCCTTCCTTCCTTCCCCCTTCAATCTCCTTCCTCCTCCATCTCCTTCCTTTACCCTTCAATCTTCTTTCCTTTATTCCATCTCCATCCCTTCCACTTCAATCTCTCTCCTTCCTTCCTTCCTTCCTTCCTTCCTTCCTTCCTTCCTTCCTTCCTTCCTTCCTTCCTTCCTTCCTTCCCCCTTCAATCTCCTTCCTTCTCCATCTCCTTCCTTTCCCCTTCAATATTCCTTCCGTCCTTCCTTCCTTCCATCTCCATCCCTTCCCCTTCAATCCTTCTCCTTCCTTCCTTCCTTCTCCTTCCTTCCTTCCTTCTTCCTTCCTTCCTTCCTTCCTTCCTTCCTTCTTTCCCCCTTTAATCTCCTTCCTCCTCTCCATCTCCTTCCTTTCCCCTTCAAATCTTCCTTCTTTCCTTCCATCTACATCTCCATCCCTTCCCCCTTCAATCTCTCTCCTCCCTACCTACCTTCCTTCCTTCCTTACCCCTCCCTTCAATCTCCTTCCTCCTCCATCTCATTCCTTTCCCCTTAAAACTTCCTTCCTTCCTTCAATCTCCATCCCTTCCTCTTCAATCTCTCTCCTTCCTTCCTTCCTTCCTTCCTTCCTTCCTGTCCTTCCTTCCCCCTTCAATCTCCCTCCTCCTCCATCTCCTTCCTTTCCCCCTTCAAATCTTCCTTCCTTCCATCTCCATCTCCATTCTTTCCCCTTCAATCTCTCTTTCCTTCCTTCCTTCTTTACTTCATTCCTTCCTCCCCCCTGCAATTCTCCTTCCTTCTCCATCTCCTTCCTTTCCCCTTCAATCTTCCTTCTTTCCTTCCATCTCCATCTCCATCCCCTCCCCTTCAATCTCTCTTTCCCTCCATCCTTCCTTCCTTCCTTCCTTCCTTCCTTCCTTCCTTCATTCATTCATTCATTCTTTCCTTCCCCCTTCAATCTCCTTCCTTCTCCATCTTCTTCCTTTCCCCTTCAATCTTCCTTCCTTCCATCTCCATCTCCAATCTTTCCCCTTCATCATCTCATTTCCTTTCTTTTCCTTCTTTACTTCCTTCCTTCCTCCCCACTTCAATCTCCTTCCTTCTCCATCTCCATCCTTTCCCCTCAATCTTACTTCTTTCCTTCCATCTACATCTCCATCCCTTCCCCTTCAATCTCTCTCTTCCTTTCTTCTTCCTTCCTTCCTTCCTTCTTCCTTCCTTCCTTCCTTCCTTCTTCCCCCCTTTAATCTCCTTCCTCCTCCATCTCCTTCCTTTCCCCTTCAATCTTCCTTCCTGTCCTTCTATCTCCATCCCTTCCCCTTCAATCTCTATCCTTCCTTCTTCCTTCTTCCTTCTTCCTTCCTTCCTTCTTTCCTTCTTTCCTTCCTTCCTTCCTTCCTTCCCCTTTCAATCTCCTTCCTTCTCCATCTCCTTCCTCCCCCCATCAATCTCCTTCCTTCTCCATCTCCTTCCTTCCCCTTCAATCTTCCTTCTTTCCTTCACATCTCCATCTCCATCCCCTCCCCTTCAATCTCTCTTTCCTTCCTTCCTTCCTTCCTTCCTTCCTTCCTTCCTTCATTCATTCATTCATTCATTCTTTCCTTCCCCCTTCAAATCTCCTTCCTTCTCCATCTTCTTCCCTTTTCCCCTTCAATCTTCCTTCCTTCCATCTCCATCTCCATTCTTTCCCCTTCAATCTCTCTTTCCTTCTTTCCTTCTTTACTTCCTTCCTTCCTCCCTCACTTCAATCTCCTTCCTTCTCCATCTCCTTCCTTTCCCCTTCAATCTTACTTCTTTCCTTCCACTACATCTCCAATCCCCTTCCCCTTCAATCTCTCTCCTTCTTTCTTCCTTCCTTCCTTCTTTCACTTCCTTCCTTCCTTCCTATCTTTCCCCCTTTAATCTCCTTCCTCCTCCATCTCCTTCCTTTCCCCTTCAATCTTCCTTCCTTCCTTCTATCTCCATCCCTTCCCCATCAATCTCTATCCTTCCTTTCTTCCTTTCTTCCTTCCTTCCTTCCTTCTTTCCTTCCTTCCTTCACTTCCTTCCCCCTTCAATCTCCATCCTTCTCCATCTCCTTCCTTTCCCCCCCTTCAATCTTCCTTCCTTCCTTCCATCTCCATCCACTTCCCCTTCAATCTCTCTCTTCTTCCTTCCTTCTTTCTTTCCCCCTTCAATCTCCTTCTTCTCCATCTCCATCCCTTCCCCTTCAATCTCTACTTCCTTCCTTCCTTCCTTCCTTCCTTCTTTCCCCCTTCAAACTCCTTCCTCCTTCCAATCCCTTCATTTCCCCTTCAATCTTCCTTCCTTCCATCTCCATCCCTTCCCCTTCAATCTCTCTCCTTCCTTCCTTCCTTCCTTCCTTCCTTCATTCCCCCTTCAATCTCCTTCCTTCTCCATCTCTTCCTTTCCCCTTCAAACTTCCTTCCTTCCTTCCATCTCCCTCCCTTCCCCTTCAATCGCTCGTCTTCCTTCCTTCCTTCCAAATCCATCTCCATCCCTTCCCCTTCAATCTCTTTCCTTCCTTCTTTCCTTCCCTCCTTCCTTCCTTCATCCATTCATTCTTTCCTTCCACCTTCAATCTCTCCTTCCTCCTCCATCTCCTTCCTTCCTTCCTTCCTTCCCCCTTCAATCTCCTTCCTTCTTCATCTCCTTCCTTCCCTCTTCAATCTTCCTTCCTTGCTTCCATCTCCATCCCTTCCCCTTCAATCTCTCTCTTTCCTTCCTTCCTTCCCTCCTTCCTTCCTTCCCCCTTCAATCTCCTTTCTCCTCCATCTCCTTCCTTTCCCCTTCAATCTTCCTTCCTTCCTTCCATCTCCATCCCTTTCCCCTTCAATCTGTCTCCTTCCTTCCTTCCTTCCTTCCTTCCTTCCTTCGTTCCTTCCTTCCTTCCTTCCTTCCTTCCTTCCTTCCCCCTTCAATCTCCTTCCTCCTCCATCTCCTTCCTTTACCCTTCAATCTTCTTTCCTTTATTCCATCTCCATCCCTTCCACTTCAATCTCATCCTTTCCTTCCTTCCTTCCTTCCCCCTTCAATCTCATTCCTTCTCCATCTCCTTCCTTTCCCCTTCAATCTTCCTTCCGTCCTTCCTTCCTTCCATCTCCATCCCCTCCCCTTCAACCTCTCTCCTTCCTTCCTTCCTTCCTTCTTTCCTTCCTTCCTTCTTCCTTCCTTCCTTCCTTCCTTCCTTCCTTCCCTTCCTTCCTTTTCCCCCTTTAATCTCCTTCCTCCTCCATCTCCTTCCTTTCCCCTTCAATCTTCCTTCCTTCCTTCTATCTCCATCCCTTCCCCTTCAATCTCTCTCCTTCCTTTCTTCCTTCCTTCCTTCCTTCCTTCTTTCCTTCCTTCCTTCCTTCCTTCCTTCCTTCCTTCCTTCCTTCCTTCCTTCTTTCCCCCTTTAATCTCCTTCCTCCTCCATCTCCTTCCTTTCCCCTTCAATCTTCCTTCCTTCCTTCTATCTCCATCCCTTCCCCTTCAATCTCTATCCTTCCTTTCTTCCTTCCTTCCTTCCTTCCTTCCTTCCTTTCTTTCCTTCCTTCCTTCCTTCCTTCCCCCTTCAATCTCCTTCCTTCTCCATCTCCTTCCTTTCCCCTTCAATCTTTCCTTCCCCCTTCCTTCCATCTCCATCCCTTCCCCTTCAATCTCTCTCTTCTTCCTTCCTTCTTTCTTTCCCACCCTTCAATCTCCTTCCTTCTCCCATCTCCATCCCTTCCCCTTCAATCTCTACTTCCTTCCTTCCTTCCTTCCTTCCTTCCTTCCTTCCTTCCCCCTTCAAACTCCTTCCTCCTCCATCTCCTTCATTTCCCCTTCAATCTTCCTTCCTTCCATCTCCATCCCTTCCCCTTCAATCTCTCTCCTTCCTTTCTTCCTTCCTTCATTTTTTCCTTCCTTTCTTCCTTCCTTCCTTCCTTCCTTCCCCCCTCAATCTCCTTTCTTCTCCATCTCCTTCCTTTCTCCTACAATCTTCCTTCCTTCTTTCTCCATCTCCTTCCTTTCCTCTTCAATCTTCCTTCCATCCTTCCATCTCCATCCCTTTCCCTTCAATCTGTCTCCTTCCTTTCTTCCTTCCTTCATTTATTCCTTCTTTCCTTCCTTCCTTCCTTCCCCTTTAATCTCCTTCCTTCTCCATCTCCTTCCTTTCCCCTTCAATCTTCCTTCCTTCCTTCCATCTCCGTCCCTTCCCCTTCAATCTCTCTCTTCTTCCTTCCTTCCTTCCCCCTTCAATCTCCTTTCTCCTCCATCTCCTTCCTTTCCCCTTCAATCTTCCTTCCTTCCTTCCATCTCCATCCCTTTCCCTTCAATCTGTCTCCTTCCTTCCTTCCTTCGTTCCTTCCTTCGTTCCTTCCTTCCTTCCCCCTTCAATCTCCTTCCTCCTCCATCTCTCCTTCCTTTACCCTTCAATCTTCTTTCCTTTATTCCATCTCCATCCCTTCCACTTCAATCTCTCTCCTTCCTTCCTTCCTTCCTTCCTTCCTTCCTTCCCCCTTCAATCTCCTTCCTTCTCCATCTCCTTCCTTTCCCCTTCAATCTTCCTTCCGTCCTTCCTTCCTTCCATCTCCATCCCTTCCCCTTCAATCTCTCTCCTTCCTCCTTCCTTCCTTCCTTCTTTCCTTCCTTCCTTCCTTCCTTCCTCCTTCCTTCCTTCCTTCTTTCCCCCTTTAATCTCCTTCCTCCTCCATCTCCTTCCTTTCCCCTTCAATCTTCCTTCCTTCCTTCTATCTCCATCCCTTCCCCTTCAATCTCTCTCCTTCCTTTCTTCCTTCCTTCCTTCCTTCCTTCTTTCCTTCCTTCCTTCCTTCCTTCCTTCTTTCCCCCTTTAATCTCCTTCCTCCTCCATCTCCTTCCTTTCCCCTTCAATCTTCCTTCCTTCCTTCTATCTCCATCCCTTCCCCTTCAATCTCTATCCTTCCTTTCTTCCTTTCTTCCTTCCTTCCTTCCTTCCTTCCTTCCTTCTTTCCTTCCTTCCTTCCTTCCTTCCCCCTTCAATCTCCTTCCTTCTCCATCTCCTTCCTTTCCCCTTCAATCTTCCTTCCTTCCTTCCATCTCCATCCCTTCCCCTTCAATCTCTCTCTTCTTCCTTCCTTCTTTCTTTCCCCCTTCAATCTCCTTCCTTCTCCATCTCCATCCCTTCCCCTTCAATCTCTACTTCCTTCCTTCCTTCCTTCCTTCCTTCCTTCCCCCTTCAAACTCCTTCCTCCTCCATCTCCTTCATTTCCCCTTCAATCTTCCTTCCTTCCATCTCCATCCCTTCCCCTTCAATCTCTCTCCTTCCTTTCTTCCTCCCTTCATTTTTTCCTTCCTTTCTTCCTTCCTTCCTTCCTTCCTTCCCCCCCTCAATCTCCTTTCTTCTCCATCTCCTTCCTTTCTCCTACAATCTTCCTTCCTTCTTTCTCCATCTCCTTCCTTTCCTCTTCAATCTTCCTTCCATCCTTCCATCTCCATCCCTTTCCCTTCAATCTGTCTCCTTCCTTTCTTCCTTCCTTCATTTCTTCCTTCTTTCCTTCCTTCCTTCCTTCCCCTTTAATCTCCTTCCTTCTCCATCTCCTTCCTTTCCCCTTCAATCTTCCTTCCTTCCTTCCATCTCCGTCCCTTCCCCTTCAATCTCTCTCTTCTTCCTTCTTTCCTTCCCCTTCAATCTCCTTCCTTCTCCATCTCCTTCCTTTCCCCTTCAATCTCTTCCTTCCTTCCTTCCCTTCCCTCCCTCCCAACATTTTTGAGCAAGGAAGAGTAAGCTTCTCCATCGAGCATTGCTATATTGTTTTTGTGATTAATCACTATGTTCAATTCGTAACAATGAAAATACACCCTGCATATCAGATATTTTGATTACGATTCATAACAGTAGCAAAGTTACAGTTATGAAATATCAACGAAAATAATCTTATGGTTGGGGGTCACCACAACATGAGGAACTGTATTAAGGCGTTGCGGCATTAGAAAGGTTGAGAACCACTGCTCTAGAAAAGGTACAGAGAAGAGCAACACAGATGATTAGGGGACTGGAGGTTAAAACATATAAGGAACATTTGCTGTAATTGGGTATGTCTAGTTTAATGAAGAGAAGGGTGAGGGGGGACATGATAGTAGTGTTCCAATATCTCAGGGGCTGCCACAAAGTTGAGGGAGTCAAGCTATTTTCCATAGCACTTGAAGGCAGGACAAGAAGCAACAGATGGAAACTAATCAAGGAGAGAAGCAAGCTAGAACTAAGGAGAACAATTAACCAGTGGAACAACCTGCCTCCAGAAGCGTGAATTTTGCCCCATTTTATGACCTTTCTTGCCTCAGTCATTAAGTGAATGGCATGCTGGCTGAGGAATTCTGGGAGTTGAAGTCCACAAGTCATAAAAGGGCCAAGTTTGAAGACCCCTGCTTTTAAGTATGATTGGCCTGGCTCAGTGGTGGCGAACCTATGGCACGGGTGCCAGAGGCGGCACTCGGAGCCCTCTTTGTGGGCACACGTGCCATTGCCCCAGCCTTGCCTCCCCCCGCAATCCCCTCCTCACCAGCAGCCCCCCGGAGGAGAGTCGCCCCCCGAGCGTGGCCCACGCGGAGCAGTGCAGCCAAGGACATGGCAGCCAGACAGCGTAGACAAGACTCTGCCCTCACAACCCATTGTGCACAGTTGATGCTGTGGGGTGCGGGCAGAGGGTGTGGCCGCCATGGCGCTGCTGGGCAATCTGCGGCGGGCCCTGGAGGTGGTGAGTGGCCCTGCAAGCAGGCAGGGTGGGGACGGAGCAGGGGCAGGGCAGGGGGTGGAGCGGGGGTGGGGCCAGTTTTGGGGCACTCGGTCTCTAAAAGGTTTGCCATCACTGGCCTGGCTGATGCATGACATTAAACCTTAAGAAGGTTGATTTGATTTCTGACAGTGTGTTGTCTCAAATCAGCCACTGGGAACTACAATTTATGATAGCTGGATGTGTGAACCAGGGCAGTTGTGATTTCTGAAACTATAGTGTGAATCCAACCATTGCTTGAAAAATTACTTTAGAGCTTAATGTTCTTCACACCAACTTGGTTCACACAACACACAAAGCCATTTTGTGCTTTGTTTAGTTTTGACTTAACAGGTGATTTGATAGAAGTAAAAGAAAGGTCTTAAAAATTTAATATTGAAAGAGAAATTTAAAATTGAATTTGCTGCAGTGGAAATTTACTGAGTAGAGAAGCTATGGTGGGAAAGAGGAAAGGTTAACATAAAGAAAGGATGTAAAGGAAATATGTAGCTGGGTCTTAAGAGTGGGAAAAGAAAGAAGAAAACATCTGTAATAGAAGATAACTAGCAAAAGAGGAAAGAACCTATTTTTCTAAGAAGTCATAAAAAAGGGGGCCAGAACTCAGGCAACTGAGCATGCGCAATTAATTGATTAATATTAACTGACACACCTTGCATAAATTATCTCCTAATTTTAATGTACATGTGATGTATGATTTAGTATGTAGCAAGAAATATGTAGGAGGCGGTCAAAAAGAGTGTAACCTCATAGTACCTCAGCCAATGGAGAAAGAGGAGGGATGTGGCAAGCCAGGACAAGGGATGTATAAAGAAGGAGATATTTTGGGTTAAAACTTTGGAGAGAACCAAGCTTTGATAGCTTCTCTCCCTGCTTATTGCAATAAACGAAACAAAAGGCCTTCACTGTGTCTTGGCTGGTTATTGGTCAGGCGAGCTTGCCTCTGGTCACGAAGGAAAGTAGCCAGGAGCACATAAAAGTATGAAACCAGACATTCAGGAGTTACTGTTTTGTTTTATGTCTCAGCAAATATAACCAGTTGTGTTTTTGTATAGAAATTATTGTTAAATTATAGCGGAACTCAATTTGTGAATTAGGTCACTAAATCTGGATTGCATTCAATAACTGAAGAACTGTATATATTTATTTCTTGCTTTTTGTTAATCTTGAGACTAGTGAGCTTTACTAATTTAACATTGTTGCCTTTGACAATAGGAAATGTTATTGAATAAACATGCTTATGACCCTAGAAATACATGTACACTTCCAGACAGAAACATTTAAAAATATTTAACAAAATCGTCATATATTTTTTTCTTCAGGCTTGTTGCATTTATGAAAAAAACAACACAGTGACACAGTGGGTTTATAGTAAAGACTCCTGCCAGAAAAATAAATGGCTTTGCACTTTTTTAAAATTAAAAATGAGAAGGTGGCAAAAACAATAAGGGAGAGGAAAGCAGTAATTATCACTGAATTAACTTGCCATGGCAAGTATTTATTTCATTTGGATGCCACCCAATTCCAAAGAGTAGCATGGATGAGAAGGGACAAAGAAACATAAGCCCACAAACCAAAGACAAAATTACTGCTGTTCAGTAAGGCATTTATGTTCCCAGCCAGATCAATCCTTCAAAAGAGAGTAATAGCAATTGCAGTCATCCATCCTTCTAAACCAGGGTTGTTTGTTTTAATCATGGCTTTAATTCACAACCACTGTTTTGATACCAAATGTCAAGTTTATAGCAATCAAATCATTTTGCAGTTTAGCATCAGGCTCAGCCTAGATTCATTTTGGGCTGGTGGAAACATTTAGAGCTGCCTGATCTAGGCTGCATAAACCAAGTAACTAGATGACCACTAGATGGAAGCAAAGGGTTAGGAGTTGCTATATCCCTTTGTTTCCATCTAGTGATCATCTGGAGTTTCTCAGTCCAGATTTATTTTTTATTTTAACCGTATGGCTTTAAAAAATCAGTTAGGGTAGGGGTGAAGTGGGCTGCAAGAAAGTTGCTTGCAGGCACACGAGTACCAATAGCAAGAGGCCACAGGCTTTGCAGGGTATTGGTCCCAAGTGAAATCTTTGGTCCTATGGAACATAAGTGGGAAAGACAAAAAACCCAAAGAAGCACTCTTGCTGTTGGTCAAATAAGATGCTAGAATCAGGTTTCCACCCAATTGTATGTTCTCTGCAAGATAATTCACTGAAAGGTGGAATAAGAATCCATTACATCTAGGAGACATTTGGTTGAAGAAGGGTAAAAGAAAATGGAGCACTTGGGGGTGCAGTGACTAAAGTGCAGTATTGCAAGCAAACTATGCCCACAGCCTGTGTTTGATTCTGACAGGGCTCAAGGTGGATTAAGTCTTCCATCTTTCTGACGTCAGTAAAACGAGGACCCAGATTGTTGGGGACAATATGCCAATAATGCTTCTACCTTTTAAATTGTCAAGAGAATGCAGTAACACGCTGTAGGGCAGTATACAAGCATACTGTAAATGCTATTGCTGTTGCTATTCGCACTTTTGAGCTTGAAAGGGGGAAAGTATCTAAAAAGAGGTTTATAATATAGCTAATGTTAAAGGAGAAGTGGATGAGTAGTGTTCTCTGCAGGGGTTCTCAACCTTGGCAACTTCTACTGAGGTGTTCTACCACAGTACCTCTCTACTTCTACTCCTGTGTTTCTCACTTGGAGTGATTTCTACTGCAGTAGTTCTACTGTAGTAGTTCTCAACTTCCACTACAGCGTTTCTCAACTTTGGCAATTTCAAGATGTCTAGACTTCAACTTTCAAAATGCATGCTGGCTGGGGAATTCTGGGAATTGAAATCCACACGTCTGGAAACACTATACTAATGTATTGCTTACCGGAGTTTACAGCAAAACTGGGTGGTATTTAACTCATGAAAACATTTAAAAAAAGGATTCCTTTCTGGATGTAATACATGAATACAACACACAGTGGGGTTCTGCATCTAATAAATGCATAAATCCTCAATGACTACCATTGAGCCCAAAATTTCTGTTGCTAAGGGAGACATTTGTGACGTGAATTTTGCCCCATTTTACGACCTTTCTTGCCTCAGTCATTAAGTGAATCACTGCAGTCAGTAAGCGGGTAACCTGGTTGTTAAGCGAATCTGGCTCCCCCCCCCATTGACTTTGCTTGTCAGAAGATGGCAAAAGATGATCACATGACCTTGGGACACAGCGACGGCCATAAATATGAACCAGTTTTTGCCAAGCATCTGAACTTTGATCACATGATCATGGGGATGCCGGAAAAGTCGTAACTGTGAAAAAAATGGTTATACATCACTTTTTTCAATGCTGTTGTAACTTTGAATGGTCACTAAACAAACTGTTGTAAGTCGGGGACTATCTGTAATAAGAGCCTGAAGACCTGTCTCTGCTGGTTGGCCTGGGGACCCAGTAGGGTAGCATCCTACTGGGGAATGGCTAATAGATTAACAGCAAACCCCACCTTCCCCCTGGCTCTCTGCTTCCCCAGCCACCGATCTTTCATTTTCACATCACTGTATCCTCACTGTTTTCTCTTTCACTATTTATTCTGTTCTTCCATTATTTTGCTGCTGTTATATTTCCACTTCTTTTCCTTTATCCATTTTGAGTGTTGAAAGCTGCCCCATTGCAAATAAATTTAACAATACTTGTGTAAACACACAAGTAACAATACTTGTGTGTAGGAGTGCTTATTCTCATTCCACACCACTGACTACTTTAATTCTCCCTCCACCCTCTGCTCAGGCTTCTGGAGTCAATCCTAGAATATTTTTTGAATTACAGAAATCAGCACTGGCACATAGGAAGTTAAACAGGAGAAACTTTCCTCAGGGCATATTCAGAGTGCCAAAGTCTGCCCGCCTCATTTGACTCCAAATTGTCCTTCCCACACTTGCATCTCAGAATACTGGTTTTCAGGATGGAGGTGGTTTGTTAGACAAACCTTGCTTCCTTTTAATGTTTATCTTATCTTCACTGATCCTAGCTCCGTGCACGGGCTGCTTTAAAGCATAATCCAGAGACATTTACATCTTTGCCCTGCTACATGGCTGGCTCAGGAATTCTGGGAGTTGAAGTCCACAAGTCATAAAAGAGCCAAGGTTGCCTATCCCTGCCCTACTACATAGCATGGTGAGACTAGACACAGATAGTCCTCGACTTACGATCATAATTGAGCCCCAAATTTCTCTTGCTCAGCAAGACAGTTGTTAAGTGAATTTTGACCCATTTTACGATCTTTCTTGCCACGGTTGTCATGAATTGCTGCAGTTGTTAAGTTAGTCACATGGTTGTAAAGTGAATCCGGCTTCCTCATTGACTTTGCTTGTCAGAAGGTCACAAGAGGTGATCACACGACTGTCATGGTTGCAATAGGTGAGGCTAATTAAAACAGAACTCTGAGGACTTGAGTTTTCCTCTAAGAACATGTTTATTGGATGCAAAGTATCGACACAGTCAAAAGTGTGAGGTTGACAGGGGAGTACAGTTTACTGCTAAGTTTTGGGGAGATTTCCTCGAGCTGATTGGATCCACTCAAGGACTTTTGTCGGCTTTTCATCCGAGCATGAATGGATCGGCATATTCAGGCATAGGAATGAACTCACGGCCTGTTGTTATATTAACTGGAGTAAGTCCAGTACTCCAGTACTACCGTATTGTTGTATGCCATTTCAGCAAAAGGCAGGAGATCAACCCAATTAGTCTGTTGATAATTAATGCAACATCTGATGTATTGTTCCACCATTGCGTTCGCACGTTCAGCCTTGCGTGCGTGTTAGACTCCTTAGTCCGTGCCTCTGATTGTAGAGAGGGAATGATAGACTTAACAATGTCCTCACAGCGGCTTTTGTATTGGGGCATTCTAGACAATGCATCAGCCAGGAAATTCCCCCCCCCTCAGGGAAATATTTTAACTCGAAATTGAAATATTTCAAGTATTGTGCCCTAAGGACATGTTTGGGGGACAATTTTCTAGGATGAGTCCCAAGGTTGACAATGACTCCAGGACTCAGCAACAGTCATAAATACATGTCAGTTGCCAAGCATCTGAATTTTGATAGGGATGCTGCTATAGTTGTGTGAAGAATGATTGCAAGTCATTTTTTTCAGTGACGTTGTAACTTCGAACAGTCACTAAATGAATGGGTTGTAAGTCGAGGACTCCCTATATAGAGAAAGGAAAAGGTGGCTGCAGCTTACTGCTACTCTCTTTAATGAAGTTGAATGGGATGAAATCTGGTGGACTATTTTGGAAGGATTCTTTTTCTTACAAGAATGTCTTTGACTATATTCAGGGGCTGCCACAAAGAAGAGGGAGTCAAGCTATTTTCCAGAGCACCTGAAGGCAGGACAAGAAGCAACGGATGGAAACTAACCAAAGAGAGAGGCAACCTAGAACTAAGGAGAAACTTCCTGACAGAACAATTAACCAGTGGAACAACCTGCCTCCAGAAGCTGTGAATGCTCCAACACTGGAAGTTTTTAAGAAGAGACTGGACAGCCATTTGTCTGAAATGGTATAAGGTTTCCTGCCTGAGTAGGGGGCTGGACTAGATGACCTCCAAGGCCCCTTCTAACATTATTATTATTATGGATCATCGCACAGTCAGCCAGATGTTCAGACTGGATTTGGCATTTTGTCTACCTATCGAGTCCTTACCCAGGACCTGGGATAGGCAGATGTGGATGTTTGATGGTATTACAGATATCGTCGCAGGATGGAAGCAGTTCCTAATAAGGCTGCCTTTTGCAATTGACTAATAGCGAATTTGTCAATGCCAATTGTGTTCAAGTGGTGCTCCAGTTGTTTTGGGATTGCACCCAAGGAGCCTATGACTATTGGTACTACCCTTGCTTGCTTTTGCCACAGTCTTTCTATTTCTATTTGTAGGTCTTTGTATTTTGTTATCTTCTCCAGCTCTTTCTCTTCTATTCTGCTGTCTCCAGGCACTGCCATGTCCACTATCCAGACTTTTTTGTCTTTCTTATCGACAATTGTTAAGTCTGGGGTGTTATGTTGCAGGTGCTTGTCTGTTTGAATTCTGAAGTCCCAGAGCATTTAATTTTATCATTTTCTATGACTTTCTCTATTTTATGATCCCACCAGTTTTTGCTTACAGGCAAATGATATTTTTTGCAGATCTTCCAATGCACCATTGTTGCTACTTTGTCATGCCGCTGCTTGTAGTCAGTCTGTGCAATCTTCTTGCAACAGCTTACCAGGTGGTCCACTGTTTCTTCAGCTTCTTTGCGTAGGTGGCACTTACTGTCTGTTGCTGTCTTCTCAATTTTGACTTTATATGCATTTGTCCTTAAGGCTTGGTCTTGTGCAGCCAGAATTAGTCCCTCGGTCTCTTTCTTCAATTTTCCTGCTCTTAGCCATTGCCAGGTCTTGTTATTATCTGCTTTCCCAGCTATTTTTTTAATGTATTGGCCATGTAGTGCTTTCTCTTCCCATGCCTCTATTCTGTTCTTCATTTGGTCTTTCTTGTAGGCCAGTTTGGTCTCTCCAGTAGTTAGTAAGCCTTCCTGATATACTAATTTCAGTGCATCTTCATCATTGTTCTTCAGATATTCTTCCAAAGCCATTTTTTCTTCTTCAACCATCTGATGTACTTGTAGCATTCCACGCCCACCTATTTGCCTTGGTAGATAAAGTCTATCAATGTCACTGCATGGATGAAGGGCATGATTCATTGTCATTATTTTTCTGGTCTGCCTATCCATTGCTTTTAGTTCTGCTTGAGTCCAGTCCACTATTCCAGCTGTGTACCTAATAACTGGGATTGCCCAGGTGTTGATTGCCTTTATGGTATTTCCTCCATTGAGTTTGGATTTTAAGATCTTCTTCACTCTCTTGATGTATTCACCTCTAATCTTTTTCTTGACTTCAGTGTGCTTGAAGTTGTCAGCTTGAAGGATACCCAAGTATTTGTAGTACTCTTCCTCATCCAGACTCTTAATGTTATTTTCGTGGGGCATCTTGATTCCTTCAGTTTTCATTATTTTTCCTTGTTTGATAGTAAGTGTGGCACATTTGTACAAGCCAAACTCCATTACAATATCTTGGCTATATATACGGACAGTGTTGAGCAGCGATTCTATTTCAGATGATGTTTTTCCATACAGCTTCAGATCATCCATATAAAGGAGGTGGGATAGTCTGGCAGATGTTTTTGATGTTTGATAGCCATGTCCTGAGTTATTCAGTATTGTTGACAGAGGAAACAGTGCAATAACAAATAGTAATGGTGATAATGAATCTCCTTGAAATATTCCTCTCTTGATATTAACCTCTCCCAGCCTCTCACCATTGATCTGCAACTGTGTCTTCCATTGTGCCATCGATCTTTGCACAAATTTTCTGATGTTTCTACTGACTCCTGTTATTTCTAGGCACTTTATTATCCAATCATGTGGCAGAGAGTCAAATGCCTTTTTGTAGTCAATCCATGCCACATTCAGGTTGGTCTTCCTTCTCTTGCAGTTTTCCAAGATCATTTTGTCTATTAGGAGTTGATCTTTTGTTCCTCTGCTATTGGGGCGGTTTCCTTTCTGCTCAGGTGGAAAGAGATTGTTTTCAACTAGATGCTGTTGCACTGCATCAGCTACTACACCAGTTAGTAATTTGAAAGTTGTTGGTAAGCAGGTAATTGGCCTGTAGTTACCTGGTGTTGCCCCTTTTGCTGGATTTTTCATTATTAGGTAGGTTTTCCCAGTTGTTAGCCACTTTTCAATTTCTCCTCCTTGTAGTATATTGTTGAACTGTTTGGCAATGAGTGGGTGTATAACAGTTAGATGTTTCAACCAAAACCCATGCAGTTCATCTTCACCTGGTGCTGACCAATTTTTGATTTTCTTTGCTCTTTTTTCTACCATTTTTGTTGTTATTACTAGTTCTTTCATTTCAACTTCTGTTTTATTTGCATCCACCTCTTTTAACCAAGCCGCATCCTTGTTGTATTTCTTTGGGTTATCCCATATCTGCTTCCAGAACTGCACTGTTTCTTCCTTGTCAGGTACTGACTGATTCCTTGCAGTTTCTCCATTGATGGATTGGTAGAAATGTTTCTGATTGGATTGAAATTGGAGGTTCTGCCTATAGTTTGCAATTCGAGCTTCATACCTACTGATTTTCCTGGCTATAGCTGTTATTTGTTGCTTTATTATTTCCAGTGCTTCCTTGATCTTCCTTGTTTCTAAGTGGTATTTCTTGATTAGGTATTCTTTGGTCTTCTTGTTCTTCAGCTTCTTTTCTTTCATCTGTTCTAGCTTGCTTGCATGTGATCTTAACTTGCTGATCTTATTTTCTAGTCTAACCTTCCATTTTTCTGGTGCACTGTTTCTTTGTTTTTCTTTTTTGTTGATTTTGCATCCCAGGTGTTCTGTTATAACTGTAGCTGTGCTGTACATTAGTTGGTTTGTTTCTTGCAGTGAATTGGTGCTTATACTTGATATTGCAGTATTTGCATCTTTTAATGCTTGTGCTAGCTGTTTCTTTGGAACAAGCTTCAATGCAGGTAGCCTTATTCTGTTGTTTTTGTGCTGTTCTAGATGCTCAGTTATTCTTTGTTTCAATTCTTTTATTTCTTTAGTTAGAGGGTTTTGTTCTTCCAGAGGAAGAGGTGCCTGGTTTCCAAATGAGAACAGTTGTATATCTCTGCTGGATTCCTTCACTGCCAACTCCCCCTGGTTTGCCTCTACATTCTGAATTACTTCTTACCTTTCTACCATTTTTAGAAGAAGACTTTCTACCCCCCCCCCCCACAGAAACAAAATCTCTGCTGACATCTAGTGGTGGGCTTGATGTTTGCAGCCCAAGATAGTATTGTACCAGTATGCCTAGTGATTTTTTATTTAACATACCAAAAAAATTCCCAATCAAAATCAGAGAGAGAGAGGGAGAGGGAGAGGGAGAGGGAGAGAGAGAGAGAGAGAGAGAGAGAGAGAGAGAGAGAGAGAGAGACCAAGTGGAAAAACAGGAAAAGGAACAGAACAAATACATAACATATTGTATAAAGAAAGTAATCCTGATGTTTAAACTTTGGCCACATAATGTAATATTGACCAATCTTTCCATTGCATCAACAGCCAGACAAATGCTGCCTACAATTAGCATCTTTAACTGCTATCCCTCCAAATATATTTCCATCTCATTATCTTCCCAACACACCTTGCAGCTTTTTAATGTAGGGAATACGAGGGTGCTAGGTTAAAATGGGAGCCCAGCCCTAAAACCAGGACCCTGTGTCTGCTATGGGGTCAAAGGGACACTTCATCACATTCTAATTGTGTTCATAACATTTAGCTGTGATGACAATCCTACTGCCAAGAAGCAGAGAGGATGCCTAGATAAATGGACCCCAGGAGGTTGACTGGATCAGAGGTAGCTCCAGAGAACTCATCTTCCAGGGCTCTGAAGGTCAAGGCAGGCAGTCAGCTCTTAGCCAAATGGTCCATGAGTTTAATTCACTCAAGTAGGGTTTCCTATCTTTGCCATGTACACATTCTCCCTGCAAATTCAGGTTTGGTTACTCCACCCCAAACACAGAGAGAAACAGCCACACAGGGCATCTCCCAGCCCCAGAGCTACCCTGCCCCTTTTTCAAAGCATGAGTTCCTAAATGTAGGCAGCTGCTGATCCAGATTCTTCACAGAGGGGGGGAAAAGCAGAATAGAAACATCTGTTCTGTTAGCCATCAAGACACCCAAAATCGGGGCGGGGCCAGCTGCCAGGAAGAACGGGTGTGTTGGATGATTCTCTGAAGCATCTAACCCCGTTCCCGACTGTTTGACAGATCCTTTGGGGTCCCTAGTTCCCTGGAGGGGGACTGGGAACAACAAGGCGCCCTGGGGAGTGGATTCAGGCGGCAGCCAGGAGCCACGAACCCAGGAGAAGCTTTGACAAGTCAAGCGGAGAAGGGGAAACGGCCGACAATGGCGGCAGTGAAGAAATGACAGCAGTCAGCTGGCCGAAGCTTAGCGGTGGAAAAGCTGGACGGTGACATGACAGTTCCAGTCAAATTCATCTGAGCAGAGATTCTGACTAGAAGGGATCCGGTGTGAGATCGTACTGGAGGATTTCGCTTGAAACTTACTGACTTTAGTAGCCTACAAGAGGGGAGGAGGGATTTCCCTCGCTCCTGGAAAAGCGGCGAAAAGGAAGGTTTGGCTAAAAAGGCTTGCCTGCTTACTTGCTACGTTGGCTGGATTTGTGGAGAAGAGAAAGGGGGCGTCCTCCTTCTTCCCCTACTCCAGAGACTGAAATTTAGCCCTGGAAGGCTAGCTACTCTAAGGCACAAGGGAGATCGCTTGGAAGAAAAAAAACGGAGGTAGACATTTTGGAATGAATAGACAAATTTAATACCAGAGACAATATTAATACCAGAGACAATATTAGAGTGACACCTGCTGGTTAAATCGAGAATTGCTGTAAGAGTGGGAAGGGAAAAACTACTAGAGAAAGAGACTGTGTAGCAAATTTGCCCTTGCCTTGTAATGTTAAGAACTTCTTGATTCTTAGTAACAACTTTGATACTCTGGAAAACATTTTAACAATTGTAAATAAGTGGGGAGGTTGGTTTGGAAAATTGAAAAAAATGTCTAGTACTCCAAATCTTACAAGGGCTGGAATAGGGAGAAAGCAGACATTTCAAACTACATTGCTGGAACCAGGTTCTGTTAGGCAAAGATCACTAGAAGAAATGGCTCAAAAAGATAGGGAAAACCCACTTAAGGACTTGCAACAAATGCTGCAATCAATGCAAGAGTTAATGTGTAAAAACCATGAAGATCTGAAAAAAGAAATAGGTGAAATAAGGAATGATACAGGTGAACTTAAAGATAAAATTAAATCTATGGATGGGAAATTTGAATCCTTCCACCACCAACTTATGAAAAATGAACAAAAACTAGTAGAAATGGAGGAAAGGATGGATAAAGAAGAGCAGAGAGTGGATGAAATGAATGAAAGGCTAGTTCAAGCCAATAAAGAATTAGAAACCACAGTTATTTCTTTGGAACTTGAGAAGGCTGCTCATTATCTACGGTTTCAAAAGTAGGAGAGATGAAAGGTGAAGACCTCCCAGTAATAATGTCAGATATTCTAGCAGGAGCGTTGGGGTCTACAAGAGAGGAGATGGCCAATGAGATAGATGAAACCTATAGAATACACACAAATTACGCAAGACGACACAATCTTCCCAGAGAAGTGCACATTAGGTTTATTAAGAAATCAGTTAGGGATGAAATTCTTTTCAGATTCAGAGATGATACACTGGAATATTGAGGTAAACAGCTGATTGTACTTAAACAAGTGCCCAAAAGAGTGAGAGACCTGCGAAGGCCTTACCAATACATAACTTCCAAACTGATAAGGAAAAATATTAATTTTAGATGGCTAACTCCGGAAGGAATTCTGGTAACATGGCAGGAGAAAAAGTTTCGCCTAGACTCAATAGAAAAAGCAGAGGAATTCTACAGGGAAAACTTTGGTAGTAAGGAAGATTTAGTTGAAAGAGAAACAAGAGAGGAAGGAGAGACACTGGTGCAAGCCATTGAAGCTAGAGGTAAAAGAGTTGAGCTTCGAGAGGACACTGATGAAGGGAAAAATGAAGAAAAGCAGGAGGAGAGTAGGTTTAAGGAAATTAAAGAGGCTAGACCGATAAGATCAACAGTGGAAAGAGGGAAGGATTTACAAACTCAAGAGTCTAGACCAGCAATAGTAACTAGATCTAAACATAGATAAGGAGGGGAAGAAATGTGTTGAATCTATATCTATCAACGTTAATGGCCTCAACTCTCCAACAAAAAGGAAGAAGTTTTTCAATAGGCTCAATAAGATGAATTTAGATATAATAATGTTACAAGAAGTCCACATTAAAAAACAACATCAATATTTATTAAATTGTCCTAAACTGGGGAATATGTTCGCAGCACTTTCGCAATATAAGAAAGGAGGTGTGGTAGTATATATTAAACAAGAAATTGTGGCTAAGCAAATTTATAAGGACGAAGATGGCAGAATTCTAATTGTGGAAGTAATTTTGAATAAAACCAAAATTCTTTTGGTTGGAATTTATGCCCCAAACGAGGGGCAAAAACATTTCTATAAAAAACTCTACAACATTATTAGCCAATTGGAACATGATAGCATTTGTATAATGGGTGACTATAATGCAATTGTGGATAATAATCTAGATTATAAATGTGGAAAGAATAGAAAAAGAATTAGAGGAACAATATCTGATATTTTCTTTAAAATGGTAGATGAGTTTAATATACAGGATATTTGGAGAGAAAGGAATCCTGGGAAAAAACAGTTTACTTTTTATTCTGGACGTCATCAATCTTGGTCCAGAATTGATATGGTGTGGATGTCAGCTGACTTAAATTTAGAAGTAGAGGAGATTATGATTGATACAAATACCTGGGCTGATCACAATCCGATTAGAATTAAATGGAAGGGGCAAAAAAACACGAGGAGATGGACTCTAAAAAGGGCAATCTTAAATCATAAAGAATTCAAATTAAAATTAGAAGAACAATTGGATCTGTTTTTTAAGTCAAACAAGAAGGAGGATACAAACTGCCAAAATTTATGGGATACAACCAAAGCCTACATGAGAGGCGTTGTAATTTCTTATATGGCTAGGCAACACAAAATCTAAACACAACGCCAAAGACAACTGGAAGAAGAACTACGTAAAGTTGAGGATAACCTGCAAAATGAACCACAAAGATGTGATTTGAAACAACAGATTGATTTAATTAAACATAAGATGGATATTATTACGAAGGAAGATCTAGGACAGCAGATAAAACGTACTAAACAAAATTTCTTTGAAAATGCCAATAAACCAGGGAGATGGTTGGCTTATAAAATCAAAAAACACAATAATAAGCAGAGAGTTACCAACCTTTATAACGCCAAAGGTGATATGGTGTGCCAGAACGAAGGAAAAAAGCTAGTGGCATATGAGTTTTACAAGAATTTATATAAGGACGACGAAAAGAGAAATAACCATGACATAGTACAGTATTTACAACTAGTCGATTTACCCAAGGTGCCAGAAGAATTTAAAACTCTCCTAAATAAAGAGATAACACATTTAGAGCTCTCGGTCGCAATTAAGAAACAGAAGAATAATAAAACACCTGGGCCAGATGGTATACCTGCAGAAATGTATAAAATTGCACAAGAATCTTTAAGCCCAATGCTGTTGGACTTATTTAACGAGGTTTTAACCCAAGCTAAAATACCAGCTTCATGGGAAGAAGCCTTCCTCACGTTGATTCCTAAAGAAAACACCAATCTGACACAAATTAAGAACTATAGACCCATTTCTCTTTTGAATTCAGATTACAAAATTTTCATGGCAATAATGGCACAAAGATTGGAAAGGTTCTTAGTGGATTTTATACATATTGATCAAAACGGCTTTCTATCTAAAAGATATATAAGAAACAATATTAGGACTGTTTTGGACATATTGGAATATTATGAAGTACATAATGAAAAGCAAATGTGTTTAATTTTTCTTGATGCCCAAAAAGCATTCGACAATGTAAAATGGGATTTTATGTTTAATCAATTATTGTATATGGACTTTGGGGAAAATTTCTTAAATATGTTTAAATCAGTTTACTCTAAGCAGGTGGCCAAAGTAATAATCAATGGAGAACTGACTGAGAGTTTCCAAATGCAAAAAGGCACAAGGCAAGGCTGCCCACTATCACCATTGTTATTTATATTATCTCTTGAAGTATTAACTAGAGCAATCCGGCAAGATGAACAGATCCAAGGTCTAGAAATCAAGAAAGAGACATTTAAAATACAAGCCTTTGCAGATGATTTAGTTTTTATTATTGAAGAACCACTACAATCAGGGATTAGACTGATGGAAACATTGAATAGATACGGGGAAATAGCAGGTTTAAAAATAAATAAAGAAAAAACTAAAATGCTTGTCAAAAATATGACTAAAATACAGAAAAATGAATTGGTTGACAGAATTGGTGTTCAAATTACAAATAAAATTAGATATTTAGGGATACAACTGACTGCCAAATGCGCTACGCTTAAAAGGGATAACTATGATAAGTTAATAGAACAGATTCAAAAAGACTTTGATATTTGGACTAACCTACAGCTCTCTTTTATGGGCAGAATTGCGGTGATTAAAATGAATGTGTTGCCAAAAATCTTATTTTTGTCCCAATGTATACCTATAAAATTAGACAAGAAATTTTTTCAAAATTTGAACAAAATGATGTGTAAATTCATCTGGCAAGGAAAAAGAGCAAGGATTAAATTAAAATTACTACAGGACTTAAAGGAAAGGGGGGGATTTGGTCTTCCAGACTTGGAGAAATATTACCAGGCCGCAGCATTAGTATGGGTAAGAGATTGGATATTACTAAAAAATAGGAGACTATTGTGTCTGGAGGGCCATGACCTACAAATAGGATGGCATGCCATATTATGGGATCATAAATATAAAGTACATAAATATTTTCGAAGTCACTATATTAGGCAAGCTCTTATTGATGTATGGACAAAAATTTGGCAACCAAATTATACCCAAGTACCTAGTTGGATCTCACCATTAGAAATATATGTACACCCAAAATTTACTCAATTAGACAAGATCATAACATATAAAAATGTCTTAGATGAAAGAGGGTAATTGAAATCCAGGAAAACCATCCACGATGAAGGGATAGAATTAGAATGGTGGGCATACCTGCAACTGCAGGCAAGATATCGGAAAGACAAAAAAGAGTTAGGCATTAAATTAGAACCAATAGAATTGGATAAAATAATTTTGGGGTCGGAGGATAAAATGATTAAAAAATTATACTACTATTTGCTAGATCAGGCAACGTACGAGGAACAAGTAAAAGTGACTATGTTGAATTGGAGTAAGGATTTTGGTCTTAATTTTGATCTGCATATATGGCAAGAACTATGGGCAAGAAACAAGAAGCTTACTTTGGCCACCTCTTACAAAGAGAACCTTTACAAAATGTTTTATAGATGGCATCTCCCTCCCACAAGATTGTCTAAAATGTATACCAATGTCTCCCCTAAATGTTGGAAATGTAATTTGAAAAGTGGAACTTACTATCATATGTGGTGGGAATGCACGCGAGCTTGTGATTTTTGGAACAGGATTAAAACATGGTTGGAGGAAATATTAGAGCAAGCGGTAGAACCAAAACCAGAACTCTTTCTGTTAGGTTTAACTACGCAAAAACATGACAAAGGCGTATTTTATTTAATGCTACACATTTTAACGGCCTCCAGGCTGGTTTTTGCTCAAAATTGGAGGAACAAGGAAACCCCAACGGAAGAAGAGATCCTGCATAAAATTCTAATATGTGCTGAGATGGACAGGCTTACAATGATTATGAAAGACAAAACGGAACACGAATACTTCGAAATCTGGGGCAAATTTTACCGCTGGTATGAATTAAGAACTGCTCGGACTTCAAACTAATGGTAGAATTAAAAGATATACATAACTGTACATATAATTGTATATATAATTGTATTGTATAAAAGATGAGGTTTATATAGAGGTTAAGAACAATGTATAAAATTTTTGTACTATGATAGGAACTGATAGAAAAATTCACTCTGGAATGTCATGTTTGTCCATTGTTGTTTTAATTGTATTATGAATAAAAATGGAAAAAAAAAAAAAAGACACCCAAAATCTTCCATGCCTCTCTGCTGGGGAATCTGCTCTGCTGAGAAGATTTCCCATGACTTCATTGTGGCCTTGAAAACTCTGACAGCAGATCACAAGGTTGTATCATGTGCTGAGAATGTGTGAGAGTGTGCGAGTGTGCTGGTATGGGGAAACAATTGGTTTTCTTCTAAAAAGGCTGGTGCACCTTAAAATTTTGCCTGCTGTTAGAAATGTAGCCAGAAGAAACTCTTTTTTTTAGCACAACAACTAGGGGCTGGAAGGGGAGTTTAAAAAAAAAAAAATCTGAAGCTGTGCCATGAAGGACTTAGGTTCAATTGCTGGTAGCAGAAAATAGGGAAGACTAAAGTGGACTTCTGAGAACTAGATGAATAGCTGAATTTAGTATAAAGAGTTTGCTGAGTGTGAAATGGCTGTACCTGTATAGCAGGACATACTTTCCATTTAAACAGTTCCAAATTCAGCTTCTGGGCTCTTGAAGCAAGCATGAGAGGGGCCTTGCCAGGAACCTGGGATTGCAGTTGCCAACCAGGGTTGACGGAGCTGCATAAATAAGATCGGTGTGCTGATTTTATATAAGGCAGCCTCCCACGTTTCCATTTTCCCAATGCTGTATTCCTGCTTCCCAAACAAAATCAACAACCAGGCATCAACCACCAGTGGACTCTCTCTTCTGACTGCTCTTAAGGGCTGCCACTGGACACTTATACCGGTATTTGTATATTTGTAGTTTTCTGTGTCTCCTTAAGAGACTCATATGTGTGTGTACAGTAGGATACACCTAGACTAGGGCTGATATATTGTCCTGATTGAACATGCTAAAAGAATAGCTAAAAGAATAGCTAGGTTTCCTCAGCCCTGAAACTCAACTATCCAATGGTCATTGTTGATTTCAGAAAAGGCAGGCACAGCCACACACCCCTGATTCACCTGTGGAGGTGGTTAGCAGCATCAAGTTTCTTGGTGTGCAGCTAATGAGTAGACTAGCTTGGTTGCTCAACAGTGAGACACTAATGAAGGGAGCAAAGGAGCCTGTATTTTCTGCGTCGCCTGAGAAAAGTACATCTTCCTTCCCCTGTCCTTAACACTTTCTACAGAGAGACAGTCAAGAGCATCTTGTCATATTGCATTACTGTCTGATTCGGAAGCATTACTGCTTCAGACAGGAAGGCAGTGTAGAGAGTGGTGAGGATGGTAGAAAAGATTATTGGCAGTTCACTTCTTTCTATCTAGGACTTAGCATATAAGTGATGCTTGAGCAAGGATTTTTCTGGGATGCTACACATTCTCTTCATGACCTGTTTTCTTTGTTACCTTCTGGGAGGAGGCTTTGTGGTATCCAAAGCAGAACATCCAGATTCAGTCACAGCTTTGTTCCATATAGTATCGACCCTATGAACTCTCACGTTTCTTCTTTCCACTATGTATTCAAAATGGACAGTGATTAAAATTAATGTGTATATCTATGTATGGGTGTAATTTTTAATGTGGACCAGTGTGCGCATAGTAAAAAATGTCAATAAAGGTTATCTTATCTTAACCAGCTAGTAGCAAATTTGCTACAGTTGGCTTCACCCAAATAGCAATAGCAGTAGGACTTAGACTTATATATTGCTTCATGGTGCTTTACATCCGTCTCTAAGCGGTTTACAGAGTCAGCATATTGCCTCCAACAATCTGGGTCCTCATTTTACCGACCTCGGAAGGATGGAAAGATGAGTCAAACTTGAGACAGTGAGCCTCAAACTGCCGAACTGCTGGCAGTTGGCAGTCAGCAGAATTAGCCTGCACTACTGCATTCTAACCACTGCGCCACCATGTCTCCATCCAGAAATCCTCTTGAGGTTTGCAGAAATCCAGAAATTATTGAGAAAACAAAATTTAAAATCTGTAAGGTAGGGGTGCCACTCCCTTCCTCCAAAGCTAAACCTTCCCCTACTTAGCATACTTGCAGATTATAGACTGAAGGGAAGCAACTTACTTTAAAGAATGATGGGATGGAACGGTTGATGGTGTTCATATCTCCAGTACAACTCCATGTTGCCTCCTGGCCTTTCATTACTTTGAATTAGAGCAAATCAGCACTTGAGTCAAAACTTCCCTCAGCAAGCAAATAAGGCAGTAGTCCTAGATTGCACCCTGAAGTATGCTAACATAACCTAAAATTTTCTCATCCTAATACATTCATTCACTCTTTCTGGGAAAATACTCTAATGCTTCTCTTTCCTCTGGAGAGCTAGCAGGAAACCACCTTATCTCTTTCAAGCTCAGATAAGAATCTCATTAAAATAAAAACAAACAAAAAAACAAACAAAAAGCTGAGACAGTGCTAATTATCAAACTATGGTACCACTGCTATCTCAGGGCGTCTATTAAGAAAAACAAACAAATTGATTCACCCTCCCAGATTCTTTTCCTTGCATCCTCAGGGGAAAAAATGAGTTAACTAATCTGGATGGAGCAAAACCATTTGTATAATTTGGACCAGTTCTTATTAATGCCAGCAAGAAGAGCAAATGGGTGGTGTGGTTGGGATTGCTTAAACGAACTGTTTAAGTTAAGGACTACCTGTACTTGGTCACTAAACAGTTCATTTGGTGACCACTTGAAGTTACAATGGCTCTGAAAAAAGTGATGACCGTTTTTCACACTTGTAACTGTTGTAGCATCCTCACGGTCATGTGATCAAAATTCAGACACTTGGCAACTGACTCAGGTTTATGATGTCACAGTGTCCCAGGGTCACGTGATCACTTTTTTGACCTTCTGACAAACAAAGTCAAATGAGGAAGCCAGATTCACTTAACAACCATGTTACTCACTTAAAAACTGCTGTGATTCACTTAACGGTAGCAAGAAAAATAATAAAATGGGCAAAATTCACTTAACAAATGTCTCACTTAGCGACAGAAATTTTGAGCTCAAAATTGTGGTTGTTACTTGAGGACTACCTGTACTGAAATCAATCATGAATACTGAAATGAAAAATAAAATCAGCTATATATCTATCTCTTAGGGGGAGCCTGGAACCCCCACAGAGCGCGTCCCCGGGTGGCAGATTGGGGGGCCCTAACCATTATGGCTTTTATACTGTAATGGCAGGTTGGAGGGAATCAAATACCTCCCATGGACCAACAGGCCTGGTGAGTTGCAGCTGGCTCCCCAGTATCGACTGAAGGTGAAGACCATATTGGTTGGAACGGATTCAGAAGAACAGCACACGGTGTGGTGGCAGCTACTTGAACAGCGTCTGCACAGCGGTGTAGAAAGCAAAGTGTTGTAGAAGATGAAAGACTTGAGTCAGCTCTTTCAAGGAAAGGGAAGTTTATTGCGCAGGTTCAGAGAGCCATCGTGGCTAAAAAGTCTGAACAACAGGCTGTGCATTGATGACCATTTTTATAACCCTTCAGACGTGGTTAAGTCACATTCCATACATGGTTACATTCTATAGTTCCTTATTCTAACATAGGAAAACTACTAGACAGATCTATAATCGATAGTTCCTCTTTTACATCGGAATGCTTTTAGCAATCAGTAATATATCAAGTGTTAAGCAGTTTAGATACACCATGTGATAAGCAGTTAGTAATATATCATGTGTAGAGCTAACAACAGGCTGTCTGGCCATTCTAAATTTAAGAGCTGTCTGGTAAGCAAAAACAAACCTCCCTTTCACACACATTCTTTGTCGGGCCATCTGCCTTTTACACACATTCTTTGTCGGACCATCAGTATTTTCCCAGGTACCACTTTATTCCCCCCTGATGAGACTTATCTCATCCTTGCAGATAAGTTTCATTCCGTAACACTGGGGTCTGATGTATGTATGTTGTTATACTCTTGTCTCTGGAATTCCCACATGTGAAGAACCACCCTTTAGGTAACCATATGTTTGCATACCCAAAAGACACTGTTTGGAAAGATGTGCAATTTAGCCTTTCTTGGCTCACTTTCAGGCAATGAGGTGAAGGTGTATTCTGCTCACACCCTGTGATATGTGCACATTGTAAGTCTTCTGGAATGGCTACGTTAGGAGTATGTAAAGCTAGAGCATCAGTTGGTAGAAACTTGGAAATGTGACCCCAGTTGTACATTGTTTCATAGCCTATATGTTCTTTAAACTCGTGTTGACTGAACTCCTTGGCTGCTGTGACAGGAACACATGCTGGTGTTAAACATGTGGACAGCAGATTCTCCATGTCATATGCTTCAGAAGGGCAAAAATCAGTTGTGTTGGTTAGTTTAGCCAATTGGACCCACAAATTATATTGCATCCTTGACTCCAATGGATGGGGCATATCCTTATTCTGATGGGACCTTTTACTTTGTTTTCTCTCTGGGCGTTTCCTCGGAGGTCTTTGGATAGTAACTCCAAATTCCACCGGGATTACATGTACGATGCAAGTCCCCTTCCATCCCGTCTTCAACTGCGAGACTAGGGTGACCCGCTCCCATCCCCAGAATAAGGGAGGCCCACACTCCAGAGTAACAGGAGGAGGAGGCTTCTTATATGGGGCCTTTACACATATGCCTTTCCTAAGAATATACCCAACATACTGTCAGGCTTCGGGATTGACAGGTTGTCTTGTCATACAAGCTTCTTTAACTATTCTGTCAAATGCTTGTGGAAATTCACAAGGATGAGGCAAGATACCATTCCAGCATTCTGGTGAAAAACCAATAGGGGGTGACCATCACAAGTGCCAGTGCCTATAGCATAAGATTGAATAATGCGTGGAGCTTCTTCTGGCTTGCTCCATTGGCCTAAATTAGAAAGACAAACATTATTACATGCAACAATAGTACTATATAAAAGCAGAAGGAAGCCTTTCATCCTTTCTTCTCCCATGCGTAGAAAGCCAGCTTCCGGGTGTGGCTTAGCAGGGGGTTGAATTTCAGCCAGACAGCCGTAGATATATGTGCAGGATACACTTGTGCTAATACAATATCTGGTATACAAACAATAAAATATTCATTAAACATACTAAACACGTTTAAGAGTGAGTTTGGTGGGAACCTTGGGGTCCCTGTTCACTCTCCACAGAGGTTCTGCAGCTGCTTTAACTCTGGTCCAGTGAATCCAGGATTTAGATTCTGCAATCTTTATTGCTAAAGGAGAGGCCATTATTACTTCATAAGGTCCTTTCCATCTCCCCTCCAGTTGTTCATGTTTCCAATGTTTCACCCACACCCTATCCCCTGGTTTAAAGGGATGACATCTTGTTATTAGTTTAGGAGGTGTTTGTTCAACAACATAGTCCCTAAGTTTTTCCACTTGCTTATTCAGTTCCTGCACCATTTTCAGAGTCCATACTCCCCCCTGATGGCCCAAATCAGGCCATCCAGCCAAACTTCTTCTCAGCAGTGTAGGAGGACGCCCAAACATCAGCTCATACGGGGATAGGTTGTATTGTCTACGTGGAGCGCACCTCACAGCGTAGAGAGCTAAGGGCAATGCATCAGGCCATTTCAGGTGACTCTCAGCACAGATCTTAGTAATTTTCTCTTTCAGTGTGCGATTCATTCATTCAGAATTCGAACCGGACTGAGGATGAAAAGCACAATGAAACCGTCATTTAGATCCCACAGCAGTAGCCACTGCTTGATTAACTTGATGAACAAACTCAGGACCATTATCAGAGGAAATAAAAGACGGGCAACCAAAACGAGGTATTAGTTCTTTTAACAATAGTCTTGCCACTTCCTTGGCTTGTTTAGTCTTAGTAGGGAAAGCCTCTGGCCAGCCAGTGTATTTATCCACAAATACCAATAAAGCTTTGTACAGTCCACATCTGGGCATGTCTGTAAAGTCCACCATGACAGAGTCCATAGGAAAGTAAGAGACAGGTATGGTCCCAGGTGGTAGAAGGGGCCCTTGTCGAGGATTGACCTTAGCACAGATGCCACATTGTGAAACCACTCGAGCAGCTATCCCAGCCAACCCATGTACATAGTAATCCCTCCCAATGGCAGCCTCCAATCCAGTTTTCCCCATGTGTGTTGTTTCATGTGCTGCCTGAAGTAAAGCCCATGCTGAAGATTGTGGGACAAAAATACGTCCATCAGGCAACAGATACCACCCATCCCTAATAGTAGGTTTGAGATCATTCACTGCTTTTACACATTCCTGCTGAGAGTACGTTGGTTTAATGATAGGAGGCAAGACCCCTATGTCCATTGCCACACATATTGACAGATCAGGAATGGGCCCTGTTTTCATTGCCACCTTCTTGGCTTCCAAGTCAGCTCTTCTATTCCCCTGAGCCACCCGATCCACCCCTTGCTGATGTCCTTTGCAATGCATCACAGAAACTTTTGCTGGTTTCTGCACAGCTGGGCTGGCCGAAAGGAACCATTGGGCTTTCTAATAGGCAAAATAGTGGTGTTCCAAGGTGATTGGATGGGCACCAAAATGCCTGCTTTTAAATAGTTTTGGATGCTCTCATATATAGCAGTTATAGCCTCCTTGGAGCAAGATCTCTGCCTGATGCGCACAGGCGTTGCTAACGGTTTCATTTCTAAATTTAAGAGCTGTCTGGTAAGCAAAAACAAACCTCCCTTTCACACACATTCTTTGTCGGGCCATCTGCCTTTTACACACATTCTTTGTCAGACCATTAGTATTTTCCCAGGTACCACTTTAAAAGGAAAGACTACTACACTATATATTTCCCACGAAAATCATGTTAATGGCGGCAAAACCTAACAATGGGCCCGAGTACGGGTGCCCCTTAAATGGGGCAGGGGTGCTAAGAATCTCCCTGTCCGCTAGAAGCATGATAAACCCAAAACTACGAATTGGTACGTGGAATCTGAGAAGCCTATACGAAGCTGGGAAAACACACGACACTATCCAAGAAATGTCCAAATACAATATCTCTATATTGGGAGTGAGTGAAATGCGCTGGCCTGAAAATGGAATGTGTAGAATAGGAAATTATACTATCTCCTACTCTGGTGAGAATAGCAAACACCATCGAAATGGAGTAGCTATAATTGTAAACAATTGTGTAAATAAATGCATCAAGTCCTTTATTCCCGTGTAAGGTTTTCCACTTAGCCTCACAATTGCCCCAGCATTACTCAGAAATTTAAAAGAGCCAAAGAAACTCCTGAGCCGAGGTTTCAGCAAGCAAACAACTTTTATTTTCATCAAAATAGAGTTGGGTGACCCCATCTCTCTTCGTGGCTGGTAGAGAGATGAAGGCAACAACCAGAAAAGATGTCTTCCACCTTCAGTGACTTCTTTGACATATTCCTTATATGTAAGGTCAGACTGGGGTCTAATAATACAATTTAGGGCCACAATGACAAAATAGAGGGCCCATTTGGTTGGACAGTCCTTTCCAAGTCAAATTAAAATAAGAAGTGATGTTCTCTCAAGCTTCACATTTAAAAATGAAACAATTCTTTAGGGCCAGATCAATAATAATAATAAAAAGAGTCTTTGATACTGAGGGAATCTCAGTTGTGGTTTCCAGTTCATGAAAATCAACTTGAACCCATATTTGTATCTGGTTCAATTGATAGCGAGTTCAAATGATGCTGAAAAATCCATTGGTCTGGTTATCGTGAAGCACACCAGGTTGCAGGAATCCTTCGAATGTGCCAGGTTGGGTAGGAAGTGCAAACATATTTGGCCTTTAATGTGTAGGCCTGTCTCCATACTTGGTCCATTTAGCTTGATTATAGTCAGTAGCTTTACATGCATCAAAGAAGATTCTGGCACTTGTCCATAAATCTCGTGTTATTCTTCCCCAAAAGGTAATGTCTGTATGTTCTTCCATATGTCCAGATTTAAAGTTGTGGGTAAAGCTGCACTGTATTGAAAGGAGCATAAAAAGTGACCCTGTTGCCCCTTTTCAAGTGGAATACGTAGTCTTGTGATAAACACAACTCCCATTTATTCCTTAAAGTATTGGGCCTATGGTCCTTCCTTCTACCAAAGAAGGTACGAGGGAAACAACAGTAGCAGAAGAAAAATATTGCAATACATAGTCCAGGTTCTAGGAACACGATTTCCAGGGTAGTCCAATTCATTGAGGTTCTTCTCCTACTTAGATGGAAACAATTCAACAGGTGAGGCAGGTTGAAATTTCATTTTCAGGCCGTCCAGCTGCGGAGCTTGTCACTGGAGAGGATATGATGGGACTTTCCATGGACTCACGCCTTGATTCCTTAAATTAAGAGGACCTGGCATGGTTGAGACCACTGAGGACTGGTATTTCTAGGTGACAGTTCGTTTCACCTGAACCCACTCTCCAGGAACAACAATGGCCAGAGACAGGTGGTATGGCAGCCTGGGCCTGTACTGAGATAGAAGACAAAACCTGCGCCAGATTATGTAAATACTGAGGAACTTTCTTCTCTTCTTCATTGACATTCTTGAACCGTCATGTAACAAAAGCCTCCCATACATCATTTCAAAGGGACAAAGATAGTTTTCCAATTGAGGCCTATATTGAAATGGCCTCACCGCTAAATGTTGTAAAGCATTTTATTTACTTGTATTTATCACAGATTTGTTTAGCTAAAGTATAAATACAACCATCCTGTTTTTTTAAAAAGTATCTATCATCCCTTGTGACCCCCCTTCAGTGGCTGCTTCTGTGTCCTAGCTTTCATTACTTTGTATTAGGAAGGGAGGGAGGGAGGGAGGGAGGGAGGGAGGAAGGAAGGAAGGAAGGAAGGAAGGAAGGAAGGAAGGAAGGAAGGATTATAAGAAGATCATAAGAAGATTCCCAGGCTCCAGTGAAATCCTGGTCTGCCCCTTTACCTCTCTTCCATTTTCTGTTCATTTGCTGAGGTGTCTTCTGCTCCCCACTCCAGATGTGATCTACGTGGGTTCTCTCAACACCCAGCATCTCGCTCACACCACCCTCTTCCTCCAGGCTAAAAAGAACGTTCTCTGTGAAAAACCAATAGGCATGAATGCCCACGAAGTACGGGAGATGATACGAACAGCTCGGGAGAATAACATCTTCCTCATGGAGGTAGGAGATGTGAGCTTTTACAAATCAAGCTTCACACATTGTGCTAAGCTCATGTGGGGTTTCTTTGAATTTCAATTTTAGCATGTGGCGTAAACTCACTGACATAATATCTTAGAAGCCATCAGAGGTGCACAAAAAGAGGCACACTGTTTTTGAAGCATGTATTCCAGAACATTTTTTGCCACTTTATAGCTGTAGAAAAACTAAGCTTTTAAAAAAAAAAAAAATAGAAATCATACTCTATTGTAATTAGATAGAGATCAATTGGGGAGGGATTTATTATTCTTAGTGCCAGTCGCCCAACTTCCTTCCCTGCCGCATTTTTAAAAGGTTTGTTTTGTTGATGCACAAATCACTAACAACAGTTGTGATACCGTATGTCTTTGTGTTCACACTGAGACACCATTCAGTTTATCTTATAAACCTAAACATGCATTATATTGAATACTGAAAACACAAGCAGTCCTCGACTTACAACAGTTCATTTCGTGACTGTTCTAAGTTACAACAGCACTGAAAAAACTGACTTATGACTGTTTTTCACACTTACGACTTCCCCAGGGTCATGTGATCCAAATTCAGACTCTTGGCAATTGACTCATGTTTATGACGATTGCAGTGTGTCCCGGGGACACGTGATCCCCTTTTGCGATCTTACAAGTCAATAGGGGAGCCAGATTTGCTTAACAACCATGTTACTAACTTAACAACTGCAGTGATTCACTTAACAACTGTGGCAAGAAAGGTTGCAAAATGGGGCAAAGTTCACTTAACAGCTACCTCGCTTAGCAACAGGAATTTTGGATTCAATTGTGGTCATAGGTTGAGGACTACCTGTATATGAATTTGAATCATGGCGACAATGGGTGGGGGAAACTGGTTAGGATTGCTTTGTTACTGGAGATGCAAGCTAGAATATTAAACATCTGATCTGTTATTGTTCTAGTTATCTCATATTTTGGCCCAGGATTGTCAGGATTGTCATTATGATTAACACACAGTTGCAGATTCTTCTTGGCTGTATCCATTACAGTTAGATTCAAGGTATCAAGAACTGTGGATTTTATAGTCAAATCTCTATATACTAGGATGAAAATCTATATCCACCCATTTATAGCAAATGATTGTTGCCATGCTGTTTGTCAACTTTTGATATATTTTTTTCACCAAAGGAGCAAGCAATGCTTTCTTCGTGCAATCTAACACTATGTTTGGGATTGTATTACAACTAATATAATTAAGATTAAAATGTGGATGCATCTCAAGATAGTCAGGGAGGAAGGACAGAATCGGAAAAAGTTTGCCTGCATCTCCCTGCTCCTAGTCCAAAACCTTAAGCACTATCCCACACATCTAGTTTTCTCCAACTGAGGGGAGTTTACAAAGGAAGCTGTCCTAATTCACATAAGAACTGCATCAGCATCTCTCATTTTCTTCTGCCTCCCAGGATCAGCAATAAGGGAGTCTAAGATCTTTTTCTCTCTTTCTGACTCAGGGGAAAATCTTTACATTAATACTTTGATCGCTCTCAGCTTATACCCACACCCAAAAATCCTAACCAAGTTGGCAGGGAACCAGCAAACTTCTGAGAGAAACAAGTCAGTGCTTGAGGTTTGCCAAGTGTGGCATGTGCAATGTGCAATCCAACAGGTTTTATAAGTGACTTCCAGGGCAGCAATCATGCTTGTTTATGGTGCTGGAGAAGACTCCTGCAGTCCCCTGGACTGCAAGGCATTCAAACTGGTCAGTCCTAGAGGAGATCAACCCTGACTGCTCTTTAGAAGGCCAGATCCTGAAGTTGAAACTCAAATACTTTGGCCACCTAATGAGAAGGAAGGACTCACTGGAGAAGGGCCTAATGCTGGGAAAGATGGAGGGCAATAGAAGAAGGGGACGACAGAGAATGAGGTGGCTGGATGGAGTCACTGAAGCAGTAGGCATGAGCTTAAATGGACTCCAGAAGATGGTAGAGGACAGGAAGGCCTGGAGGAACGTTGTCCATGGGGTTGCGATGGGTCGGACATGACTTCACAACTAACTAAACCAGTCTGGGCTGCAATTCTCCAATTCCATACGGTTAACCTCCCCCCCCCTCTTTTTGTAGAGTTGGTGGAGGCATGTTATATTAAGCTAATCCAGTTTTTGCACTCCCTAATCAGTTTCTGTCCTTACTGCCACTCATTCTTCCCCACGCAATGCCACTTGAACTCCAGCCTTAGATTCCCACTTCCCGAGATAAAAAAAACCACATCCCTACTTTTTAATGACTGAAAAATCTAAAGAACTGTTTCTCAAGTCTAGCAATTTTAAGATGCACAGACTTCAACTCCCATGTTGGCTGGGGAATGTTGGGAGTTGCATTCCCCACATCTTAAAGTTGCCAAGCTTGAGGAACACTGATCTATATCTCCTGCAACCTGATGAAATCATGCAAATGAACATAAATCAAGCTTGTAATGCAGCTGATTCATTTGGTTTGAATTACTGTGGGGTGTTTTTTTTCCTATGTTCCCTGGATATTATGAAAGGAGACTAAGGGAATTTAGCCTTGCGAAAAGACACGCAAGGAACAAATATTTAACAGCACTTAAATACTGCCCAGAGAGTGGGATACAAAATAATATATCTTAGGTTACAGGAAGGCAGGTTCTGGCTAAACGTTAGGACAGGGGTCTTCAAACTTGGCCCTTTTATGACTTGTGGACTTCAACTCCCAGAATTCCTCAGCCAGTGTGTCCACAAGTCATAAAAGGGCCAAGTTTGAAGACCCCTGCGTTAGGAAAACTTTTTGACAGAGAGCATCTAAAAGTGTGTTTCCACTGGAAGCTATCTAGGAAATTCTATGACAAGCTCCATCTTCTTTTATCCTTTTAACAACCCTGTAAGAGGTAATTAGACTGAGAAATGCATAAAGATCAAGTATAGGTAGTCCTCAACTTACAACAGTTCATTTAGTGACCATTCGAAGTTACAACGGCACTAAAAAAGGTGACTTATGACCATTTTTCACACTCATGACCTTTGCAGCATCCCCATGGTCGCTTGGATCAAAATTCAGACGCTTGGCAACTGACTCATATTTATGATGGTTGCAGTGTGCCGGGGTCCTGCAATCACCTTTTTTGTGACCTTCTGACATGCAAAGTCAATGGGGAAGCCAGATTCACTTAACAACCATGCCAAGAAAGGTTGTAAAATGGGGCAAAACTCACTTAGTAACTGTCTCACTTAACAACAGAAATTTTGGGGTCAGTTGTGATCATAAGTCGAGGACTGCCTGTAAGACGAATCCCAGCCCTGTGGTAGCGTAACCTGACTTTTTGGTTTGGTGTTTCTTAGCTTACAATCCACCGGTTGGTATCTTTCTTTCATTTTTTTTTTAAAATTAAATATTAAATAGAAGTCATTCCCCTGTACGGAACAGAGAAGAGCTCTATAGGTAGTCCTCGATTTACAACCACAATCGAGACCCAGATTTTCTGTTGCTAAGTGAGACATTTTTAAGTAAACTTTGCCCCATTTTATGACCTTTTTTGATGCAGTTGTTAAGTGAATCACTGCAGTTGTTAAGTTACTAACAAGTTTGTTAAGTGCATCTGGCTTCCCCATTGACTTTGTTTATCAGAAGTGTTGAGTCCTCAGTTAATGGCAATGACGGCGCGAGACATTCTGTGGTTTCAGGAACTCTTTATTGGTCTTCAGTAGCCCCCGTTACAACTCTGAGCAGAACAAACCTCTCAGCCTCTCTTAAAGATGATCCCTGGGCCAAAAAGCAACATTTAGGCGCGCGGCGCACCTCGCGCATGCGTGCGAGCACTGGCGCCAGCCAGTCTGGTCCCGGGCAGCTTGCAACTGCCCGGGACCATTGCAACGTCCCGAGCCTGCCTTTGCAGGCTCAGGACACAACATCCCTTCCCCCCGGCTAAGACTACATGAATAATTACACGCGGCCTCAACACGAGCGTAGTGTGTCCACCCTTGCTCAATGGTACCATGCTATTGTTCTGGGGATTAATTCCCCAGTGTCCCCTTTTCCGGCTTCCACAGAAACACCCTCTTACTGTTTCTGCTTGGCCAGCAGAGTTATAAAATCTTCAAGATATTTGGGAGACCTCTTATCTCTCTGTGATCTTCGTAGGCCCTGATAATTCCCAGGTACACCTTGTCCAGAGGAGGCTATAGGTTCACCCCCTTTCTCAGACCCTGGTGGCCCCCGTGGACCATGCCCCGTTGCTTGGCCTGCTTGCTTGCCCACCGGGCTCGTCAGACCAGGACTTTGCTCTCTCTCTAACCTGGTTGACCTGCCTAGTTGCAGGCGTTCTGGCCCCTCTAGAAGGTTGCCACTGTTGGGCAACTCTGAAGAGCCTCTCAAGCCCACACTGGACCTAGCATGAGGCTGCCTTCCTCCACTCCCTAGTTCCATAGTAGGACTGTCTGTAATTTCAGTACTGTCCCAAAACTCAGTTGCCCCCTCCGTTGAACCAGAGGGTTCAGGATCTGGATTTGGCCCTTCTATCACTTCCCTGTGGAAGTGTCCTTTTCTGGGGACGGTGGCGATGTTGGGCCAATTGCGTTGATTGTGTGCCAGCTCTCTTGCAATGTTTGGGTTATTAGGATGCTCCCGGTTATTCTCCCTGACTGGAGTGCTGAAAGGTGTAAGTGTGTAATGATTATGCCCCCGGGGTGACTCCCTGGCTGGAGTATGCACTGTAGCCTGTGTGCTAGCTGGTTCCCCTGAATTCCTGTTCGGAACACTCGCAAAATCTTGTGATAGGCCGTCTGTGGCCTCTCTGTTGGGGCCTGGTTGCTGCCAACACCCCTCCCTTTGCCCGTAGGGGTCCCCCCCCCCCGGAAAAGAACCAGGAGTCTCTGAAGGTAAGTCCAGTCTTGTACGCAGCTGGTCGATATGCCGTCGCAGGATACAACCGTCATCCAAGGAGACCTCATAGGACAAAGGACCTGTAACCTTGCAAAATAGAGCAGGAACCCACAAGTGACCTGGCCCGTAGTTACGGGTCCATACTAGGGCACCCACTTGCAATTGCCTCGGTGCCCTGGGTTGTGTACCCCTAGGAGGCAGTCTGTCCGGGTGCAACCGGTCAAGTTTAGTAGTCAGTTTGCGCCCCCAGCGAAGTTCAGCTGGGCTTCTCCCCGTAGAAGTGGAAGGTGTAGTGCAGTAAGCAAGGAGGAAGTCAGCCAACCTGTGATGCCAGTCCCCATAGGTCAGTTTCTTTAAAGCATCCTTGGTGATGCGGACCATCCGTTCAGCCATCCCGTTGGTGGAAGGGTGGAAGGGCGCAGAGGTGGCATGACGAATCATGTTGGCCTGTAAGAAAGCTTGGAATTCGGAAGAAGTGAATTGAGGGCCATTGTCAGACACCAAAACATCCGGAAGCCCATGTGCAGCAAAAATCCCCCTCAGTACTTGGATAGTCTTTGCAGTGGTGGTGGAAGAGACAGGTACAACCTCAAGCCATTTTGAATAGCTATCAACCAGGACCAAGAAGAATTGACCCTGAAAGGGCCCAGCGTAATCGATGTGCACCCTAGACCATGGAGACTGTGTTTCTTCCCATCTATGCACAGGAGCCTGAGGCATTTCTGGGCGTGAGCGCTGACAAAGGTGGCAAGCGTGCACCTTAGCCTCAATTTCCTTGTCTAACCCAGGCCACCACAAATGGCTGCGTGCAAGCGCCTTCATTCGTACAATGCCAGGATGACCCTCGTGAAGGGAACCTAAGACCCTAGACCTCATTGAGGTAGGAATGACAACTCTGCTGCCTCACAGCAGACAACCCTGGAAAGTGGATAACTCATTCCTTTTCAGACAGAAACTCTGAAACTCAGCGCCTGGACAACTCTCTGGCCATCCAGACAAAACCCAGGATAAGACGCGAGAGAGTGTGAGATCTGTGGCTGATTCAGCAGCCACATCCCTGGCATTTAGAGGTGATTCAGGCAGTGCCTGAATTGAAAGGATGTTGATTGCTGGGGCAGGATCAGCCTCTACTACTTGTAAGGGTAATCTACTGAGGCCATCAGCATGGCCCATTTCTTTGCCAGGTTTGTGAATTAGAGAAAAGTCATAGGCTGACAGGAATATTGACCATCTGAGCATCCTGGGGGAGATGATTTGGGGGGTTTGTTTATGTGTGGTAAACAGCCCCAACAAAGGCTTATGGTCAGTGAAGACCCTGAATTGTCTGCCATATAAGAAATCATGGAACTTTTTGATTCCAGCAACAACAGCTAAGGCCTCTCTATCTATCTGGGCGTAGTTTCTTTCAGCAGCAGACAATGTTCTGGAGTAATATTGTAAGGTTTTCCACTTAACCTCACAATTGCCCCAGCATTACTCAGGAATTTAAAAGAGCCAAAGAAACTCCTGAGCCGAGGTTTCAGCAAGCAAACAACTTTTATTTTGATCAAAACAGAGTTGGGTGACCCCATCTCTCTTCGTGGCTGGTAGAGAGATGAAGGCAACAACCAGAAAAGATGTCTTCCACCTTTTATACCTTTTCAGAACAAAGAGATCAGGTCTTGGTACCAGGCATAAGATGGCACAAAAAAACAATTCCTAGATGATGACTCATACACAGCAACCCAGGCTCCATCCGTAACTCCTTTTCCCCCTCCCCTTACTGTGCTCTTTTCATATAAGCAATCACCTGTACCTAAAGCATGAAGCCCTTACTTTTCCAATATATATATAAAGCATCTGATCAAGCAATTAACTATAAAATAATGATTACAAAATAACAAAACAATGATTACATGATAACACTATAATTATCAATATAAAATGGTTACTATATATAAAATAAATGCTAATGTCAAACTTAAACATACTAAAATCATAAGCACAATAAAATCCTTTCACTTCTCCCTTTTTAATATAAAAGCCGAATAGGCTTAGGGACTCTTAAAGAGGGGAACATAGTCAGAAGGGAAAGGTTGCAAAATCATTGCTTTAGCTGGTCTATCGTTATAGACAGGAGTGGCAATAAAAGTTGGTCCAGATATAGTAGATCTAACAATTCTCTAAATAAGCGGGATAAGGCATGAGTAACACAACAACCCTCCTAAGGCCAAAACCACAATGAACAATATCCATTTCCAAGGGGCAAACATTCCCAAAAACCATCCTCCAACATCCAGTGCTCCTGTCCATGTCTGGGCAGGGACATGAGCCAACTCTCGCATACTGTCAGTGACTTCTTTGACATATTCCTTAGGTGTAATGTCAGACTGGGGTCTAATAATACAATTTAGGGCCACAATGACAAAATAGAGGGCCCATTTGGTTGGACAGTCCTTTCCAAGTCAAATTAAAATACGAAGTGATGTTCTCTCAAGCTTCACATTCAAAAATGAAACAATTCTTTAGGGCCAGATCAATAATAATAATAAAAAGAGTCTTTGATACTGAGGGAATCTCAGTTGTGGTTTCCAGTTCATGAAAATCAACTTGAACCCATATTTGTATCCAGTTCAATTGATAGCGAGTTCAAATGATGCTGAAAAATCCATTGGTCTGGTTATCGTGAAGCACACCAGGTTGCAGGAATCCTTCGAATGTGCCAGGTTGGGTAGGATGTGCAAACATATTTGGCATTTAATGTGTAGGCTTGTCTCCATACTTAGTCCATTTAGCGTGATTATAGTCAGTAGCTTTACATACATCAAAGAAGATTCTGGCACTTGTCCATAAATCTTGTGTTATTCTTCCCCAAAAGGTAATGTCTGTATGTTCTTCCATATGTCCAGATTTAAAGTTGTGGGTAAAGCTGCATTGTATTGACAGGAGCATAACAAGTGACCCTGTTGCCCCTTTTCAAGTGGAATACATAGTCTTGTGATAAACACAACTCCCATTTGTTCCTTAAAGTAATGGGCCTATGGTCCTTCCTTCTACCAAAGAAGGTACGAGGGAAACAACAGTAGCAGAAGAAAGATATTGCAATACATAGTCCAGGTTCTAGGAACACGATTTCCAGGGTAGTCCAATACATTGAGGTTCTTCTCCTACTTAGATGGAAACAGTTCAACAGGTGAGGCAGGTTGAAATTTCATTTTCAGGCCGTCCAGCTGCGGAGCTTGTCACTGGAGAGGATATGATAGGACTTTCCATGGATTCACACCTTGATTCCTTAAATCAGGTGGATCTGGAATGGTTGAGACCACTGAGGACAGGTATTTCTAGGTGACAGTTCTTTTCACCTGAACCCACTCTCCAGGAACAACAATGGCCATAGACAGGTGGTATGGCAGCCCGGGCCTGTACTGAGATAGAAGACAAAACCTGCGCCAGATTATGTAAATACTGAGGAACTTTCTTCTTTTCTTCATTGACATTCTTGAACCTTCATGTAACAAAAGTCTCCCATACATCATTTCAAAGGGACAAAGATAGCTTTCCAATTGAGGCCTATATTGAAATAGCCTCACCGCTAAATGTTGTAAAGCATTTTATTTACTTGTATTTATCACAGATTTGTTGAACTAAAGTAAACCAACCTGTTTTTTTTAAAAAAAAAAAGTATTTATCATCCCTTGCGACCTTCCTTCAGTGGCTGCTTCTGTGTCCTAGCTATTGCTTTCTTTCTCTTCTTTCTTTGTTTCTTTGTTTGTTTGTTTGTTTCCTTCTTTGTCACACTCTCTCTTTCTCTCTTACTTTTCAACATTCTCTCCCATCTTGCAACATCCACCTCCCACTTTCTTCTGTTTCTTCATTGTTCTCTCTTTTCATATTTCTATAGTACATTCTTGTTCCTTCAACATTGTAAGGCTTGTGTTAAGGCATACAATTCACATGTTTGGGCTGACCACATTAATGGCAGTCTCCCTGCTTAATGCATGCAATTCACAAGTCTGTACACACCCACTTAAAAACAACTTTCCTGCTTCTTCCTTCTAATATCCATTCCTGCACTTCCCTTTCACCACTTTGGTCTAGCTTCTACTTTTTTTCCTTCCACAATTACATCTGCTATCTACAAGTGTATACCTCCTTTTGGCTTTCTGATGTAAAATTGCCCACACTTGATAAGAAATGGTAACCACCAAAACGTCCCCAAATGTCAATTTTAGGCAAAAATGCCACTGGCTGCCTCTTTGCCCCCAGTTCTGAGTCAAAACCTCCTCACCAAACTCTGTATTTGTTAACATAAACTCTTTTTCTAACAGTTTTGCATACAAATGTTTAGTCAAAACATCATAGCTATTTATAATCCCAAAATTTTTCTCAACTTCTTCATTTTAACTTCACAAAAAATAAACAAACTTAATAAGATATTCTGAGTAACTGAAAGAGATTTATATAAAACCCTAGTATTGGTTTTAATATAAAGTTAGTCAAATTCCAATTTAATCAAATTCCATTCAGATGGAAAGAATTTTCTGTTAAGTAGGTTAAACATTTACAAATCTAATAAAAACAATGCAAAGTCATTTCTTTTGGTTGATGGATATATATATATATATATATACATATAGGTCTAATTAAACAATTTAAACTCAACAATTTCCCCCCCAAAAAAATTGTCCAACAATTACTGTCTCCTCTTTCGAGTAAAAACTGCAAGAGTGGGATCAAATTTCAGATCCACTCCACCCTTCTCAAATCGCAATTCTAAGCAGAGAAGGGAAAAAAAAATGTTAAAACGAACAGCTCCCCCCTTCTTCTTTCTGTCTCACTCACTCTTAAAGCAACACAGCAGCAGAGAGATGGGGGGGGGGGGGAAATCTCACCACCAAAAAAAAAAAAATTCCTTCATATGGATATTCCATAAATTCTCTCACACATCCTCCATAAAACTCTTCTCATGCAAACACTTACTATTTCTTTCACAGCCTGGGAGAGAGTGGGTGGGGGGGTGGGGTTTGAGGGCTAACACACACTTAGGTATCAACAAATCAACTCATTCACTTCCATGCTGCTTGCATAAACAATTCCACATACAAATATTTCATTTCATACTTTCTTCAGGCAAACTATTTATTGTTAAACAAGGCCTTTTTATGTGTTGTTATCAGAGAGGGTGTTGACCCTCATCCAAATCTTGGACATAACACAGAACAACACAGACAAACATATATACACAAATACTATTAAAACAACATTTATTTAGACATATAGCTTGTCCTGCAAAAAGCGAGAAAAATCATGAGGTGATTCCAACCAAACATGGTTTTTTTTATAGGGCCCTTTAATCATCCCCTATTTTTCTCACCATTCCAAGTCCAAGCATAATGTTTTGGGTGGCCACACACACACACATATATATATACATACATATATATATAAACAAAACACACTACAGATCAATTTGGGGTTTGAGGCTAAAACAGGCCTCCCCTTTTATTGCATACTGCCATAAGGAAACAGGTTGGGCCCCTGGGTGAAGATGGGCTCGGTGAGGGACAGCATAATGAGCAAATCCTGGGATTCCATGAGACCAAACCTCAGGGGAAATGGAATCCGGAAAAGAAACAGGAGATGCACTAGCATCCAGATAACAAATATAAGCTTGCAAAGCTGGAAAATCCAAAGAAATACCCTGGGGTTGACAAGTGATTGTTGCTCCCAATTTCCCAGGAAATCTCTGCCCAGCAAATTAATAGGGCCCTGGGGTAAAACCAGAAATGAGTGTTGAACTTGGGCCCTTGGCTTGGAGTCACACACAAAGGGGTGGTGCAGGGAGCCATTTCAGTTTGCCCACTGACACCAACAATAGGAGTAGTCTGAGAACTCAAACAGTCTTTAGGGGCATGCTGCAAGACACTGTAAGTTGCCCCAATATCTACAAGAAAAACTTTGTTCCTTCCCCCTACCTGCAACTCCTAGAGAGGTTCAGGGGAGAAAACAAGACCTCTGGAGCCACATCAGTATTGGGAGGGATAGCCATCATTAGCATACTTCTGCATTTTAGGATGGAACGGTTCAGCCTGTGGTGACAGCCGGGATGGGGGAGGTCCCCTGTTATTGGATGGAAATCCTCTCCTTCCCCTCCAGGGCCCGTCCGTGGCCCCAATTCTTTGGACATACACTTTTCCAGTGCCCTTGTGCTTTGCAAAAGGGCACACTGGTCTTGCCCCAGGGTATTCTGACGAGGCTGGAGAGCAACAGCCAAAAGTTGGGCATGCTTCCTCATGTTATCTTCCTCCTTCCCCTCTGCAGCCTCGTTCCTCTGGGCAGAAACTGCGAAAGCAGTTTGTATTAAGAGTTTAAAAGTTTGAGCAGTGGGTGAAACAAATTTTTGCAATTTGCACCAAATATCGGGGGCACTTTGTGCAACAAAAGCCATTTTCAAAAGTGGTTCACTGCCTGGGCTATCAGGATCAATGTCTGTATAACAACGAAATCCATCTTTTAATCAGTTGATAAAATCAGTAGGACTCTCTTGTGCTGTCTGGAAAATCTGATTCACTCTATAGTAATTAAAAGTCTTGGGGACCCCAGTTCCAATGCCATGGAGAATGGTTTTGCGAAAATTCAGTAAGGCACCATATCCCCCATCAGTGTTAAAATCACATTCAAAACTTGGAACAAAAACAGCTTCAGGTGCTGGCCACTGTTCTAAAGTGGTACCTGGAAAAATACTGATGGTCCGACAAAGAATATGGGTAAAAAGCAGATGGCCCACCAAAGAATGTGTATGAAAGGGAGGTTTGTTTTGCTTACAAGACAACTCTTAAATTTAGGATGGCCAGACATCCTGTTCCCAGCTCTGCACATGATATGTTACTAACTGCTTGTCACATGGTGTATCTAAATTGCTTAACACTTGATATATTGCTGATTGCTAAAAACATTCCAATGTAAACGAGGAGCTATCGATTATAGATCTGTCTAGTAGTTTTTCTATGTTAGAATAAGGACCTATAGAATGTAACCATGTGTGGAATGTGACCTGAAAATAACCCCCGCCTGAAGGGTTATAAAAATGGTCATCAATGTACAATCTGAGTTCAGATTCTTTAGCCATGATGGCTCTCTGAACCTGCGCAATAAACTTCCCTTTCCTGGAAAGAGCTGACTCTAGTCTTTCATTTCTACAACATTTTCTGGTGCATTGGCCGGGAAAAGCTTGAGTGAGGCGATATTTCGCTGAGGATGGCTGGACCCTTCGGACCTGCTGGTAAGCCATCTCTGAACAATTCTCCAGGCGCCATGGGGGTGTGTTTCCTCCAGGAGACAGCTGTGGCTTCTCAGCAGAGCCGACAGTACTGAAGGCCAGTCCAAGAACCCTTTGGGAAAGGAAAGGAAGTCTGAACCAACTCCTGGCCAGGATGGGTGTAACTACAAGGCAGGCGAGTATGTGTTTAAAGTAATGGTACCTATCTCATTTGAAGATAGAAGAGGGGGCCTGATCACTCCCCTGGACTCGGGACGGCGATCCTAATGAAGTCCGTGTTAAGTTGTGTGGGTGGTTAAGCCAGTGCATTCCCTACTAGTGACCGCCGGCGCTGTAGGTCATTGGCAGTGTGTTAGGATGGGGGGGGCGTAGTATGGATGTGGGGTGGCCCCCAGAGGGGACTTTTAAGAAAACTATCCTAACCAATTTCAGTATATAGATCAGTGGGGGGATGCTGTTGCAGGACAGGCAGAGGATTTGTTGCAATGCCAGGCTGAAATGGTTCGTTTGTGTGTGGCTAGATCTAAGGAAAAAAAGCTTCAGGTTGAGACTAAAAGAGTTAGGGATGTGCAGATTTTAGAGACTAAGGTGTCAGATGCTAAGAAGGAGATAAGGATGGAAGTTGAGGAGTTGATTCTCAGACCTCTTCCTACGTTCCACCTTTCTCCCCCTCCCCCCCAGTGCCGGCTTCGGCAGCAGCCACTCTGCCGGAGGAAGGGCTGATTGCCCCTGCTGTGTCCGAAGAAAGGCAGCCAGCTGTGAGACGAAAACAGAAAGGGGGAGGCTGTCAGCCCCCAAGGAGGAAGGGGATTTGGAAGGTCTCTCTGTAAATGTGAGGGGAGAAGTAAGTAAAGAGGACGTGGCAGGATGTACAGCAATTGTTGAATATTTTGTTGACTCCCGAGGAAAGGGAGAAGTGGAAGGCTGCTGTTAGGCAGTGTTTGAAGGATAGGTTGCCGGCTGTATGGGATATACAGCCAGAGATGGAAGCCAGGGCACCAGAAAAGGACCCTGAATGGAAGGCACAAAATCCAGCACATATGACCTTGTTAAAGGAATATCAGAATTTAGTAGTAGAGACTCTTCGAAGGCTGGAAAGCCTTCAGTGAATGTGTTAAAGCCGTCTTTTGTGATGCAGGAAACAGATGGAAGTCCGGAGAGTTTTTTGCAAAGGCTGATTGAGGCTTATGAGCTTTATACACAGGTTGATCCAAGGAGTGCAGACAATGTGCGAATGTTGAATGAGAGGTTCATAGTGCAGAGTTATGAAGATATAAGAAAGAAGTTGCAGAGGTTGGAGGGAGCATTAGGAAAGAACACTACAGAATTGTTGGAGGTGGCCAGGAAGGTGTTTGTTAATAGGGATAAGGTGGAAAAAAAGGAAAGAGATGCTAGAATGCATAAGAAAATTGAGTTGTTGGCGGTGGCATTGCAAGGAGGGATCATGCTGGGACCCAACCAGTGTGCTAATTGCAAGGAGGAAGGTCATTGGCAAAGAGAATGTCCAAGAAGGCAGATGCGAGGGAGAGGTTGGAGAGGAAGAGAAGGCAGAGGACGTGGAGGTGTTGGCAGTGGGCCCCCCATGCACTCCCCCTTCATGGGTAGAGGGCAGAGAGGGGCTCCAAGGAATGTGAGAGATGGTCCAGGGAATGTAAGAGATGGTCTGAGGAATGGGAGACATTGGAATAGAGACAGGGAGATTGAGGGAATTGGCTTGGCAGGAACTAACGGGTCAGATTGACGAGGACCTGGCTTGGAGGAAGCCCCCCCTGAGCCATTGGTTACTTTAAATATAGGGGGCAAACAGACAACGTTTTTGGTGGATACTGGAGCAGGAAGATCAGTTGTGGATTTGAAAGCAGAGTCTTTGTGTGTGAAGTAAATATGACTGTTACTAACCTCAAGAGAAAAGAAGATACCAAAAAAAATAACCTCACTCTGTTTGTCTGGCCAACAAACAAAGTGAAGAAAGATGTGTTTGTTTATTTATTTATTTTTTCTCTCCCTCTTAAGAACAGCCCAAAGTTACCTGCTCAGGCAGGAAATCCTATACCATTTTCTTGCCTATTCTGCTCTCTCCCTTTTGCAAATGTTAGTGTGTTAATGCCTTTTCAAACTCTATCTGCAGACACAACCCCCTTTCCCCCCCTGCTTTTTTCTGGCTGTGTTGCTTTGAGAGAGATAGAGAGAGATAGAGAGAGAGGAGAAAGGGGGGGGGTTGATCTTTTTAACTTTTTCTCTGCTTAGAATTCAGGTTTGAGAAAGGTTGGGTGGCTGTGAAAATTTAATGCCCACTTTTGCAATTTTTTCTATTCAAAAGAGGAGTCAGTAATTGTTGGACAACTTTTTTTTGGAAATTTTTGAGTTTAAATTGTTTAATATCAACCAAAAGAGTTTGCTTAGATTTGTAAATGTTCTCCCTATTTAATGGAAATTTAATGGAAATCTGTTTCCATCTGAATGGAATTTGATTAAATTGGAATTTGACTAACTTTATATTAAAAGCAATACTAGAGTTTAGAAAAAAAAACTTTCAGTAACTCAGAATATCTTATTAAACTTGTTTATTTTTTTGTGTGTGAAGTTAGAACGAAGTTGAGAAAAATTTTGGGATTATAAATAGCTATGCTGTTTTGAGTAAAGATTTGTATGCAAAACTGTTAGAAAAAGAGCTTGTGTTAATAAATGCAAACAGGGTTTGGTGAGCTCTCCTTTGTTGGTTCTTTGCTAGGTAATTTATTTATAAACAAGGACAAAGGTTGGAGAAGGTTTTGACCCAGAAGTGTGTGCGTGGGGGGGGGGGGGGGGAAAGGCAGCCAGTGGCATTTTTATCTAAAATTGACATTTGGGGACATCTTGGTGGTTAGCATTTCTTATCAAGTGTGGACAATTTTAATCAGGAAGCCTAAAGGAGGTATACACTTGTTCATAGCAAAGTGGTTTTCAGTTGTGGATTTGAAAGATGCTTTTTTCACGATTCCTATTCACAAGGCTAGCCAGCCGTTGTTTGCTTTTGAATGGGAGGGAGAACAAAAGAATGCCTTTAGGGAAGTGAAACGAGCCCTCACATCAGCTCCAGCTTTAGCCTTGCCTAACTTAGAAAAGCCTTTCAATTTGTATGTTGATACCAGGAAGAATGTTGCCTTGGGGGTGTTAACTCAACAATTAGGACAGTGGCAACGCCCGGTGGCTTACTTATCTAAGCAATTAGATGGGGTTGCCCAAGGCTGGCCACATTGCCTGAAGGTTCTTGCTGCTATAGCAGTCCTTTTACAGGACTGTAATAAATTGACCTTCTCATGTCCCATAAGTGTCCACACCCCTCATGCAGTTCATTCTATCTTGGATAATAAAGGGCATTTGTGGATCAGCAGTCAAAGGCTTTTTAAGTATCAGGCGATGATGATTGAAAATCCTCAAGTGAAATTAGTGGTGTCTAACCGGCTAAACCCTGCCACCCTATTGCCCACAGAAGTGGATTCAGAACACAACTGCTTGCAAGTTTTGGAAACTGTATATTCAAGCCGTCCGGATTTGTCTGATATTCCTCTTCAGGATGCTGGGATATGCGATTGTGAATGATGAGGAAGTGGTGGAAAGTAGTCCGCTAGGAGCAAGTTGCATTACTCAAGTGGCAGAATTGTGGGCATTAATTAGGGCATTGGAAAGAGCTGAAGGGGAAACTTTGAATTTTTGGACTGATAGTAAATATGCTTTTCTAACTCTGCATGCTCATGGTGCTGTGTATAAGGAGAGGGGATTCAGGGATTCGGCTGGCAAACATGGGTTACATGGACACTTGATAAAGCCTCTTCTCGATGCAGTACAAAAGCCAGCAAAGGTTTCAGTTATGCATTGTAAAGGGCCATCAGGGGGGAGTATGGGGGAACTGAATAAGCAAGTGGAAAAACTTAGGGACTATGTTGTTGAACAAACACCTTCTAAACTAATAACAAGATGTCATCCCGTTAAACCAGGGGATACGGTGTAGGTAAAACATTGGAAACATGAACAACTGGAGGGGAGATGGAAAGGACCTTATGAAGTAATAATGGCCTCTCCTTTAGCAATAAAGATTGCAGAATCTAAATCTTGGATTCACTAGACCAGAGTTAAAGCAGCTGCAGAACCTCTGTGGACAGTGAACAGGGACCCCAAGGTTCCCACCAAACTCACTCTTAAACGTGTTTAGTATGTTTAATGAATATTTTATTGTTTGTAAACCAGATATTGTATTAGCACAAGTGTATCCTGCACATATATCTACGGCTGTCTGGCTGAAATTCAACCCCCTGCTAAGCCACACCCGGAAGCTGGCTTTCTACGCACGGGAGAAGAAAGGATGAAAGGCTTCCTTCTGCTTTTATATAGTACTATTGTTGCATGTAATAATGTTTGTCTTTCTAATTTAGGCCAATGGAGCAAGCCAGAAGAAGCTCCACGCCTTATCCAATCTTATGCTATAGGCACGGGCACTTGTAAAGGTCACCCCCTATTGGATTTTCCCCAGAATGCTGGAATGGTAGCTGGCCTCATCCTTGTCAATTTCCCCAAGCATTTGACAGAATAGTTAAAGAAGCCTGTATGACAAGACAACCTGTCAATCCCGAAGCCTGTCAGTATGTTGGGTATATTCTTAGGAAAGGCATATGTGTAAAGGTCCCATATAAGAAGCCTCCTCCTCCTGTTACTCTGGAGTGTGGGCCTCCTTTATTCTGGGGATGGGAGCGGGTCACCCTAGTCTTGCAGTTGAAGACGGGATGGAAGGGGACTTGCATCATACATGTTATCCCGGTGGAATTTGGAGTAACTATCCAAAGACCCCCGAGGAAGCGCCCAGAGAGAAAACGAAGCAGAAGGTCCCATCAGAATAAGGATATGCCCCATCCATTGGAGTCAAGGATGCAATATAATTTGTGGGTCCAATTGGCTAAACTAGCCAACACAACTGATTTTTGCCTTTCTGAAGCATATGACATGGAGAATCTGCTGTCCACATGTTTAATACCAGTATGTGTTCCTGTCACAGCAGCCAAGGAGTTCAGTCACCACGAGTTTAAAGAACACATAGGCTATGAAACAATGTACAGCTGGGGTCACATTTCCAAGTTTCTACCCACTGATGCTTTAGCTTTACATACTCCTAACGTAGCCATTCCAGAAGACTTACAATGTGCACATATCACAGGGTGTGAGCAGAATACACTTTCACCTCATTGCCTGAAAGTGAGCCAAGAAAAGCTAAATTGCACATCTTTCCAAACAGTGTCTTTTGGGTATGCAAACATATGGTTACCTAAAGGGTGGTTCTTCACATGTGGGAATTCCAGAGACAAGAGTATAACAACATACATACATCAGAACCAAGTTTTATGGAATGAAACCTATCTGCATAGATGAGATAAGTCTCATCAGGGGGGGAATAAAGTGGTACCTGGAAAAATACTGATGGTCCGACAAAGAATATGGGTAAAAAGCAGATGGCCCACCAAAGAATGTGTATGAAAGGGAGGTTTGTTTTGCTTACAAGACAACTCTTAAATTTAGGATGGCCAGACATCCTGTTCCCAGCTCTGCACATGATATGTTACTAACTGCTTGTCACATGGTGTATCTAAATTGCTTAACACTTGATATATTGCTGATTGCTAAAAACATTCCAATGTAAACGAGGAGCTATCGATTATAGATCTGTCTAGTAGTTTTTCTATGTTAGAATAAGGACCTATAGAATGTAACCATGTGTGGAATGTGACCTGAAAATAACCCCCGCCTGAAGGGTTATAAAAATGGTCATCAATGTACAATCTGAGTTCAGATTCTTTAGCCATGATGGCTCTCTGAACCTGCGCAATAAACTTCCCTTTCCTGGAAAGAGCTGACTCAAGTCTTTGAATTCTACAACAGTTCAATGTCTCTTTGTCCATCATTGGTGGCTTCCTTCCATCCCCCAGTATATTCCTCCAAGGCTTTTTTTTTTTCAAAACCTGGCGTTTGTCCTCAGCCCCCAAAAATCCAGATAACAAGGTGTCTATATCAGGGACCGTTGGCTTGTGGGTGGCAAAAATCCTTTGAAATAAATCAACGTACTGCTGGGGGGATTCTCTAAATGGTGGCAAGTTAGCTTTCCAGTGAAAAAGGTCACTGGTGGTAAATGGGGTGTGAACCAGGACCATTTTTCCATTTGCTGCTGGCACCTGTCGCAGTGGGCATATTGTCTTCTCCTCCAAGTGTTTTGTTTTAGCATAAACTTTGCCCTGTCTTGTGTGAGAAGGGCTTTGAATCCGTGCAGCAGAGGAGGATCCCTCATCAGGATCTTGGTCTTCAGAGATGGAGAGAAGGGGGGCTTCGGGGGAAGCAGCAGCTGAATGCAAGGACGGAGAAGAGACAGAGGGGGCTGTGGGGGAAGCAGCAGCCGAGCTCAGACAAGTTTGAATTGCTTTCTTTTGAAACTTATTTATTTCTGGGCGGATTGGACAGACCAAATTCAAAACCTTTGGAGGGCTAACAGGCCACATTGTTTTAAAATGTCCTGTCGGATGCTCAAATTAAAGAAAAAGCCTGCATATAATTCTTCATCCATACGCCCTTGTATAGCAAAAACATCTATAAGCTTATTAATAATATCCAAGTGCACAGACCCTTCTCTTGGCCAAGGTTGTTGCCCAGGGCCCATAAAATAAGTTGGCCACACATCAACACAAAGCACCACCAGACGTTTTCTGACACCAGACGTTGTCTGACAGGGTTAAACTTAACAGCCACGTGAAAAATCCCAATTTTCCAAAACACTTTGCAGAGGATTTCATTTTGAGTTAATTTGTTTGTTTAAATTACTCTGACGATTCTCTTTTTGTTCTTCTTCTCTTTTTCTTTTCTTTTTCTTTTTTTTTCCTTTTTACTTCAAGATAGTTTCTCGGCTTCCTCCCTTTTCACTTAATTAATTTGGAATTTTGTAATTAATTTTTCCTTTGGAGGACTAGTCGGGGAGATCAGCCCCCTATCTTATTCCAAAATTACCAAAACCTCTGCAAAAAAAATTACATACCAATTCAATTATTTTTCTTAACTCACTCTATCCTGTATTAGAAGACAGTTGCTTGGCTTCCTCTTTTCTTACATTTATTCATTTATTTTTATGCTTATCTGTAGAGGATAGTCAGAGAGATCAACCTCCTGCCTTATTCCAGGATTTCCAAAGCTTTTTTATTTCTTTTACTTACCAAGGCGCCTGTTGCAATTTCTCCCGTCAGTAGAGAAGCATGAAACCTCGTTGAATTCAGGCGTTCAGGTTCATCAGACACGGACCCCACCATCGACGATGAAGCATAGAATCTTCCAGGTCAAACACCTGGGAGCGCTCTAAGACTCACAATTCAGTCGTCGCTGGTTTCGTCCTGCTGAGAATTGAAGGCTCGCTGGGACCTTAACAGGGGTCTCCAGATTTGAGGGGAGAGCCATTGTGGCTTCCACCACGTTTGGGCGCCAGGATGTAAGGTTTTCCACTTAACCTCACAATTGCCCCAGCATTACTCAGGAATTTAAAAGAGCCAAAGAAACTCCTGAGCCGAGGTTTCAGCAAGCAAACAACTTTTATTTTGATCAAAACAGAGTTGGGTGACCCCATCTCTCTTCGTGGCTGGTAGAGAGATGAAGGCAACAACCAGAAAAGATGTCTTCCACCTTTTATACCTTTTCAGAACAAAGAGATCAGGTCTTGGTACCAGGCATAAGATGGCACAAAAAAACAATTCCTAGATGATGACTCATACACAGCAACCCAGGCTCCATCCGTAACTCCTTTTCCCCCTCCCCTTACTGTGCTCTTTTCATATAAGCAATCACCTGTACCTAAAGCATGAAGCCCTTACTTTTCCAATATATATATAAAGCATCTGATCAAACAATTAACTATAAAATAATGATTACAAAATAACAAAACAATGATTACATGATAACACTATAATTATCAATATAAAATGGTTACTATATATAAAATAAATGCTAATGTCAAACTTAAACATACTAAAATCATAAGCACAATAAAATCCTTTCAATATGCAACAGGAACCTGAGTGCCATCCGGTCTGAGGTGGCTGAGTACTGCTCCTACTCCATAAGGGGAAGCATCACAAGCGATGCACACAGGAAAATTTTCATTAAAATGTGCAAGCACATTGTTGGATGTTAGCAAGGCCTTAACCTCATTGAAGCTTGCTTCATGTGCTTGTGACCATTGCCACACTGCCTGTTTGTCCAGAAGCCTATGAAGTGGTTCAGCTACATTAGCCTTATTAGGGATGAATGAATTATAAAAATTCAAGAGGCCCAGAAAAGCTTGTAGTTCAGCTTTGGACTTAGGCCTAGGAGCTTGCATGATAGCTTTTAGCTTGGACTCAGCAGGATGAATCCCATTGGCATCAATTTTGAATCCCAGAAAATCTGTAGAAGGCACCCCAATTTTACATTTGTCCTTTTTAAGCTTAAGTCCTGTTTTCCGGAACCGCAACAGGACAGCCCTCAATCTCTCAGCTAAATTTTGGGTGGAGTCTCCTGCAATTAAGACATCATCAAAATAGGGGCAAACCCCTGGTATACCCCTCAAGGTATTTTCCATTACACTTTGGAAAATTCCAGGAGCCACGTTTACTCCAAATTGTAGTCTCTTGACTTTGAATGCCCCCCTATGAGTTACAATTGTTTGTGCTACAGCAGCAGCTTCATCAACAGGTAACTGTTGATAAGCCTGTGCTAAGTCAAGCTTTGCAAAAACACACCCCCCCTCGAGGGAGGCCAGAATATGGCTGACTACAGGTACAGGATAGGCATGTTGTTGCAATGCCTTATTTAGAGTGCATTTGTAATCTGCACAGATGCGGATGTCCCCATTAGCCTTAAGAGGCGTGACTATGGGAGTTTCCCAAGGACTGGAGTCAACAGGTTCTAAGACTCCTTGCTGAATCAATTTGTCCAATTCAGCATCAATTTTTCCTTTTAAAGCAAAAGGTACCCTTCTTGCTTTTACTCTGATACGAGTGACAGTGGGGTCCAATTTCAAGGAAACTGGGGGCCCTTTGTATGTGCCCAGCTGTGGGCTGAAAACATCTACAAATTCTTTGCAGACTTCCTGTAGATCTACAAGCTATTGAGCCCTGTAACTTGTATTCCCAAGGCCTCAAACCAATCGAGTCCTATGAGACTCGTGCGCTCACCCCCCACTATCAATACATCTAATGGACCTTCAAAATCCTTATACTGTACGTTAAGGGTGGCCTCCCCCTTAACACACACTTTGGAGTTTTGAAAGTCTGTTAGCACTATATTAGAAGGCCTAAGCTTGGCCTGAAACCCACTACCAGAACAAATCTTTCTGAATGTGTGAATGGAAATGATTGAAAGTGCAGACCCAGTGTCTAGTTCCATGACCAGTGGAACTCCTTGCAACATCACCTTAAGTGACAGTTTCCTTTTGAGTGGCTTGTGTGTGCCTGTCCTATAAATGCTTCTTCGTGAAGCACAGAAACCCACCCTGTTCTGGCTGGGGACCCTGGTACCTTTCAGGCGCAATTCTTCTCGGGGTTGTACCTTCTGGCGGCCCAGACACATAGCTGCTATGTGGCCTTGCTTCCCACATGCTCTACAGATTGCAGAACGGAACTTGCAGTCGGTCCTCTTGTGGCGACCTCCACACCCAAAGCACTTGGGTACAGCTGAAGACTTTTCTTTGCCTTCCTTCTGCTTCCCTTCTTTGGTTGGGTAGAGATGATCTACTTCTTCATCAGGTTCCTCTTCTGAACTTCCTTGGACTCCCTCGTGGTGCACGAAAACAGCTTCTGGAGTACTTCTGATAGGCCTCATATTCTTGATTGCCCCACTTGCTGCCTCTTCTGCAGTAACCTCTCTCAAGGCATCTTGGAACGATATGTCCTCTTTAGCAAAAAGTCTTTGCTGCACATCTCTGTTTCTCATTACCCAAACAAGGCTACCTCATCAGTGCTCAGAGAGCAGAGAGAGCACCAAGGACCCCACAATTTTCAAGAGAGGGAGATTTTAAGCGTGAACAATAAATAGGAACTTGGGCACTGAATGTGAACCATAAAGCAGAAAATCTCATTGGTAGCCTCACGTTGCAGTGAACAGGGACATACATTCAATTTCACAACTACTAAAATTGTTAGCCGTGCAGGTACAAAGATAGCCAGGGAAATGACTGAAGACTGGGAAACGGGCCCCTTGTCAGTCAACAGGAATGCTGATTTACCACCAGCTTATAAGTTACTTAGGAGTCAAGGACTTGGCAGCATAAGGAAACAACAGCCAATTGTCAGCCGTCAAAACACCAACCAATAGGAAGGCACCACATAAAGTCAACGCATAGAATAGCCCAAAGCACGCACTCGAGTAGAGAGAAGTTCCCTGAGGATGGGCAGAAGACTAAACTTCTGGTCTCGGTGATTGACCAGGATTGGATCTTGCAACCCAGGACACATATATTTGCCACCTCGGCTCTTTGCAATTTTTGCAACTTCCTTGCATTCTAGAGGTTTTCAATAATATAAAAGTCTAGAGACTGTGAAGGACAATTCAACACTTTCACTGTTCAAGTACAGGTAGTCCTTGACTTATGAGCACAACTGAGCCCAACATTTCTGTTGCTAAGCAAGACATGTTAAATGAGTTTTGCTCCACTTCACAACCTTTCTTGCCGCAGTTGTTAAGTGAATCATGACAATTGTTTTTTTTAATAAAAAATTTTTATTTTCCATTTATCCAACATAGTTATACAACAAAATTCACTTTACAAAATAAAATAAATTCATTATCATAACCATAACCATAACCATAGGTGCCGCTTGCTCATTCCCCCCAAGCTGCATCCACCCTCTCTAATACCTTCCCTACTTCCCTCCTCTTTCTCTCCTCCCCTCACTACTCTCTTCCCCTCCCCTTCTCCTCTTACCATCCTACTTCCTCCCTTCACCTTCCTCCCCTCTCATCCCTCTCGAATACAGCGTAGGGGAAATGCGCAAGCAGCACCTCTCTCATAAATTACCATATCTATATTATCCTATTCTACCTATTTACCCACCCACTCACCCACCCACCCTCAACCCCCCCCCCACTTCCCAGAGCAGAGTACAGGGTTATTAATAACAAAATTAACAATATACAATAAAAAAAAAGAAAAAAGAAAAGGAAAGAAAAAAAAATCATACTTAGCCCTTCACTCCCCTTAAATTACATCATCATAAACAAATCCCTTATACAACATTTACTATAAAATTTACTCATAAAATAAATGAAATTTATAGTCCCATACTTCTTCTGAATATAATCTATCCATCTTCTCCATACAATAATATATCTTTCTTGTGTATGATCCTTTAAATAAGCAGAAATTTTTGCCATTTCTGCAAAATTAGAAACTTTAAATATCCATTCTTCTAAAGTAGGCAACGAATCTTTCTTCCAATATGAACCTACTAGTAACCTTGCTGCAGTTAATAAATTCAACATTAAAATAGTTTCTTTATCATCTAAATCCACAAAAATACCCAATAAGAATAATTGAGGAGTAAACTTTATCTTCCTTTTAAAAATCTTTTGAATGTTCCACCAAATCATAATCCAAAAAGCCTTTACCTTTTTACAATTCTACCAAACGTGAAAATAAGTTGCATCCGTGTTACCACGTCTCCAACATTTGGGTTGTAAATTAGAGTACATACAAGATAATTTTTTAGGTTCTAGATGCCACCTATAAAACATTTTATAAAAATTTTCCCTCAAATTTTGAGCTTGTGTAAATTTAACATTTCTGATCCAAATTATCTCCCATAAATCCAATGGGATCGGTTCCTGGATATTCTGAGCCCATTTAATCATACAGTCTTTAACCAATTCTGTTTCCGAATCTAATTCTATTAAAGCATTATAAATTCTTTTTATATGAGCCTGATTCTGATCTTTAATCTGAATTACCAAATTTTCATCTTCTAATGTTATTCCTTCTTTCTTATCTACAGTCCACCTATCCACTATTTGTAAGTATTGAAACCATGACTGTAAAATATTTTCTTGCCTTAATACATCTAAAGATTTTAAATGTCAGTCCAAACCTGACCAAATTAATAATTCTTTATACGAGATTTTGTCAAAATTCATCCCCTTAGAAATTCCCTCAATTGCGTGTCCAGGAATCCCCCAGATAGGTATTTTGTAATTTAACCTATAATAATACTTTTTCCAAACTTGAAGTAAAGCATTCCTCAAAATATGTGATTTAAAAGCCCGGTCAACTTTCTTGTTAAAAATTAAATATGCATGCCAACCATACATTAAGTCCCACTCTTCAAGAGAAAGAATATCCTTATTTGTTAAATTAAGCCAATCACTTATCCAAGTTAAGGTGGTTGCATCATAATATATTTTCAAATTAGGTGCTTTAAGTCCTCCTCTTTCTTGGGCATCTTGCAAAATCTTAAACTTAACCCTTGGTTTCTTCCCAGCCCAAATGAATTTATTGATACCCTTCTGCCATTCCTCCAAATTTACATCTTTTTTTAAAATAGGTATCATCTGAAACAAGAAAAGAAACTTTGGTAGAACATTCATTTTCACAGCTGAAATTCTCCCCAACAATGACAATTGCAATTTTTTCCAGTCATTTAAATCCTTTTGTACTTTTGCCCATAATAATTCATAATTATTCTTATACAATTTTCCATTTGAAACCGTTAAATATACTCCCAAATATTTAACCTTTTTCACCATCTGAAAACCTGTAGATTTAACTAAACTTTCCTTATCGTTAATTGATATATTCTTAGATAATATCTTAGTCTTGTGATTATTAACTTTAAAACCAGAAACTTTCCCATACTGTGTTATAAGTTCTAATAGACAATCAACCGCTTGAGTCGGTTGTTCCAAAATTAAAACCAAATCATCCGCAAAAGCCCGCAATTTATACTCATTCTTTTTTATCTTTATACCCTTAAGTACCGTTGATTCTCGAATCTGAATCAACAAAATCTCCATTGTTAGAACAAATAACAATGGAGATAATGGACATCCTTGTCTTGTTCCCTTTTCAATATTAAAAGTCTCAGTCAGTCCCCCATTAACAACAATTTGAGCAGATTGTTGTTGATATATAGCTTTAAGCGCATGTAAAAACTTATCCCCAAAATTCATTTTCTCTACCAATGAGAATAAAAATTGCCAATCTAATTGATCAAAAGCTTTCTCCAAAAATATAAAAGCTACAGGAATCTGATTGTTCTTATCCAAATACTCAATTAAATTAATAATTTGTCTTACATTGTATTTCATATATCGTCCTGTTATGAATCCTGATTGATCACTATGAATCAAATCATTCATAACCTGCATTAGTCTGTTTGCCAAAATTTTAGAGAAAATCTTATAATCTACATTTAACAAAGATATTGGCCTGTAGTTCTTAGGCTCTGTAAGATCTTGATCCTCCTTCCGGATCAATGATATAAACGCTCTTTTCCAGGAAGGGGGGACTTGAGCTCCCAACAAAATACTATTAAACAGCTCCTTTAATGGCTCCATCATTTCTTCAGATAAAATTTTATAATACATTGACGTCAATCCATCTGTTCCTGGAGACTTTCCCACCTTTAACTGCTTAATGGCTAAACCAATTTCCTCCACAGTAATTAAACAATTCATCCCATTTTGTTGTTCCTCAGAAAGTTTAGGAAAGTGTACTGATTGTAAATATTTATCTATATCCATTCCCTTTATATTATCACTTGAATATAATTTTGTATAAAAGTCTAAAAAACTCTTTTTAATCAAATTTTGCTGAAAAACCTCAGTACCTTTATATTTTACTTTCTCTATAATCCTAGCCTTCTGTTTCTTTCGTAATTGATAAGCCAACCACCTCCCAGGCTTATTCGCATTACAAAAAGTATTATGTCTCATATAACGCAGATTGGTAGCCACCTGATCTGCCATCAACATATTAAATTGTTCCCTAAGCATTTTTATAGAAACCTTTAACTTATTATCGGTTTGATTAAGAACAAGAGCTTCTTCTTTTAATTTAATCTCTTCTTCTATTTCTCTACATCTTTGTAACATTTTACCCCTAGAAACTTTATTTAAATGAATCAAAATTCCCCTCATGTACGCCTTACTGGCATCCCAGACCATGGGCATCGAAGTACCCTTATTCATATTTAAAGCAAAAAACTCCTTCAGATACTCTTTACATTTTTGTACAAACTCTTCCCGAGTAAACAAATTCTCATTCAGTCTCCAGGGTCTTCCAAATATAACTCCATCCACACCGGACTATGGTCAGACAACGTCCTAGGAAAATTTTTTACCTTCTTAACCCTAGAAAGAAAATCATTAGTAATCAAAAAATGATTACTAATCATAGCAATTGTTCAGTAAGTAACACGATTGTTAAGTGACTCTGGCATCCCCATTGATTTTGCTTGTTGGGTCAACCACAGGACACTGCAACTGTCTTAAAGACGAGTCAGTTGCCAAACGTCTTGAGTTTTGATCACATAGTCATGGGGATTCTGCAACGGTTGTTCAGTGTGAAAAATAGTCATAAGTGCTGTTGTAACTTCAAACAATCATTAAAAGAACTGTTCTTAGTCAAAGACTACCTGCACTTGCCACCCAGAGTAGCCCCACAGCGAGATGGTGGCAAATAAACTTAACAAATAACTGTATGACTGACAGCTGATTTGGCGAAATATTCATCCTCTTCAGCTTCAATTGCTGAATATACACCATGAAGAGGTTATCTGCTTCTCTTCACTAAAACCTACAATTTGAGCAGGAGCATCTCAATTTTCTTTCTGTATTCCCCTTTCCCCATTTGAAGTACTTTTCTGTCTTGACTATCTTTTTGCATTGAAACTAGGTCTTCCCTCAATGCCATGGAATATTACATCTGTTGAACCAAAGATGCTTTTTTTCACGAGGCACCTGGACTTGTGTTTTTCTTTGAAGATGTTTCGCTTCTCATCTAAGAAGCTTCTTCAGCTCACAGCTTCAAAGAAAAACAAGAAAGTCCAGTTGCCTTGTGAAAAAAAAAAGCATCTTTGGGATATGTATGACCTGGATGACTGAGAATCTCCACAGACATTTAGCTTACATCTGTTGAATTTCTACTTAGGTTGCTCCTCAAAACCTTCTATAAAAGTGATTCCTACTTCAGAAGACAATTTCAATTATTTCTCAGGTTGGCAACTGTAGAGATAGAGGTCATGTAGAGGCCGTGTGCAGCACACTGCTGTGGCTCAAATACCTACATGATCTCACCTACATGATCTCACCAAGTTCACACCACCAGGATGTTGCAGAACACTGCCCCTGGCTGGTGCCCCCTGGCTGGTATATTCTTAAGGATTGGCGAGGAGAATCCACCAATAAAAATGCTGTTGCTATTTTATCTTATGCTGCTTAGAAAAACTGTGTAAAAGCAATAAACACTGCGAAGGCAGTCAGACATCTTTGCACCTTGCAATGACTGGTCTCTCATTCCATCAGGCAAGTTAAGATGTTCCCATTTGAAGCAAAGGATAAAGCTTTTATAGTTCACACCAGGATTAAACTCTAGGAAAGAGACAGAGAACATAAAGCTTCTACGCAAAACTGAGGCTAAGGACAGTTAGGAGTCCAGCAATATGGGGCAAACCACGTTTCTCCTTTGCGTAGGGTCTAATTTATTTATTGCTAATTCAGGTTGTATCTTGCATGCAGGCTTGAAGGAAAGTCCCATCATGCCCTTAGAAGAGAGTGAAAAAAATGCCTATATCATGGATGAAGCACGAAAACAGGTGGGAGTAATCTACGAACAGGACCGTGATGTGTAATGTTGAGACCAGCTAATAAAATTTTTAATTCTAACAAAAGTTGCCTCTACACAATGGTTGCGTTAACTAATTTAAAACTGTCTGGTTCAGAATAAGCAAGGTTGGTTTTGGCCTGGAAAAGCATAAGCTCCATGAAAATGTTGGCAGAATGTGCACTTCTAGGTTAGAACTTTAAATGACCTGCTTTTAAAGACAGCCAACATGGTATAAAAAAAACTCCTTCAGATACTCTTTACATTTTTGTACAAACTAAAAGCAATAAACACTGTGAAGGCAGTCAGACATCTTTGCACCCTGCAATGACTGGTCTCTGATTCCATCATCTGGCGCCCAAACCGGGACCCGCCCCCCCCCCCCGGTGGGTAGCAACAGCCAACATACTTACCAGCGTCTGGAACAGACCCCTAGGTGCACCTTCATCCTTCGAGACCCCTCAGTGGTAAGTATGGGTTGCAATCTATCTCAACACCAGTATAAACATGTACAGGAACTCCGATTCCTGTTACACAAGTCAGGTGTGACAGCGCCTGAGGCAGACATAAGAAAGCTGGTTGAGGAGGTAGGGAAACACTGTCCCTGGTATCCAGAGTGCGGGATGCTCCGTTTATGGGATTGGATAAAGATAGGGCATACTTTACATCTTGAACCCCGGGCTCCAGTACAGATATTACATCGATGGTATCAATGCCGTCAAGCAGTGGAAAAATTTGGCTCCAATGCTTCAGCAGGACAACAATTGACTACAAGCCCCCTGCCTGATTACGACCAGGTAAAACTTGTCACCCTGAAAGCATCTCCAATTGGATCTTCAGCTCCTTCTGAAGAGGCTAATTCTTTTGCTTCTTTATGGCCATTGTACACCCCCATAAGGCAAATATTAAAGGAACAATTAGAAAAGGGGGGGGGGAAATATAGAAGAAATTACCGATATGCTTTCTGTTTGTCCAGTACATGCCACGGGACAAGAACATCAGAATGGAGCTCAAATAGTGGAGTATCGCCCTTTGTCATATGCAATTTTAACAGAACTTAGAAAAGGAATTAGAGATATGGGGTTGGGAAGTACCTATGTGCAGGGAATGTTTGAAGCCACTATGAGAAATCATATCTTAGTACCTGAAGATTGGAAAACTACCTTTCACATGTTGCTTACTCCAGCGCAATATGTAGTTTGGGACAGCGAATTTAAACACCAATGTGCTGTGTGTGCTCTTCAATCGGGGGGGGTGTCTTTATTCCTGATCAATTGTATGGTTCTGCCCCCTTTGCCCCAGTTGATGCCCAAATTGTTCTACCGGCTGCCACTTTACAGGTTTCTTCTGAATGCGCTTATCGAGCCTTCGGAAAAGTGCCTGTTTCTGGCAAGCCTCATCAAGCCTTCTCTAATATCAGGCAGAAGGCTACTGAGCCGTATCCTGATTTTATTAATAGACCACAGGATGCCTTACGGCAGCAGATACACAATCCTGAAGCTCAGCAGGAATTGTTGATGAGGCTGGCAAAGGACAATGCCACTTCTGAATGTCGAAGGGCAATTATCGGTCTGGGGAAAGATCCTGATTTGGCAGATATGATTAGAGCGTGTCAAGATGTAGGAACAGCCTCTTACCAAACCAATTTATTCGCGGCTGCTTTATTACATGGCAGCAAGCCTCAAGGAAAGTGTTACAATTGTGGCAAACCCAGTCATTTTAAAAGGGAATGCAGAAATCCATGGGGGGGTATGTCTGCAGCATCTCGCTACCCTTTCCGTCCAGGATCGAAACCAAAAACAAAATGCCCAATGTAAGACGCTAAGAAAAAGACACAGGCATGTCTTGAGCAGAGGTTTGAAGCTGCAGGACACAGCTTGACAAACTCTGAGTTTATTGCTTCTTATATACTTGTTACATACATAGGCTTTACCATTAAATGCTGACAAAGGTTTTTTCATTGGAAAATGTCTTCATGTAAGCAACTATTTTCTAGTAACACATTACATGGTCAAAGATCAAATAAAGAGCAAACAGGAGAAGGAACTAACAAAGGCAGGAAGAGATAGGAAGTAACTTAAGCTTATTATCTATTTAGGTAGGTAAGGCATTAAGTCAAAAGGGTATGACCTTCTGGCTGCTTCACTGGGACAAAAGGTATCAAAAGGTTATGAGGTTTGGGGGGGGGGGGAAACACGGCAGTTTGCTGCGCGTGCATTTTTCCCCACAGCTCAAAGTGTCAGAAGGGTTATCATGGGGCAAGTGAGTGTCGGTCAGAAAATGGCCGACCGGGCCGGTCTCTGGCCCCAGTCCAAACAGAGACAACAGACCAACAATAGAAAATACTCCTGCAGCTACAAGAGGTAGTGCCAGTATTGATTTGATACTGCAGGAGGAAGTGAATTTTAAATTTCCTGGGGAGGTTCAAGTAGTTCCATCCCAATTATCAGGCCCCCTACCACAAAATTATGTAGGGCTTGTCCTTCTGTGGTCAAGCATGGGTAAAAAAGTTATTTTTGTTATCCCCGGGGTGATAGATTCAGACTATACCGGAATTATTTATGTTCAATTGTGAAACAACTTGCCTCAAATTTTGCCCATTTACACTAGCCCTGCTCAGCTCTTGCATTTGTCTTATTTTGTCCCGGCAAGGGGAGAGTTAAAGGAGATAGGGGAAGGAGGCTTCGGTTCTATTAACCCGTCCACTTCCGTTATAGCTGCCATCACTACCCCGATCACATTTCAACGGCCCTGTCAGATCATTGAGCTGCAGGGTAAGCCCTCTGAGGGAATTTTGGACACTGGAGCAGATGTTTCAATGATCTCTGCCAAGCAGTGGCCTGCCACCTGGCCAACCGAGCCCTGTCCAAGTTTGTGGGGTGTGGGGGGTCGTCAAAGTGCACGTCAAAGTGCTCAATTTCTTTCAGCCCATTTGCCTGATTCAAATTTGGTCATTCAGGTCCACCCTTTTATATTAGATATTCATGTCAGCCTTTGGGGACGTGACCTACTCAGTAAATTGGGTGCCACCCTCACCTTGGAAGACTGAGACTACTGACCTCCTATTGACTTGGCTGGTTAAAGAGCCAGTGTGGATTGATCAATGGCCCATGTCACATGAAAAATTGAGGGCTCTCCACCAGCTTGTTAACGATCAGCTGCTTGCTGGTCATGTTGTGCCTTCCACTAGTCCGTGGAATACCCGTTTTTGTCATAAAAAAGAAAAGTGGCAGATGGCGCTTCTTGCATGACCTTAGGGCCGTTAATGCCTGTATTCAACCTATGGGCCCTTTGCAGTGCAGAACGCCTAACCCTAATTTGATTCCTCAAGATCATGAAATAATGGTAATTGACTTAAAGGAGTGTTTTTTCTCTATTCCTCTATGCCCCCCTGATCAGGAAAACTTTGCATTTACTGTGCCTGCAGTGAACCATTCAGAACCTAATAAACGTTATCACTGGACAGTTTTACCACAGGGAATGCTGAACAGTCCCACATTATGTCAGCTTTATGTCGCTGCAGCATTGGCTCCTTTTCGCAAACGTCATCCATTGGCTTTGGTATATCATTATATGGATGATATTTTAATTGGAGCCCCAAAGATACAACCTAATTGGCTTTCCGAAATACAAAATGATTTAGGTATCTATGGATTGCAGGTTGCCCCAGAAAAAATACAGCTGCACTCTCCCTATCTTTATTTAGGGCATAAAATGTTACAATCTTATTCTGCTCCAGCTTTTCCTTGCTTGAGCTTACCCAAAGTTATTTCGTTGGTCAATTTGCAGCAATTGCTGGACACCCTCAATTGGGTTCACCCATATTTTTCTTTGCCTACACATTTACTTAGTCCATTATTTGACTTACTGAGCAAAGGAAAACAACCTGGAGATCTCATTATAGTTCCACCTGCAGCACTTGTCACAGTTGAGCAAATTAATAGCATCTTGAGTACTCAGTTTGTGGACCGTATTCCACGTAAAGATTGTCAGTTAACTGTTTTGATATTTCCTACTAGTAAGCTACCTACAGGAGTATTAGCTGTATTAGAAGCGTAAAAAGTATATTGTATTGAATGGCTTTATTTACCCCATACCCCATCCCAAAATGTTTTGCCATTTATCCAAGCTGTTGCTGAAATAATAACCTTAGGACGCACTTGAGCTTGCCGTAGAAGTGGGACTGATTTAATGAATATTGTTTTTCCTATCCCAAAATCTGATTTTCAATTTTATTTTCAGAATAACTTATCTCTTCAGTGCTCTTTAACTGACTATATAGGCTGTATTTCATATCATTTGCCTAAAGATCCTCGGCTTGCTTGTTTAATGACTTCTTCCTTTCCTGTCTGCCCACTGCTTTCTCCTTTTCCATTGCCGCAAGCTCCTACTGTTTTTTCCGATGGAGAGCGAACGAGAGGAGCGATTGCTTACAAGGATCCTCATGATGATACCTGGAAGGTGACCTACACTGCAGTGCAATCCTCACCGCAATGCTCAGAATTATCTGCTGCTATTCTAGCTTTCCACACCTTTTCTCAACAGCCTTTTAATTTAATCTCTGACTCTCATTATGTGTGTCAATTTATTTTTAATCTTCCAGGTGCTTATATCATGCCCAGGATTGACCCCAATCTCATGGCTTTGTTTTTAACTTTGCAGCAGCTGCTACAAGATCGGAAACATTTATACTTTGTTTCTCATATACGCAGTCACTCATCCCTTCCTGGCCCTCTTTTTGAAGGCAATAGTCATGCTGATGCTGCTGTTCATGTCTTACCCACTTTGTTTTCAGATCCTTTTTTTAGTCACTCTTTTTTCCATCAAAACGTTAGGGGGCTGGCACAAGCTTTCCATATTCCACTCGACCAAGCCAAGCAGATTGTTTCATCCTGTCCCCAATGTTCTGGGGCATCTCCTTTGGGGGACACGGGAGTTAATCCCCGTGGTTTCACCTCTAATCAACTATGGCAAATGAATGTTACCCATGTTCCCTCTTTGGCTCCCTGGAAATATATTCATTTATCTATTGATACCTATTCAGGAGCACTTTGGGCCACGCCTCAACGAGGGGAAACAGCTAAACATGTTATTTCTGATCTTTTTTCAGCCATTACAGCCTTGAGTAAGCCCTCTTCTTTAAAAACTGATAACAGGCCAGCCTATTCTTCATTGGCCTTTTTGCAATTTTGTACAACCTGGAATATTGTTCTTACTCATGGTCTCCCCTATAATTCCACGGGTCAAGCCATCGTGGAACGTGCTAATCGGTCCTTTAAGGACTGCCTCCACAAAGAAATAAAAAAGAGGGCTCTCGGGTACCCAATTTGTCGTGGGTAACACAAGTTAAAAAAGTATTATTACATTAAACCAATTGAATGTTTCCATTCAAAATTCCACCGCTTATCAGAGACACTTTCAACAGAAAACAAGCTTGCCTCCCCCTCTGATATATTATCAGGCTTTACCAGACAAAGCATGGCTGGGACCGGTCCCTCTGATCACTTGGGGACGAGGCTATGCTGCTGTGCTTGCTCCTACAGGACCTTTGTGGATTCCAGTGCATTGTGTCCGCCCAGCCAAGGATGTCGTGGCACCAGTCCCTGGATCCGGTCCCAGAAATAGCAAGGGTGACTCTACAGACGGCATAGTGACCAATCTGATCCCGTCGTGCCAGTCGGCCAGTGACGTGGGGAGATGTGAAGAACTTGACCGCCAAAGCACAGGCAGTGCTGCAGCAGCAGTAAGTAGAGCAAACCCCCGATAACTTGTGCGCTGCCATTTTTGCGGTTTTAACTGCAAATTCCTTAGCCATCATTTGTTTATGTTTGATTGTTAACAGCTGCCCTTTGGCAACAGCAGCTGTCATCCCACCCAAACAATCGCTCGAGCAACAAATGAAGCAAAATCTATGGGTGCAGCTGGCTAACATCACACATAATAATGTCTTTTGCTTACATGAAGCGTATGACATGGAAAATTTGCTTTCTACATGTTTAGTCCCTGTTTGTACCCCTTCTGCAGTAATTCAAAATTTCACTGGCTTGAGCGGATTTTTATTAAATGAGAACTTTAACTATGGGACTATATCTAATTGGGGGTTCACTGCTTACTATCCACCCCCTGACGCTATTGCTTTGCACACCCCGGTGGTAGCAATCCCTGTAAATATTACATGTGCAAAAATAGTTAATTGTACTTCTTCAAGTAAAAAACCTCACTGTCGTCGTATTAGCTCACCTGTTTTAAACTGCACAGCTTTTGAAGAGACTTCCTTTAATTTTGCCCATGTTTGGCTACCGCAAGGATGGTTTTTTACGTGTGGTCAAGAAACTTTTAATTATATTCCTGCTAATATTAGTGAAACACAGTGTTGCCTCAGCTGGCTGACTCCTGTTTTGCTTTCCCAACAACAATTTCACTCGAACCGTTCTCAGCGTGGGGTCACGCTAGATAACACTTGCGACTCTGAGACAGCCTTACTTAATAAAGCGGAATATGTAGCGCTGGTTGTGTCTATAGTGGGTGTGCCAGCACTTGCTGCTTGTGCTAACCTTAACATTAACGCTGTTGCATGTAATTTAGCTAAAACAATTAATGCTACTTCTTCAGCTATCTCCGAAATCAACCATGAGCTGCAAGATTTGAGAAAGGCTATTTTGCAAAATCGCACTGCTATTGATTATTTGCTTCTGTGCCAGCATTTGGGTTGTGAAAGCTTTGAAGGAATGTGTTGTTTCAATATTTTGGATAGGTCACAAACCATCCAGCACCAGCTCAATATTTTACACAATTTGGCCTCTGATTTGAAAATTGATACTTTAGGATCTTGGTGGGAAAGCCTTTGGGCTTGGTTGCCCACAGGATTATTGGGAAATGTCCTACGTTATTTAGTCATTATTTGTGCTATTTTGATTGGTGGGTGCTGCTTTGTTCAGTGTATTCCTTCCTTTTGCAACATATGTATCACAGCTTTTCACCCCAAACCCCCTCCCACCTTGCCTCAGGGTCAGGTTTATGCCCTATATCAGGGGCAGGCAACCCAAAACACTCAAAGAGCCACTTGGACCCGTTTCCCACCAAAAACAAAACACCGGGAGCCGCAAAATCCTTTTGATATCTAAAATTAAGATAACACTGCATATATCCTTTTTTACGTTTATTATAGGTGTGTGTGTGTGTGTGTGTATGTATGTATGTATGTATATATATATATATATATATATATATATATATATATATATATATATATATATATATATATATATATATATGTATATATTTGTTTTCTGACCTACATATGTATGTATGTATGTGTGCATGTGTGTGTGTGTGTGTGTGTGTATACACACACACACACACACACACACACACACATGCACACACACATTAAAAATAAAAATATGACTGTTGGGAATATCCATACTATTAAAACAATGATCACCAAGAGAATGCTTTAAGAGAATAAAATTACATACACACAAAGGTAAAAAAAGGATATTTGCAGTGTTATCTTCATTTTAGATGTCAAAAGCGTCTCTCTCTGTGTGTGTGTCTCTCTCTCTCCCTCCCTCTCTATCTGCCCTTGGTCTGCCACTCCTCTTCCCCCACTCTCTTTCTTTCTCTCTCTCTCTCCCTCCCTCTCTCTTCCCCCCCCCTCCTATCTGCTGCTCACCTGGCAAGCTTCAAGCTGTTGTCCAACAACTCAGGGGTAGGCAACCTCGTCTCTTTTATGACTCATGGACTTCAACTCCCAGAATTCCTGAGTCAGCCTAGCTGGGCTAGCTAGCTCTCTCCTGCCCTTCCTGCTTCCTGCTTCCTGCAGAGACGCAGCAAAGGGAGGAGCTCCGCCCAGTAAGTTTTTCAGATCCTCGGAGAACACTGTGAGTGCATTCTCTTTTACACATACACACACACACACACACACACACACACAGAGTGAGTGAGTGAGTGAGAGAGAGAGAGAGAGAAAAGCAGGGAAGCGCAATTGCCTCTCTCTGTCTCTGTCTCTCTCTGCAAAGGCAGAGGAGGCTGGGAGCCACAGGGGAAGGCTCAAAGAGCCGCATGCGGCTCCGGAGCCGCAGGTTGCCGACCTGTGCCCTATATAAACAACTGCAAGGATGTGCCTCTCCTGATTATGATCCTTTCACTAACCCCTCCTACAATGTCTTGTCTAACAAAACAAAAAAGAGATAGAGGTCATGTAGAGGCCATGTGCAGCACACTGCTGTGGCTCAAATACCTACATGATCTCACCTACATGATCTCCCCAAGTTCATACCACCAGGATGTTGCAGATCACTGCCCCTGGCTTGTGCCCCCTGGCTGGTATATTCTTAAGGATTGGCGAGGAGAATCCACCAATAAAAATGCTGTTGCTATTTTATCTTATGCTGCTTAGAAAAACTGTGTAAAAGCAATAAACACTGTGAAGGCAGTCAGACATCTTTGCACCTTGCAATGACTGGTCTCTCATTCCATCAGGCAAGTTAAGATGTTCCCATTTGAAGCAAAGGATAAAGCTTTTATAGTTCACACCAGGATTAAACTCTAGGAAAGAGACAGAGAACATAAAGCTTCTACGCAAAACTGAGGCTAAGGACAGTTAGGAGTCCAGCAATATGGGGCAAACCACGTTTCTCCTTTGCGTAGGGTCTAATTTATTTATTGCTAATTCAGGTTGTATCTTGCATGCAGGCTTGAAGGAAAGTCCCATCATGCCCTTAGAAGAGAGTGAAAAAAATGCCTATATCATGGATGAAGCACGAAAACAGGTGGGAGTAATCTACGAACAGGACCGTGATGTGTAATGTTGAGACCAGCTAATAAAATTTTTAATTCTAACAAAAGTTGCCTCTACACAATGGTTGCGTTAACTAATTTAAAACTGTCTGGTTCAGAATAAGCAAGGTTGGTTTTGGCCTGGAAAAGCATAAGCTCCATGAAAATGTTGGCAGAATGTGCACTTCTAGGTTAGAACTTTAAATGACCTGCTTTTAAAGACAGCCAACATGGTATAATGGTTAAGAAGCAGACCAGGAGCAGGGAGCCCAGGCTCTAGATCTTCTTTAGAGGCATGGATCAAGCTGGGGAGTAATCCAAGCCCTACACAGGGAAATAAAGAAATCTACAGTATCTACCAACCTTTGCATCAGCAAAATGTGAATGGGTCAGGTAGACAGCATAAGATGGTATAGTGCCCCCAATGCATTCGGTGAGAAGGAAAGCCAGATGAAACTTCCACCGAGCTGCCTAAATTGATAACTAAGAAGTGACAGATAATACTGCTGCTGGCAACAGACAGTTTGAACAGATGTTAGTTGCGAAGTCGTGTCCGACCCATCGCGACCCCATGGACAACGTTCCTCCAGGCCTTCCTGTCCTCTACCATCTTCTGGAGTCCATTTAAGCTCACGCCCACTGCTTCAGTGACTCCATCCAGCCACCTCATTCTCTGTCGTCCCCTTCTTCTATTGCCCTCAATCTTTCCCAGCATTAGGCTCTTCTGCAGAGAGTCCTTCCTTCTCATTAGGTGGCCAATGTATTTGAGTTTCAACTTCAGGATCTGGCCTTCTAAAGAGCAGTCAGGGTTGATCTCCTCTAGGACTGACCAGTTTGATCGCCTTGCAGTCCAGGGGACTCGCAGGAGTCTTCTCCAGCACCATAGTTTAAAGGCCTCAATTCTTTTGTGCTCAGCCTTTCTTATGGTCCAACTTTCACAGCCATACATTGCAACTGAGAAAACCATGGCCTTGACTATACGTACTTTTGTTGGCAGGGTGATGTCTCTGCTTTTTAGTATGCTGCCTAGATTTGCCATAGCTTTCCTCCCCAGGAGCAAGCGTCTTTTAATTTCTTGGCTGCAGTCCCCATCTGCGGTGAACTTGGAGCCCAGGAAGATAAAATCTGAACAGATAGCTCAGTTATAGTTATTCAACTATCAAACTCATTTGGAGGCCTTGCTTCTGTGATTCGGATATGTGCCCACAACGAAAGCACTATCAGCATTCAATCTTGTACTTTCCAAAGTAATTTTAATTTTAGTCTGAGTTGCTGAGGACCCACACTTTGAAAATCCCTAGGTTAGAGAACAGGCACCCATACTGTTTACCTCCTTGAAAATAAATCTAAAAAATCTAGCTCTCAGAAAATCAAATACAGGTATTCTTCAACTTACAACAGTGACCATTCAAAGTTACAACGGCACTGAAAAAAGTGGTTTATGACCATTTTTCACACTCATGACCATTGCAGTATCCCCATGGTCATGTGATCAAAATTCAGACACTTGGCAATTGACTCATAGTTATGACGGTTGCACTGCCCTGGGGTCAGGCCATCCCCTTTTGCGACCTTCTGACAAGCAAAGTCAACGGGGAAGCTGGATTCACTTAACAACTGTGTTATTAACACCTGCAGTGATTCACTTAACAACCATGGCAAGAAAAGTCGTGAAATGGAACAAAGCTCACTCAACAAATGTCTCAGTTAGCAACTGAAATTTTGGGCTCAGTTGTGGTCGTAAGTCAAAGACTACCTGTATTCATTCCTATCAACTGGAGCCATTGCTAAGAGGAAAAAGTACTTGAAATATTCCTTTGAAGAATAATAAAACTTAAAACAACACAAGTCTGCAAATTGTATTCTTTATTGTGAACTGAACCCTAGACCTTCATTTAAATCAAGATACCATAATGCTTCAGGACATCTGTGTATTGAGCAATCTTGCTCTCCACATTTTTCTCGGCTTGCTTTCGGAGTTTCTAAAAAGGAGAAAGAAAAAGACGAGGAACTCAGTACAACAAGAAGATATTAACAGGCAGGTAAGCGTTAAATAGTAGAAATCCAATGTTGGGAAATTACACAATTTGCTTAGAGTTAGACAAACTATCAGGGAATCAGTCACAGAATAATTATTCAGATTCACCTTATAATTTCTTCTATATCACCAACTGGACAATTAGTAGTTTCTCTTGGTGGAAAATCTAAAGTTATTGTTCTTCCCCATCATTTTTAATTTACGTGTTCTGGGACTTCCAAGCATAAGCGTTTTTCCACTCAGCCTTTGATATGCAAGATTTGGGGCAGGGGAAAGAGACAGCCATCTCCCTGCTAAGTCTGGTCTAGATAGAACACCCTTGACTACAATTATAAGGTAAGGTTAACTCACCATAAGCTGTTTCTTCTTTGTATAATGAACCTTGGCCTTCTCTTTGCGCTTCTCTTCCAGAGTGGCTGTGATGGCCTGGTACTTCCACCCAACCTCATGGGCAAGGCGGCCTAAATAAGCAAACTGTGCGGAAGAAAAACGCAGCACTTTATGACCAGTCACGGTGCTGCACCAAATTTTACACCTTCTATTCTTGCTCAGTAAATTTCATTTCCTCAGATTCTTATTAATGCTATTCCTAGTACTCCACATCCACCCAAACCACAGACAACTCAACCTATAGCCCTGTTCTTCCTTTAGCAGAGTCCTTCCTAACCTGTCTTCCACCTCTGCGGGATCTTAACGGATTGGCTCTCTAAACTAGCATGGCTACCTCAGCAGAATCTGAATTCTTCTTCCCCATCACCCGGACTCGCTAACCCAGAGGACCAACTCCCCCCCCCCCCCCAATGTCACAGAATGTATTACAAAAGGCAGGTCTCAGATGGTAGTGCATGAAATGTTGTCTCGTGGTCTTGAAACTGAAACTATGGTGGAATGTCATCATCACAGACCTATTTAAATCAGTACACTTAACAAATGGAGCAGATATATTATCCCCCAGTCAGGTAGTAAGGCCAAGATTCCCAATCATCAAAAATCTAACAGTCATGCTGTAAGAGAAAATACCATACTATACTATACCCCTACTACTATAAGAGCCATGGTGGTGCAGTGGCCAGAGCGAAGTATTGCAGGCTGACTCTGCCCATTCCGGAGTTCGATCCTGAATGGCTCAAGGTTGACTCAGCCTTCCATCCTTCCCAAGTCAGTAAAATGAGGACCCACATTGTTGGGGGGAAATAATGCTGACATTTATAAACCACTAAGACAGTGCTGTAAAGCACTATGAAGCGGTATATAAGAGCTACTATTACTACATTTTCAGGCGGAAAACTTATCTGGATGGACATCCAGTAATGTCAACCTTCTTGCTTGATATCATCTAAGCAACTGTGGGGGTCTCCCAGGCTTCAGATCGCCTTTTCTTATCTCAATTCTTTTAGCCAGAGAAAAGGTGCTTCTGAAAACATATTTGCACACTTAACATAGGAAGCCAGGGGTCCTCCTTAATTTAGAATTTTAATGGCAACAGACTTGAAATCATGCACTAAATCCCTACTGTTAATTCTTAACAATAACAAACATTACCTTGCGTGTGGGTTTGAGACGGACCACTTTCAGAGCAGCAGGGACGACCATTCTCTTGCACTGCAGGATAAAAGATGTCCTGTTAGCAATACTTGCACAATGAAAGCAGCTCCAAGCACCACTACGGATGCTTAGATCTGCCTCAGCATTAGGTTTTTTTCTCACATCTCAAGTCAAACAATGTAGGTAAAAAAGAAGAACATCACTGACAGAGCAGGAAGCCAAGGAGTCAAGATAATTTCTCTTGCACATCAGAAAGGAAATTACCTTATCATAAGGTGGAGGGATGCCATCAAAAACCTTCAGCCTCTCTAAGGCAGCCTGACCACGTTTGGTTTTGTGAGGGAGCATTCCTAGTGGAGCGAGGGGGAAAAAAGATGGGAAAAGCATAGAGGGTTAGCGGAGACCCCAAGATATATAAAGGAAAAGGTCAGATCTCTTTGAAATAACATCTGCAATGCTGAGCAGAATGAAGGACTCAATGAGATCATTGAGCAAACATAAGCGAAAGTAACCTGGATTAAAAACACTTTACCCCATCCCAAATTCAACAGTCTTGGCTAATCAGATCCTTCAAGGTGTTTTGAACTACAACTGTTTTAACTGCCAGACCACAGGGACATTGATCATAATCTGGAAAGAGCGGGTTAAGGAATGCTAACCTTGCTCAAAATGCACACACAAAAATGCGTATGTGGACACCCACTAAGTACCGAATGACATATTCCGCAAATGTGCACAAATATTTTGAAAAAGCAATTTATTCTTTGTAAGGGATCGCTTCCATTTTCAAGGAGAAAGCAACACTCACCTCGAACTGTTCTCCAGAAAATTCGACTGGGGGCACGGAAGTGATACGGGCCACGGGATGGGTTGGTGTTCATCCGCTTGCGGAGGAAAGCAAGGTATTTCACTGTGAGAATAGAAAAAGAGAGAAAAGGGCTTAGACTAGATCAGAAAGATCAATGTGAGCTGAACCCCATAGATGATACAGCTCATTCATGTGCTTAGTTCCTAAATGGAGGCACCAAATCCCCATACTTACAAACAAAATCATTTACTACAATTATGAAGAGCTACCTTCAGAATGCAGGAACCTCCCAGGCATAAGAAAGCTTTCAGGTTCTTGTGCAAATGATAGATGTATGGACTCTGGAAGCCTTGCCTTACTCTTAGACTCTTTATTATTATTACAGTAATAGGTGCACTCAGGAAACTCCTTTGCAAGCTGCACTGGTTGCCAATTGGCCCCCAGGTAGAATTCAAGATGTTGGTCAGCAATGAAAAAGCCTTCCCTGGCACAGAGTCACCCATGGGACAGCTCTCTCTCCAGTTACATCTGCTCATCTTCTTAGATCTTGAACAACAGGAATGCTCCAGGTCCCCTTGTTAAAACTGTATCATTTTGTGAGGCCTCAGAAATGTACCTCTCCTGTTGCTGCACCTGGACTGTAGGGTTTGAACCCCTCTTCCCCTAACATCTGCATGGATCAAGCCCGTTGCCATCTAGGAAAGCCCTAGTGAAAGAGCCATGTTTTAAGAGGGCTTTCCTAGATGGCAACAGGCTTGATCCCTGCAGATGTTAGGGGAAGAGGGGTTCAAACCCTACAGTCCAGGTGCAGCAACAGGAGAGGTACATTTCTGAGGGATCGTTTCTGATGAGATTGTTTCTATGAAAGGAATAAATGAATAAATTATCCCTACATTATGCTCCTCGTCCCAAGCAACCGGGTGCCACAGTGCCTTAAATTCAACATGGAAAAAAGAAGGGAAGAAATGCCGGCAGTTCTCTTTACTCCCTCAGAGCCTATGCATATCGTATGGATAGTTACAGAGCAAAGAAGGCTGTGAGAATAGGCTGGTGGTCTCAGATGGTAGTGCATGTAGAGTTGTCTCATGGCCATGACACTCGAATTAAAGGTGGTTAAGGCATCATCACCGACCACTTCTCAGCCACCACTGTTGATATTTATCGTATTGCATTCTTACTTTGTGCCATCCGTTCTTATCTAGTCTTTTCTTTTGTGCAGTGGGGAAATGGTTATTTAAAAGCATCCAAATCTTGATGCAATGTACATATGCCAAAGTAACATGTCAAAGTTCCCAAAGAAAGGTTGGAAGAGCAGCCTCCAGTATTAAGGTTTTTTTCCCCCTGCCCACCCCAAGGTTTTTCTCAAGCTTCTCTGCAGTGAAAAGACATCAAGAAAGTACCAACCTAGCCAGCTTATACAGCTCAACAGTGCAAAATGTTTAGAATTCTACCACAAAGATGAGCTACTGGCACAATTCTTCCACATGCTGCCCCCTAGCTATGTTGCCAATATTAATTAAAATGGAAGGAAGGCTCCCTATGCAATGCTTGCCAATATGATTATACTGCATTTTCTGGAAAAACAAATGCCCAATAACAACCTCCCAGAAGCTTATTCATTCATTTTGCTGATGCTCTTTCTCCCTTGGGGTCTCAGGACCTTTAAATATTTACTCCAAGCCTTTGAAACCACTACCACTAGGTCTCAAGATTGTAGAGTCATGCCAGTTTTATGCCAAAGGGATTTTCCTAGCTTTAAGGAAAATATGATTGTTCTAGATCCTGGGTCATTGTTTTAAACATGTGCCTTAAGATTAGAACTTGCCCTAATTGCCAAAGCTAGGTAATCTACTTTCCTAGTTACTGGGTAGCCTGAAAAAAATGATATTCTCCAAATTATTTTGACAGGTTTGGAAGCCTCAGTTTTACTTACATTTGTTGCGGTAGAAGTTGCCAGATATGTTAATCCCTTCACATCGTACAACTACAACTTTGCGCCCTGAAGGAAAAGGAAAGATCAGAGTATGTCTTCTAACATGGAATACAGATTGGACAATAAAGTTTCAAAGAGTGATGTCTAGTATCTGTTACAAATTGTAAGCTTGTATCCTTAGAAGTCTACTACTTCACACTTTCGTTGCTTTTCAATCCACAGATGAATAAATTAGTTCAGTGGTTCTTAACCTTTTTGAACGAATCGCCCCCTTGAGCCAATGAGGAAGTTGTCATCGCCCCCCTCCCCCAACATAACCTCTCAATCACAACATAGGAAATAGTTCTTCAATTTATGCAAACACTTTTTTTGTTTTCTTTAAAATTGTCATCAGGACATATTGATGCAAATAATTTATTTCCAGTCTTTTCCCCATATCTCCCATATTCTGGCCAATGGCGCGCCACTGTATGGGTAGAAGCTGCTGCGCAACGCGCATGAAGATAAACGATGCATCTTCACATATGTACGGCGTTCTGTACTGAAGCTAGCTGGAGGAACATTTGAAAACATAATTCAATCCACTAATAGCGAGCGATCTGATGTTTTTGTACGACAGATATACAGCGATTCACTGTACGAAAGTCTCAAAAGTGTCCCCAAAACCTCTCGCTCCATCGCCCCCATATTTATTTATTTATTAAAATTTATAGACCGCCCCACTCCCACAGGACTCCAGGTGGCTAACAATAAAAACACAATATAACTTAACAAAACAAACAATACAATAGCATTCATCCAAGGGTCAGATTTTATAAACCCCAGGCCTGCTGGAAAAGCCAGGTCTTAAGCAGCTTGCGGAAAACCAACAGGGTGGGAGCGGTCCTAATCTCCGGGGGGGGAGCTGGTTCCAAGACGTGGGCGCCATCACAGAGAAAGCCCTCCCCCGTGGCCCCGCCAAATGGCACTGCTTGGCCGACAGGACCTGAAGGAGGCCCAGCCTGTGGGATCTAACTGGACGAAGGGAACTATGAGGTAGTAGGCAGTCTCGCAAATAGCCTGGCCCTGAGCCATATAGAGCTTTAAAGGAAATAACCAACACCTTGAATTGGACCCGGAGACCAATAGGCAACCAGTGCAGCTCACGGAGGATAGGTGTAACATGGGTGTACCAAGGAACACCCACCATCACTCGCGAGGCTGCATTCTGGACCAACTGTAGTCTCCGAATACTTTTCAAGGGTAGCCCCATGTAGAGTGCGTTGCAGTAGTCCAGGCGTGAGGTGACAAGGGCATGAGTGACTGTAAGGAGAGCCTCCTGGTCCAGGTAGGGTCGCAACTGGTGCAACAGACTAACTTGTGCAAAGGTCCTCCCAGCCACAGCCATCAAATGATGTTCCAATTTCAGCTGTGGATCAAGGAAGACACCCAAGTTGCGAACCCGCTCCGAAGGGGGTATATTTTCCCCTGCTAGAGTCAACACTGGACAGTTAACATGATCCTTGGGAGGCAACATCCAAAGCCACTCGGTCTTGTCAGGATTGAGCCTGAGTCTGTTAACCCCCATCCAGACCCTCACGGCTTCAAGGCAACGGCCCATCATATCAGCCGCTTCACTGAGAGAGCTCGGGAAAGAGATATATAGCTGGGTATCATCAGCATACTGATGAAACCTCACCCCGTGCTGTCTGATGATCTCACCCAGCGGCTTCATGTAAATGTTAAATAGGAGGGGGGAGAGGACCGACCCCTGCGGCACCCCGCATTCAAGGGGCCTCGGGGTTGACCTCTGCCCCCCCACCAGTACCGATTGCGACCGGCCAGAGAGGTAGGAGAACCACCGTAAAACGGTGCCTCCCACTCCCACCCCTCCAAGTCTTCGCAAAAGGATACCATGATCGATGGTATCAAAAGCCGCTGAGAGGTCAAGTAGCACCAAGACAGAGGAATAACCCGTCTCGGGCCCGCCAGAGATCATCCATCAGCACGACCAAAGCAGTTTCTGTGCTGAAGCCGGGCCTGAAGCCAGATTGAAAAGGGTCTAGGTAATCCGCTTCATCCAGAGACCGTCGGAGCTGGAGCGCCACCACTCTCTCTACAACCTTCCCCCAAAAAGGGGAGATATCGCCCCCTTTTTGTTCCTTCGCCCCCGTGTCGCCCCTTTTCGTTCCATCGCCCCCCTGAAAAATGAAATCGCCCCCTGGGGGGCAATATCGCCCAGGTTAAGAACCACTGAATTAGTTCATGCAAGAATGGTTGGGAAAATCTAGCTAAGCTTCAGTGAATTTAGCACCAAATTGGGTTGAACAGGCTAATACTTTGCATAACAGACATAAAAATCCAGGTCTGAAGGGCAAATTGGAAAACTGAAAGGGCACCCTTGGAAGAAAAAAAAGACAAATTTCTTCCATACAGCTGTCAAGAAAATTTATAGACAACTCCACAAAGTTTCCAGGAACTGACCTTGACTTTGATACTTTTATGTTCCAGTAAAACTACCTGGTAGTACAGAAAACTGCATACATTATGACTAGCCAGGGATTTATCAGACCAAAAATCTAAATTAATACAAAAATTATAATGTGCTTGAAAATGCAACCTATGTTAAGACCAAACACTTTAAGGAAGTAAAATCCTACACACCCAGAGTAGGCAAAAGAGTATGAACTTTTCTAGATGGAAATTTCTATCAAAATACCAATATTAAGTTTTTAAAAATTATTTTCCTTTAGTTATGCTCAGAAAAAAATACAACCTCAGAATTTGCTTCAATATTTGCAAGATTCAAATATCAAAAATCATCTCTATATATTGTTAGTAAAGTCCTTGCCTTGCCTCATCCTTGGGAAGATACAATACACCCTCCATACATTGGGATGAGTGACACAATTGTCCCACGCACAGATCAAACCTTACCCAGCAACACTTGCTTAGCCACAATGGCTGCAAGGCGACCCAGCAAATGGCCACGTCCATCAATCACCAATACCTGGAAAAGAGAAGCTTTTAAATGGGGCTTATTGACATATATAAAGGAGTATTTCTAGGATGAAACAAAATGCTCTTCTCAAACCACAGTGGTTTAAATAATTTAGCAATTATGAGAAGGGGAGAAAATCATTGCATAGCTGTAGAAATGATAAGGATGAAAAAACAGTGTTTCCCCAATCCAAAAAGCATCACAGCTTCTACTTAGCAAGGCTAACACCATCCAGCCAGCATTATTCTCCTGCTGCACAGCACAGGAATTTGGCTCAGCTTTTCCAAAGGCATAGAGTACCTTTCACAGCCTTATTTCCTACAAAACTAAGCCTCTGTTATTAACTTTTTTTTTGCAGTTTTCTCACATCTATTCCACATTCATCTCTTTCTCTCTCATTCACATTACCTTTCCACTAAGCTATCACAACTTAGCAATTCTGTTAGTCTCAGGTATGTACAATCACTATAGCTATGCATAAAAAACCAGCTTATTGGCACTCAGAACAAGGAACACACTCAGCAGGCATACAATTTTAAGCCTCAATTGAAAATAAAAAACCAAGGGGGGGGGAGGAATAAGTGTTGGAAGTTAAAAAGCCTCTGATCTGCCCCACCACCCCCTTTTAGCAACCTTCTGATCTGACGATCATCATACAATGAGGACTGAGCCTTTTCTTAATAAAATAAGGGGTCCTTGGTGCTCTCTAAGCTAGCTTGTATTCTTGCAGACGTTTCATTTACCCTAACTAGGTAACATCATCAGTGCGAATAAAATCTCCTTTTCACGGCATGTCTGGATTTCATCGATTTATTCTTGCTTCGCCCCAGCTCGTGAAAACTACGTATTATTCTTCTAACACTAGAAAGCAGCTTTCCCGGCTTCTAATACCTTTCCTGATGCATTCAATTAAAACACATCCTATTTCCTCCTCCTCCCCCCCCCCCCCCAGGCTTTGGCTATGATGCTGGATAGTGATGGCCCTTGTAAGGCACCAACTTGGTATAAAGGCTGGCGTGGAGCATCTTGGCCGTCTGGCTGATGCACCTTAGTGCACCATTAACCCGAGTCTCTCTCGTCGTCTTCAGAAGGAAACTACACGTGTCAACGCTGATCAAGCACCTAAGATTTAGCCTTCTTTAAATACCAAATCAGACTATGGGGGAAAACATTTTTTAATAGTTTCCCATGAAAAAAAGCCACGCAGTAAATGCTCTGGAGCGGGAGTCTTAATTCATCCTCAGCCACGCTAACTCCAATCCCTTCCCTCTTCCCCCTCCCTCCAAGCCCAGCTCTTCTCCACGTGATCCCTCTCCCTTCTATCCCGACAACCGCCTGCCTCCGGGAACCCCGACAAGAGATGAAAAGGGACGCCGTTCAAGCCCCGCCGCCCGCCCGTCTGCCCCGCGAATAAAACAAAAAAAGGCGCTCAAGCCCCGCGAACCTTCGGCTCCGTCATGCTGGCTCTCCCGCGGCCACAAGGAAAAAGACTCCGCCCCCTCACATCCACGGGGTTACCTTTTCCGGCCGGTTTAAGAAATGTTAAGAACCACAGGGGCGGATATGATGTACAGCTTAAGTCAAAGACGACAGAGGAGCGAAGCTGGTACTACCGGTAAAGATAGCGGCCTTCTTCCGTCAAGGGTCTAGAAATGGTGCCGCTGTACATTTTTTTTTTCTTCTGTATGGTGAACGTTTTCTTTCCTAGGCAGTTTGAAAGTTCCCTTGGCTTGGAAGATTTAAGTTCAGTCCTTAAGGCGCTACAGGACTGACCGGAAAAGAGCTCGAACTCAAGGCGGAAGTAGTACGTGTAGGTGCCATGCTGGGAAAAGTCTTTCAATTATTGTTCTATTTATATTCCGTTTTTCCCTTGGAAATTCAAACTGACTTACAACTTACATAGTTTGGGACGTAGTACAAATGTTTCATGTCTCTTCAGAATGACTACCCGGTGATATAAATGAGCTAAGGGATGGTACTCAGGCAAAAAGCTTGCAACCCAGGTTAATTTGACTCTGAATCTCTATGATCCAATCTCTATGGAGATTCTCAGTCGTCCAGGTCATGGTTGTCCCAAAGTTGTCCCTTTTTCAAGAGGCAACTGGACTTTCTTGTTTTTCTTTGAAGATGTTTTGCTTCTCATCCTCAGGTGACCCTGAGGACAAGCAGACAAATCCCCAAGTGGCCTCAACGACTCTCTAAAAGAATGCAAATGACCAGCTGTCTGCAAGGAATATAAATCCTTCCGTTCCCCACTATCCAGTCAAGAGCTGAAGAAGCTTCTTAATAAAGTGGTACCTGGGAAAATACTGATGGTCCGACAAGAATGTGTATAAAAGGCAAATGGCCCGACAAAGAATGTGTGTGAAAGGGAGGTTTGTTTTTGCTTACCAGACAGCTCTTAAATTTAGAATGGCCAGACGGCCTGTTGTTAGCTCTACACATGATATATTACTAACTGTTTATCACATGGTGTATCTAAATTGCTTAACACTTGATATATTACTGATTGCTAAAAGCATTCCAATGTAAAAGAGGAACTATCGATTATAGATCTGTCTAGTAGTTTTCCTATGTTAGAATAAGGAACTATAGAATGTAACCATGTATGGAATGTGACCTGCTCAGGAAATAACCCCATCTGAAGGGTTATAAAAATGGTCATCAATGCACAGTCTGTTGTTCAGATTTTTTAGCCACGATGGCCCTCTGAACCTGCACAATAAACTTCCCTTTCCTTGAAAGAGCTGACTCAAGTCTTTCATTTTCTACAACATTTTCTGGTGCATTGGCCGGGAAAGTTCTTGAGTGAGGCGATGTTTCGCTGAGGACGGCTTGACCCTTTGGACCTGCTGGAAAGCCATCTCTGAACTATTCTCCAGGCACCGTGGGGGTGTGTTTCCTCCAGGAGACAGCTGTGGCTTCTCAGCAGAGCCGACAGTACTGAAGGCCAGTCCAAGAACCCTTTGGGAAAGGAAAGGAAGTCTGAACCAACTCCTGGCCAGGACGGGTGTAACTACAAGGCAGGCGAGTATGTGTTTAAAGTAATTGTACCTATCTCATTTGAAGATAGAAGAGGGGGTCTGATCACTCCCCTGGACTCGGGACGGCGATCCTAAAGAAGTCCGTGTTAGGTTGTGTGGGTGGTTAAGCCAGTGCATTCCCTACTAGTGACCGTTGGAACGTCCGGCGCTGTAGGTCATTGGCAGTGTGTTAGGATGGGGGGGCGTAGTAGCGTTCCCAGCACCCCGCTGGAATGCATGTTAAAAGGATTTGATAATTATTTTAATCGTACCCAGTATAGGGTCCCTTACCCTAAAGTAACTAAGGATAGACTGAGGTATCTGTGTGAATATCAATGGCCCTTCATGGATGTGGGGTGGCCCCCAGAGGGAACTTTTAACCTTCAAATCATTGATGACCTAACCTCTCTGATAGCAGCAAATGAAGAAAACTATCCTAACCAATTTCAGTATATTGATCAGTGGGGGGATGCGGTTGCAGGACAGGCAGAGGATTTGTTGGAATGTCAGGCTGAGATGGTTCGTTTGTGTGTGGCTAGACCCAAAGGAAAAAAGCTTCAAGTGCAAACTAAAAGAGTGAAGGATGTGAAGATTTCAGAAACCAAGGTGTCAGATGCTAAGAAGGAGATAAGAAGGGAAGTAGAGGAGTTGATTCTCAGACCTCCTCCCTACGTTCCACCTCTCTCCCCCTCCCCCCCAGTGCCGGCTGCAGCAGCAGCCGCTCTGCCAGAGGAAGGGCTGATTGCCCCTGCTGTGTCCGAAGAAAGGCAGCCAGCTGTGAGACGAAAACAGAAAGGGAAGCCGTCGGCCCCTACGGAGGAAAGGGAGCTAAGGGGGACAGATTTCCCTTTGGAAGTTAGGGAGGAGCTGGGTGAGGAGGATGAAGTAGAAAGCGATGCAGGAACGGCTGTGGCATCTGGCGTTGTGACGTGAGCGGCTGCTGCAAAGGTTACGGCTGTAAGACCTGAAGTGGTAGCTCCCTTGAGACAGGTGGACCAGGCAGTGCCAGATCAGCAGGGAGCCGTACAGATTAAGTCCATGTTCCAGTATGTTCTGTTCACTACGACGCATCTTTTGAACTGGAAGGAACATTATGGCCCTATGACTACTAAGCCGGCTGAAATGGCAAGCTTGTTTCAGACCATTATGCGGACCCATAATCCAATGTGGCAGGATGTGCAACAGTTGTTAGATACTTTGTTGACTCCTGAGGAAAAGATAAATGGAGAACTGCGGTTAGGCAGTGTTTGAAGGATAGGTTGCCGGCTGTGCGAGATATACAGCCAGAGATGGAAGCCAGGGCACCGGAAAAGGACCCTGAATGGAATACACAAAATCCAGCACATATGACATTGTTAAAGGAATATCAGAATCTAGTGGTGGAGGCTCTTCGCAAGGCTGGAAAGCCTCCTGTGAATATGTCAAAGCCTTCTCTAGTGATGCAGGAAGCAGATGAAAGTCCGGAAAGTTTCTTGCAGAGGTTGATTGAGGCTTATGAGCTTTATACACGGGTTGATTCAAGGAGTGCAGATAATGTGCGAATGTTGAATGAGAGGTTCATAGCGCAGAGTTATGAAGATATAAGAAAGAAGTTGCAGAGACTGGAGGGAGCATTAGGAAAGAACACTACAGAATTGTTGGAGGTGGCCAGAAAAGTGTTTGTTAATAGGGATAAGGTGGAAAAACAGGAAAGAGATGCTAGAATGCATAAGAAAACTGAGTTGTTGGCTGTGGCATTGCAAGGAGGCATCATGCTGGGACCTAATCAGTGTGCTAATTGTAAGGAGGAAGGGCATTGGCGAAGAGAATGTCCGAGAAGGCAGATGCGAGGAAGAGGTTGGAGAGGAAGAGAAGGCAGAGGCCGTGGAGGTGTTGGCAGTGGGCCCCCCATGCACTCCCCCTTCATGGGTAGAGGGCAGAGAGGGGCTCCAGGGAACGTAGGAGATGGTTTGAGGAATGTAAGAGATGGTATGAGGAATGTGAGAGATTGGAATAGAGACAGGGAGATTGAAGGAATTGGATTGGCAGGGACTAACTGGTCGGATTGACGGGGACCTGGCTTAGAGGCAGCCCCCCCTGAGCCATTGGTTACTTTAAATATAGGGGGCAAACAGACAACTTTTTGGTGGATACTGGAGCAGGAAGATCAGTTGTGAATAATCAAGTTGCTGAAATAGGACCCCATAAAATTCAGATTCAAGGAGTGTCAGGGGAGATTTTAGGGCGTTCGGTCTTACAGCCTGTCACGTGTGTGTTTCAGGGCTCTAAGATTCAACACGAGTTCTTATTTGTCCCCGAATGTCCAGTTCCCCTGCTAGGTAGGGACCTACCTAGCAAGTTAGGGGCCACTATTTCTTTTGATGATGGGCAACAGACGCTTCAGATTAAATATCACCCTGAGGCAATGTGGAGATTGATGGTTAACAGGACTCTGGAAGAGGAAGTTGTGGATAAGAGATGGAGGGAGTTTGGAGTGCCGGGGCTGTGGGCTGAGGATAACCCCCCTGGTTTCGCAGCTCACCACCCCCCTGTGATTGTGGAAATGAAACCGTTAGCAACGCCTGTGCGCATCAGGCAGAGATCTTGCTCCAAGGAGGCTATAACTGCTATATATGAGAGCATCCAAAACTATTTAAAAGCAGGCATTTTGGTGCCCATCCAATCACCTTGAAACACCCCCATTTTGCCTATTAGAAAGCCCGATGGTTCCTTTCGGCCAGCCCAGCTGTGCAGAAACCAGCAAAAGTTTCTGTGATGCATTGCAAAGGACATCAGCAAGGGGTGGATCGGGTGGCTCAGGGGAATAGAAGAGCAGACTTGGAAGCCAAGAAGGTGGCAATGAAAACAGGGCCCATTCCTGATCTGTCAATATGTGTGGCAATGGACATAGGGGTCTTGCCTCCTATCATTAAACCAACATACTCTCAGCAGGAATGTGTAAAAGCAGTGAATGATCTCAAACCTACTATTAGGGATGGGTGGTATCTGTTGCCTGATGGACGTATTTTTGTCCCACACTCTTCAGCATGGGCTTTACTTCAGGCAGCACATGAAACAACACACATGGGGAAAACTGGATTGGAGGCTGCCATTGGGAGGGATTACTATGTACATGGGTTGGCTGGGATAGCTACTCGAGTGGTTTCACAATGTGGCATCTGTGCTAAGGTCAATCCTCGACAAGGGCCCCTTCTACCACCTGGGACCATACCTGTCTCTTACTTTCCTATGGACTCTGTCATGGTGGACTTTACAGACATGCCCAGATGTGGACTGTACAAAGCTTTATTGGTATTTGTGGATAAATACACTGGCTGGCCAGAGGCTTTCCCTACTAAGACTAAACAAGCCAAGGAAGTGGCAAGACTATTGTTAAAAGAACTAATACCTTGTTTTGGTTGCCCGTCTTTTATTTCCTCTGATAATGGTCCTGAGTTTGTTCATCAAGTTAATCAAGCAGTGGCTACTGCTGTGGGATCTAAATGACGGTTTCATTGTGCTTTTCATCCTCAGTCCGGTTCGAATTCTGAATGAATGAATCGCACACTGAAAGAGAAAATTACTAAGATCTGTGCTGAGAGTCACCTGAAATGGCCTGATGCATTGCCCTTAGCTCTCTACGCTGTGAGGTGCGCTCCACGTAGACAATACAACCTATCCCCGTATGAGCTGATGTTTGGGCGTCCTCCTACGCTGCTGAGAAGAAGTTTGGCTGGATGGCCTGATTTGGGCCATCAGGGGGGAGTATGGACTCTGAAAATGGTGCAGGAACTGAATAAGCAAGTGGAAAAACTTAGGGACTATGTTATTGAACAAACACCTCCTAGACTAATAACAAGATGTCATCCCTTTAAACCAGGGGATAGGGTGTGGGTGAAACATTGGAAACATGAACAACTGGAGGGGAGATGGAAAGGACCTTATGAAGTAATAATGGCCTCTCCTTTAGCAATAAAGATTGCAGAATCTAAATCCTGGATTCACTGGACCAGAGTCAAGGCGGCAGCAGAACCTCTGTGGACAGTGAACAGGGACCCCAAGGTTCCCACCAAACTCACTCTTAAACGTGTTTAGTATGTTTAATGAATATTTTATTGTTTGTATACCAGATATTATATTAGCACAAGTGTATCCTGCACATATATCTACGGCTGTCCGGCTGAAATTCAACCCCCTGCTAAGCCACACCCGGAAGCTGGCTTTCTACGCACGGGAGAAGAAAGGATGAAAGGCTTCGTTCTACTTTTATATAGTACTATTGTTGCATGTAATAATGTTTGTCTTTCTAATTTAGGCCAATGGAGCAAGCCAGAAGAAGCTCCACGCATTATTCAATCTTATGCTATAGGCACTGGCACTTGTGAAGGTCACCCCCTATTGGTTTTTCCCCAGAATGTTGGAATGGTATCTTGCCTCATCCTTGTCAATTTCCCCAAGCATTTGACAGAATAGTTAAAGAAGCTTGTATGACAAGACAACCTGTCAACCCAGAAGCCTGTCAATATGCTGGATATATTCTTAGGAAAGGCATATGTGTTAGGGCTCCTTATAAGAAGCCTCCTCCTCCTGTCACATTGGAATGTGGGCCTCCTTTATTCTGGGGATGGGAGCGGGTCACCCTAGTCTCGCAGTTGAAGACGGGATGCAAGGGGACTTGCATCGTACATGTAATCCCGGTGGAATTTGGAGTTACTATCCAAAGACCTCCGAGGAAACGCCCAGAGAGAAAACAAAGTAAAAGGTCCCATCAGAATAAGGATATGCCCCATCCATTGGAGTCAAGGATGCAATATAATTTGTGGGTCCAATTGGCTAAACTAACCAACACAACTGATTTTTGCCCTTCTGAAGCATATGACATGGAGAATCTGCTGTCCACATGTTTAACACCAGCATGTGTTCCTGTCACAGCAGCCAAGGAGTTCAGTCAACACGAGTTTAAAGAACATATAGGCTATGAAACAATGTACAACTGGGGTCACATTTCCAAGTTTCTACCAACTGATGCTCTAGCTTTACATACTCCTAACGTAGCCATTCCAGAAGACTTACAATGTGCACATATCACAGGGTGTGAGCAGAATACACCTTCACCTCATTGCCTGAAAGTGAGCCAAGAAAGGCTAAATTGCACATCTTTCCAAACAGTGTCTTTTGGGTATGCAAACATATGGTTACCTAAAGGGTGGTTCTTCACATGTGGGAATTCCAGAGACAAGAGTATAACAACATACGTACATCAGACCCCAGTGTTACGGAATGAAACTTATCTGCAAGGATGAGATAAGTCTCATCAGGGGGGAATAAAGTGGTACCTGGGAAAATACTGATGGTCCGACAAAGAATGTGTGTAAAAGGCAGATGGCCCGACAAAGAATGTGTGTGAAAGGGAGGTTTGTTTTTGCTTACCAGACAGCTCTTAAATTTAGAATGGCCAGACAGCCTGTTGTTAGCTCTACACATGATATATTACTAACTGCTTATCACATGGTGTATCTAAACTGCTTAACACTTGATATATTACTGATTGCTAAAAGCATTCCGATGTAAAAGAGGAACTATCGATTATAGATCTGTCTAGTAGTTTTCCTATGTTAGAATAAGGAACTATAGAATGTAACCATGTATGGAATGTGACTTGCTCAGGAAATAACCACGTCTGAAGGGTTATAAAAATGGTCATCAATGCACAGCCTGTTCAGACTTTTTAGCCACGATGGCTCTCTGAACCTGCGCAATAAACTTCCCTTTCCTTGGAAGAGCTGACTCAAGTCTTTCATTTTCTACAACAATCCAGGTCATAATTGTCCCAAAGGTGCTTTTTTTCAGGAGGCAACTGGACTTTGTTTTTTCTTTGAAGACATTTCAATTCTCATCCAAGAAGCTTCTTCAGCTCTGATCGGATGGTGGGGAATGGAAGGATTGATAGTCCTTGCAGACAGCTGGTCATTTGCATTCTTTTAGAGAATAGTAGATTTTAAGAGTCTTTGTTTTTCTAATCCCATCAGCTCCAGCATTCTGGGGAAGCTGGGGCTGAAGGCATTTTGCTTATGAATAGGGTGACCCAGTCTTTCTGAATGGATTACAAAATCTCCTAAAGATTGGCCTCTTCATATTTTTTGCTTTAGGTTTTTTCCTGTAGCAGGAAGATTGGGGCTGTTTTCTGCCTTTATTAAGATTTTTTTCTCCTTTTGGGGGAAATATTCTATCCTGCCCCTCTTTTAATATTCCCCAAAATATTTCATTCTTGGGGGGGGGGGGCTGCTGACTTCCTACAGGACTATGATCCAATCGGGGATCCAATGCTTTAATTGCTGCTCACCTTTTACATTTTTTTTTTTGCTTACTTGTATTATTTTTGTCTGTTGGTGTAACTTCTTGTAACTCATTTCCCTAGAAGCCCTTGTTTTCCTTAGAACAGTGGTTCTCAACCTTTTTAATGCCGCGCCCCCCAACTGGTCGTAAGTCGAGGACTACTCAACCGGTCGTAAGTCGAGGACTACTCAACTGGTGCAGCACCGTTTGCAGAATGGGACTTTTGGCGGGCTCAGCAGGGCAGAGACAGCCTGGACAATTCCTATTGGCTTTTGAAAGCCAATAGAATTAGACTCTATTCAAGAGAGTCTATTCTATTGGCTTTCAAAAGCCAATAGAATAAAAGGGAGTAGCACAGCTAAGGAAAAGGGGGAAAAAATGGCAGACTGCGTTGTTTGGCGACCCCCGTGAAATGGTCGTTTGACCCCAAATGGGGTCCCGACCCACAGGTTGAGAACCACTGCCTTAGAAGGAAGCCAAGAGACTAAGATAACTTTCTTGGGTGAATCTGCATTGGAGGAGGAAAAAAAAGGGCTGGATGAGTATCCCTTGCTCCCTGTTTAAGTCTTTGTTTTGGTTGGGAGTTTGAGCAGAAGCCATCAGCTGAGACCTTGGTCTTTCAGAACCTTCTTGACTCCCTAATAAGTGACACAATAAAATACAGAGTGGTAGAAGTTAGGGGTCATCAAGAATCACTCATGGGTAAATCATGTTCTGTGAAATTATAGATTCCCGGACCTTCATTTCTCTTTGACTTGTTGGTCATGTCTGATTCTTTGCTTCCCTAGACCAGCCAGTTTGGTCCTTGGTTCTGACAACTCTTGGTCCTTTCTTTCTGCTGCTTAGTGTCCCCTGTGAATCTGATCTCTTTGCACCTGATCTTGGCTTACAAAGATTAGATACACTTTCTGTTGATACCCCTTGAAGAGGATAGAGACCTAGAGCCTAATTTATAATGGGAATACACTGAGATTTTCAATTTTATCCCAGGCATCATAATGCTGTCCTTGGCTTTTCTTTTCTTTTCAGACTGATGTCTCCAGGATTAACCTGCTATTTTGTGTACTGCAAGGTCATCACAGCTAAAATGTGTGGCATTCCCCATCCTATTGTTGTAGAATTGAAAAACTTGAATCAGCTCTTTCAAGGAAAGGGAAGTTTTTATTGCGCGCAGGTTCAGAGAGCCATCCTGGCTGAAGAAATCTGAACAAAAGCCTGGTCATTGATGACCATTTTTATAACCCTTCAAGCGGGGGTTATTTTCAGGTCACATTCCACAGGTCCTTATTCTAACATAGAAAAACTACTAGACAGATCTATAATCGATAGCTCCTCGTTTAGATTGGAATGTTTTTAGCAATCAGCAATATATCAAGTGTTAAGCAATTTAGATACACCATGTGACAAGCAGTTAGTAATATATCATGTGCAGAGCTGGGAACAGGATGTCTGGCCATCCTAAATTTAAGAGTTGTCTTGTAAGCAAAACAAACCTCCCTTTTACCCACATTTTTGTTGGGCCATCTGCCTTTTATACACATCCTTTGTCGGACCATCAGTATTTTTCCAGGTACCACTTTATTCCCCCCTGATGAGACTTATCTCATCTATGCAGATAAGTTTCATTCCATAACACTTGGGTCTGATGTATGTATGTTGTTATACTCTTGTCTCTGGAATTCCCACATGTGAAGAACCACCCTTTAGGTAACCATATGTTTGCATACCCAAAAGACACTGTTTGGAAAGATGTGCAATTTAGCTTTTCTTGGCTCACTTTCAGGCAATGAGGTGAAGGTGTATTCTGCTCACACCCTGTGATATGTGCACATTGTAAGTCTTCTGGAATGGCTACGTTAGGAGTATGTAAAGCTAAAGCATCAGTGGGTAGAAACTTGGAAATGTGACCCCAGCTGTACATTGTTTCATAGCCTATGTTCTTTAAACTCATGGTGACTGAACTCCTTGGCTGCTGTGACAGGAACACATACTAGTATTAAACATGTGGACAGCAGATTCTCCATGTCATATGCTTCAGAAAGGCAAAAATCAGTTGTGTTGGCTAGTTTAGCCAATTGGACCCACAAATTATATTGCATCCTTGACTCCAATGGATGGGGCATATCCTTATTCTGATGGGACCTTCTGCTTCGTTTTCTCTCTGGGCGCTTCCTCGGGGGTCGTTGGATAGTAACTCCTAATTCCCCTGGGATTACATGTACGATGCAAGTCCCCTTCCATCCCGTCTTCAACTGCGAGACTAGGGTGACCCGCTCCCATCCCCAGAATAAAGGAGGCCCACACTCAAGAGTAACAGGAGGAGGAGGCTTCTTTAACTATTCTGTCAAATGCTGGGGGAAATTGACAAGGATGAGGCCAGCTACCATTCCAGCATTCTGGGGAAAATCCAATAGGGGTTGACCTTTACAAGTGCCCGTGCCTATAGCATAAGATTGGATAAGGCGTGGAGCTTCTTCTGGCTTGCTCCATTGGCCTAAATTAGAAAGACAAACATTATTACATGCAACAATAGTACTATATAAAAGCAGAAGGAAGCCTTTCATCCTTTCTTCTCCCGTGCGTAGAAAGCCAGCTTCCGGGTGTGGCTTAGCAGGGGGTTGAATTTCAGCCAGACAGCCGTAGATATATGTGCAGGATACACTTGTGCTAATACAATATCTGGTTTACAAACAATAAAATATTCATTAAACATACTAAACACGTTTAAGAGTGAGTTTGGTGGGAACCTTGGGGTCCCTGTTCACTGTCCACAGAGGTTCTGCAGCTGCTTTAACTCTGGTCCAGTGAATCCAAGATTTAGATTCTGCAATCTTTATTGCTAAAGGAGAGGCCATTATTACTTCATAAGGTCCTTTTCATCTCCCCTCCAGTTGTTCATGTTTCCAATGTTTTACCCACACCTTATCCCCTGGTTTAAAGGGATGACATCTTGTTATTAGTTTAGAAGGTGTTTGTTCAACAACATAGTCCCTAAGTTTTTCCACTTGCTTATTCAGTTCCCCCCATACTCCCCCCTGATGGCCCTTTACAATGCATAACTGAAACCTTTGCTGGCTTTTGTACTGCATCGAGAAGATGCTTTATCAAGTGTCCATGTAACCCATGTTTGCCAGCCGAATCCGTGAATCCCCTCTCCTTATACACAGCACCATGAGCATGCAGAGTTAGAAAAGCATATTTACTATCAGTCCAAACATTCAAAGTTTCCCCTTCAGCTCTTTCCAATGCCCTAATTAATGCCCATAATTCTGCTACTTGAGTAATGCAGCTTGCTCCTAGCGGACTACTTTCCACCACTTCCTCATCATTCACAATCGCATATCCAGAAACCGTCCTCCCATCCTTCATGTAACTCGAGCCGTCTGTATACCAATTCAGGGCAGCAAGCAGTTGTGTTCTGAATCCACTTCTGTGGGCAATAGGGTGGCAGGGTTTAGCCGGTTAGACACCACTAATTTCACTTGAGGATTTTCAATCATCATCGCCTGATACTTAAAAAGCCTTTGACTGCTGATCCACAAATGCCCTTTATTATCCAAGATAGAATGAACTGCATGAGGGGGGTGGACACTTATGGAACATGAGAAGGTCAATTTATTACAGTCCTGTAAAAGGACTGCTATAGCAGCAAGAACCTTCAGGCAATGTGGCCAGCCTTGGGCAACCCCATCTAATTGCTTAGATAAGTAAGCCACCGGGCGTTGCCACTGTCCTAATTGTTGAGTTAACACCCCCAAGGCAACATTCTTGCTGGTATCAACATACAAATTGAAAGGCTTTTCTAAGTTAGGCAAGGCTAAAGCTGGAGCTGATGTGAGGGCTCGTTTCACTTCCCTAAAGGCATTCTTTTGTTCTCCCTCCCATTCAAAAGCAAACAACGGCTGGCTAGCCTTGTGAATAGGAATCGTGAAAAAAGCATCTTTCAAATCCACAACTGAAAACCACTTTGCTATGAACAAGTGTATACCTCCTTTAGGCTTCCTGATTAAAATTGTCCACACTTGATAAGAAATGCTAACCACCAAGATGTCCCCAAATGTCAATTTTAGATAAAAATGCCACTGGCTGCCTTTCCCCCCCCCCCCCCCCCACGCACACACTTCTGGGCCAAAACCTCCTCCAACCTTTGTCCTTGTTTATAAATAAATTACCTAGCAAAGAACCAACAAAGGAGAGCTCACCAAACCCTGTTTGCATTTATTAACACAAGCTCTTTTTCTAACAGTTTTGCATACAAATCTTTACTCAAAACAGCATAGCTATTTATAATCCCAAAATTTTTCTCAACTTCGTTCTAACTTCACACAAAAAAAATAAACAAGTTTAATAAGATATTCTGAGTTACTGAAAGTTTTTTTTTTCTAAACTCTAGTATTGCTTTTAATATAAAGTTAGTCAAATCCCAATTTAATCAAATTCCATTCAGATGGAAACAGATTTCCATTAAATTTCCATTAAATAGGGAGAACATTTACAAATCTAAGCAAACTCTTTTGGTTGATATTAAACAATTTAAACTCAAAAATTTCCAAAAAAAAAGTTGTCCAACAATTACTGACTCCTCTTTTGAATAGAAAAAATTGCAAAAGTGGGCATTAAATTTTCACAGCCACCCAACCTTTCTCAAACCTGAATTCTAAGCAGGGAAAAAGTTAAAAAGATCAACCCCCCCCCCTTTTCTCCTCTCTCTCTATCTCTCTCTATCTCTCTCTATCTCTCTCTATCTCTCTCCCTCTCAAAGCAACACAGCCAGGAAAAAGCAAGGGGGGAAAGGGGGTTGTGTCTGCAGATAGAGTTTGAAAAGGCATTAACACACTAACATTTGCAAAAGGGAGAGAGCAGAATAGGCAAGAAAATGGTATAGGATTTCCTGCCTGAGCAGGTAACTTTGGGCTGTTCTTAAGAGGGAGAGAAAAAATAAATAAATAAACAAACACATCTTTCTTCACTTTGTTTGTTGGCCAGACAAACAGAGTGAGATTATTATTATTTTTTTTTGGTATCTTCTTTTCTCTTGAGGTTAGTAACAGTCATATTTACTTCACACACAAAGACTCTGCTTTCAAATCCACAACTGATCTTCCTGCTCCAGTATCCACCAAAACCGTTGTCTGTTTGCCCCCTATATTTAAAGTAACCAATGGCTCAGGGGGGGCTTCCTTCAAGCCAGGTCCTCGTCAATCTGACCAGTTAGTCCCTGCCAATCCAATTCCTTCAATCTCCCTGTCTCTATTCCAATGTCTCCCATTCTTCAGACCATCTCTTACATTCCCTGGACCATCTCTCACATTACTTGGAGCCCCTCTCTGCCCTCTACCCATGAAGGGGGAGTGCATGGGGGGCCCACTGCCAACACCTCCACATCCTCTGCCTTCTCTTCCTCTCCAACCTCTACCTCGCATCTGCCTTCTTGGACATTCTCTTTGCCAATGACCTCCCTCCTTGCAATTAGCACACTGGTTGGGTCCCAGCATGATCCCTCCTTGCAATGCCACCGCCAACAACTCAATTTTCTTATGCATTCTAGCATCTCTTTCCTGTTTTTCCACCTTATCCCTATTAACAAACACTTTCCTAGCCACCTCCAACAATTCTGTAGTGTTCTTTCCTAATGCTCCTTCTAACCTCTGCAACTTCTTTCTTATATCTTCATAACTCTGTGCTATGAACTTCTCATTCAACATTCGCACATTCTTCCGGTGGTTAAAGCGGTGGAGATGGCGGCTACTTTGTAGCCGTCCTCCTGAGATGGTGTCAGATCCGCGGAGCACAGCGTTCATCAGCTGGCCCGCGGCTCGCAATCCCCTTCCCGGGCGAAGGGAAGGGGTAGAGATCGCATGAATAGAGGTAGAACCTCTTAACCTTCCCTGGATTTTTTTATTTTAGGGGGGTAGAAAGAGTGCTCCCTCGGAGTTCATTGCCTTCTCCGCCTCTCAGCTGTCTTTGTTTCTTCGGAAACAAAGCGAAACGCCGCTACCATCTCCGTATTTAAAGTAACCGTGAGTAATCTTAAACCGGACAGAACTGTTTAAAGGATTTTATTTATAGTTTAGTTTTATTTTATTCCTTTTAGTTTATCTAGTTTATTTAGTATGTGTTGATTTTTCTTTCATTTTTCGAGCTTTCTCTTTTTTCTCTCGGGCGGAAAAGTGAGAGTGAAAGTAAAATGGCGTTTTGAAAGTTTTTTTTTCCTTTGAAAGACGGACTGGTTGAACTGTTGCTCAATACTGCTTTCCTTTTTAAGTTTTTTTTTTATTTTTGGGGAGCTTTCAAATTGATTCTATTTTATTCTATTTTACCTTATTTTTAATTTTTTGGACTATTTATTTTTTATTGGTATTTTTATGAAGAAAGAAAGATAAATTAAAATGGCTTCAAAACGACAACCAGCTACTGCAGCTCCTAAGGTAACTTCTTCTCCTGCTACTTCTACTGTGCAACAACAACTTAAAATAATACCCTCAGTGCAGCAACCTAAATCTACTCCACCTTCACCTCCCCCATCTGGCACATCAGCACAAGACATTAAAGAAATAATGGTAAGTGCTGTGTCACAGTTTAGGGAGGAAATGAAGCAACTTTTGGAACAGAATAAATCTGAAAGCAAGGAAGAAATGAAGAAAGAGATGAAGGAGCTTTTAGAACAGAATAATACTATTCTGAGGGATGACATACTTTTAGCTTTATCTGGAGTGGCCTCAGTGGTCGTGAAGCTGGACTCTAGAGTGGAGGAAATTGAAGAAACAGTAGAACTTTTGGATTATAAATTTCAAGATATGGAGAAAAAAGTGGAAACTTCACAAGATGACATTCTTATGTTCCAGTACAGACAGATGGAATATGCTTTGAGAATAAGGGGTTTGAAAGAAGATAAAACCCAAGACTTGATGGAAATGGTGATTAATGACTTGGCTGTTATTTTGAATATAGATAAAGAAGAGTTACGTGGGGAAGTGGAAAGAATTTATAGAGTTAATTCTTGGATTGCAAAACAGAGGAATCTGCCTAGAGATGTGGTGATATATTTTGCTAAGAAGTCCTTGCGAAATCAGATTCTGCAAACTTTTTACAATAAAAGATTCCAGATTGCTGCTCAAGATATTATTATTTTAAAGGAAATTCCACCTAAAATTTTAAGAAGCAGAAAAGATTTTGCTTTTCTAGCAAATGAACTTAAAGCAAGACTAATGCCATTTAGATGAGAGATTCCGACGGGCATTGTTTTGAGCCATGCGGGGACACGTTACAGACTTAATACAGTTGCTAAAGCTAAGGAATTTTACAAAACGGTCCTGGGTGCAGGCTCCCCTTTGCCCATGATGCATAAAGTCCTGAGTGATAAAGAGATGGAACAGAAATCTGAAGGTACAGGTGTGACGACTGCTGGACAGGTGGTATGGATGTCTCAAGCAGAGGTTAAAGAACAGAGAATGACCCGTGCAGCACATAAACGTAAAGAAAAAGAACAACAGAAAAAAGAAAAAGAAATTAAAGAATCTACTCAGCAAATTGTTTCAGTGCCGGTGGGAGGAGCAAGACCCAAAAGCTCTGCAACATATTCTTCAGTAGCAGAATTTGAGGGGATCTTCTCCAGGCTTAAGGCCAAGGGAGATGGCAAAGCTCCTGACCTGGAATGTTAATGGATTAAATATTCCTCAAAAGAGAAAAAAAATCTACCACTACTTGAAACAACACAACAATGATATTATCTGCTTGCAAGAAACTCATATTACATCTAAAGATCAAAAATATTTAAACAATCCTCGTCTGGGATCTCATTTTGTATCTCCCGCCCCTGGGAAAAAAGGGTGTGTGGTAATTTATGTTAAACAGAATTTATCTGCTATCCTGTTAGAATCAGATCCTCATGGAAGATATGTTATGCTTGAACTTGGTTTATATGGCAAGAAAATTTTTATTGTGGGGCTGTATGCACCAAACCAGCAACAGGAGCAATTCTATAGGTTGCTACATCAGAAAATAACTTTGTTGGACTATAGATCTGTGATTTTAATGGGAGACTGGAATGGCGTCTTAGACATACAAAAGGACAAAAAAGGCTCTTCTACCTTTTTTAAACAGGCTAAACTACCTAAAGCCTTCTTCGACATGAAAGAAGATTGGGAATTGAGAGACTATTGGCGTGAACGTAATCAAGAAGAAAGGGACTTTACCTTCTTCTCAGATAGACACCAATCTCTCTCAAGAATTGATTTCTTTTTGATCACAACAGATTTATATAACAGGGTGAAGAATGTAAAAATTTTTCCTAGGACATTGTCTGATCATAGTCCAGTTTGGATGGAACTGTTTGCAGAGAAAGAAGACAGGAGATCCTGGAGGGTGAATGAGAATTTATTTAAACAAGAAAAAAATGTTCATAAACTAAAGGAATGTTTAAAGGAATATTTTGCTTTAAATATGAATAAGGGAACATCAATGTCAATGGTGTGGGATGCAAGTAAAGCTTTTATGCGTGGTATTTTGATAAAAATGAATAACTTGCATAGACAGAAACAGACTCAGAAACGTAAAGATTTAGAAGAGGAGATTAAATTAAAAGAGAAACTCTTAATTTCAAATCCCTTAGATGAAAAGGTGAAAGGAGCTTTAAAACTGTTAAAAACACAATTTAACATGTTGATGGCTGATCAAGCTGCAACCAATTTACTATTTATGAAACAAAACACATTTTGTAACGCTAATAAACCAGGGAGATGGTTGGCTTATCAGTTAAGAAAGAAACAGAAACAGAGGAATATAGATAAAATAAATTATAATGGTAAATTGGTCTATCAGAAAGAATTGATTAAGAAATCTTTTTTAGAATATTACCAAAAATTATACAAGAGTACTAATATTCAAATTACAGATATAAACAATTATTTAGGTAAAGTTAACTTTCCTAAATTAACAGAAGATCAGGAAAAAGAGATTAATGGTTTAATTACTAAGGAAGAAATTGTTACAGCTATTAAACAATTGAAATTGGGCAAAGCGCCGGGCACGGACGGGTTGACATCTATCTATTATAAAACTTTAGTAGAAGAGATGACTCAACCGTTGTGTGAATTGTTTAATAACTTATTACAGGGGTTAGAGATCCCTCCATCTTGGCGTAATGCATTCATATCATTGATTCCAAAAGATAATCAAGATCTTACATTGCCTAAAAATTATAGGCCTATATCTCTTTTAAATGTGGATTATAAAATCTTTGCAAAAATTTTAGCCAATAGGTTTATGGGGATCTTGCAGCAGCTTATACATAAGGATCAATCGGGTTTTATAACTGGAAGGTATATGAAAAATAATGTTAGACAAATCATTAACTTATTAGAGTATTTAGAAAAGAATAACCAAGTCTCTGCAGGCCTGATATTTTTGGATGCTGAAAAAGCCTTTGACCAAGTGAATTGGCAGTTTATGTTATGTTTAATTAAGGAGATGAATTTTGGACAAAATATATTACAAGTATTATCTAATATATATCAAAAACAGACTGCTCAACTTATTGTAAATGGGGGTTTGTCAGAGGCTTTTGTAATAGAAAAAGGTACAAGACAGGGATGCCCGTTATCTCCGTTATTGTTTGTTTTAACATTGGAAATTTTGTTGATTAAAATTCGGGAGTCTCAAGAAATAAAAGGAATAGAAATTAATAAAAAAGAATATAAATTAAGAGCCTTCGCAGATGACTTGGTTGTTACTTTGTTTCAACCTACTTGTTCGGTGGTAAAATTATTACAAGTGATTCAACAATATGGACGTGTTTCTGGTTTTAAAATTAATAATAATAAGACCAAAATATTAGCTAAAAATATGACTAATGGTGATAAACAGGTTCTAGTTAACTTAACAGACTTTGAAATTGTTGATAAGGTAAAATATTTGGGGGTTACATTATCTGCTTCCAATGCAAAACTGTATAAAAATAATTATGAAAAGCTGTGGATGGAGGTACAGAAGGATTTAAAAAACTGGAACAATTTACAGTTATCCCTTATGGGTAGAATTGCAGTTATTAAAATGAATGTCCTGCCAAAGTTTATTTTTTTGTTTCAAATGTTACCTATTTTAAAGAATGAACGTAATTTAGATGAATGGCAAAAAGGTATTAATAAATTCGTTTGGGCAGGGAAAAAACCAAGGGTGAAACTTAAAATAATGCAAGATTTTCGTGAGAGAGGTGGACTCAAGGTACCAAATATGAAATTGTATTATGATGCTGTAGTATTGACATTGATTAGCGACTGGGTGAATTTAACAAATATAGAAATACTTCATTTGGAAGGCTGGGACTTACTTTTTGGATGGCATGCCTATTTAATATTTAATAAAAAAGTGGATTGGGTTTTTAAGTCTCATATTATAAGAATCTCTTTGCTTAGAGTGTGGAGAAAGTATTATAAAAGTGACTTCAAAATACCATTATGGGCTATACCTCGGCATGCCATAGAAGGCATAAGGAAAGGGGTTAATATGGATATGGTCTCTTACGCACAGCTACTTAGATGGGATGGCCAAGACTGGCAGTTAAAATCTTTGGAAGAATTAACACATGAAAATTTAACCTATTCATGGTTCCAATACAGACAAATAGTGGATAGATGGAAGATGGATTGTAAAATGGGCTGGCTTAGAGAAGATGAAATTCTTTTAAAACAAGTAAGAGATCAAAGGCCAACCCATATTAAGAGAGTTTATGGGGTTTTAGTGGAATTGGATTCAGAATCTGAACTAGTTAAAGATTGTATGATTAAATGGGCACAGAATATTGGTGAAACGATCTCAATGGATACTTGGGAACTTATTTGGATAAGAAATGTTAAATTCACGCAAGCGCAAAATTTAAGAGAGAATTTTTATAAGATGTTTTATAGATGGCACCTTGATCCAAAGAAAATGTCCATTATGTACCCTAATCTACAGCCGAAATGCTGGAGATGTGGACATTTGGATGCTACTTATTACCATATTTGGTGGACGTGTAAGCATATAAAAGCTTTTTGGATTAAGATATGGTGGAATATTCAAAGAATTTTTAAAAGGAGGGTAAAATTTACTCCGCAACTATTTTTATTAGGTATTGTTATTGATTGTGATGCTAAGGAGGTTATATTGATGTTAAATTTGATTACAGCCGCCAGGCTGTTAATAGGACAATATTGGAAGAAGGAATCCTTGCCTACTTTACAAGAGTGGTTTCATAAAGTTTCGTACTTGGCAGAAATGGCAAAGATTTCGGCTTTTTTAAAGGAGCAATCTCAAGAGAAATTCTTTGCGGTATGGGAAAAATGGATAAATTTCATACAACATAATTTGGATATGGAAAAATATTATTTAGCCTTTTTATAACTTGTAATGATTGCTTTTTCTTTCTTTCTTTCTTCTTTTTCTCCTTCCCCTTTTTTTTTCTTTTTTTTTTTTATATATACACGCTTTACGTATTATTACTCATATATTTTTTTTTTATATATGTTTTACTCTTCGTCTACTTTTTTCTTTTTTCTTTCTCTCTCTCTTTTCTTTTTTCCTTTTTTTTCTTTTTTTTTCTTAGTATATATTACTCATTTTAAAGCTTATGTTACGCATATTATTATTACACATATTATTATTATGACTTTTATTATTATTATTAATTATCTTATAAATGGTAAACGTTATTTTTAAAATTTGTTAAATAATCCTATATTCAGTTCTGGGAAGTCGGGGGGGGGGGGAGGGTGGGGCGGTTTGGGAGGGGGGGGTGGATGTTTATTTGTAAAATTTTTGAAAAATTTCAATTAAAAAAAAAAAAAACATTCGCACATTGTCTACACTCCTTGGATCAACCTGTGTATAAAGCTCATAAGCCTCAATCAACCTCTGCAAGAAACTTTCCGGACTTTCATCTGCCTCCTGCATCACAAAAGAAGGCTTTAACACATTCACTGAAGGCTTTCCAGCCTTGCAAAGAGTCTCTACTACTAAATTCTGATATTCCTTTAACAAGGTCATATGTGCTGGATTTTGTGCCTTCCATTCAGGGTCCTTTTCTGGTGCCCTGGCTTCCATCTCTGGCTGTATATCCCACACAGCCGGCAACCTATCCTTCAAACACTGCCTAACAGCAGCCTTCCACTTCTCCCTTTCCTCGGGAGTCAACAAAATATTCAACAATTGCTGTACAACCTGCCACGTCCTCTTTACTTACTTCTCCCCTCACATTTACAGAGAGACCTTCCAAATCCCCTTCCTCCTTGGGGGCTGACAGCCTCCCCCTTTCTGTTTTCGTCTCACAGCTGGCTGCCTTTCTTCGGACACAGCAGGGGCAATCAGCCCTTCCTCTGGCAGAGCGGCTGCTGGCTCTGCCACAGCCGGCACTGGGGGGGGGGAGGGGGAGAAAGGTGGAACGTAGGGAGGAGGTCTGAGAATCAACTCCTCTACCTCCATCCTTATCTCCTTCTTAGCATCTGACACCTTAGTTTCTGAAATCTTCACATCTTTCACTCTTTTAGTTTGTACTTGAAGCTTTTTTTCCTTTGGGTCTAGCCACACACAAACGAACCATTTCAGCCTGACATTGCAATACTCATCAGCTCGTCCTGCTACTGCATCCCCCCACTGATCTATATACTGAAATTGGTTAGGATAGTTTTCTTAAAAGTCCCCTCTGGGGGCCACCCCACATCCATACTACGCCCCCCCATCCTAACACACTGCCAATGACCTACAGCGCCGGCGATCACTAGTAGGGAATGCACTGGCTTAACCACCCACACAACCTAACACGGACTTCATTAGGATCGCCGTCCCGAGTCCAGGGGAGTGATCAGGGCCCCTCTTCTATCTTCAAGTGAGATAGGTACCATTACTTTAAACACATACTCGCCTGCCTTGTAGTTACACCCATCCTGGCCAGGAGTTGGTTCAGACTTCCTTTCCTTTCCCAAATGGTTCTTGGACTGGCCTTCAGTACTGTCGGCTCTGCTGAGAAGCCACAGCTGTCTCCTGGAGGAAACACACCCCCATGGCGCCTGGAGAATTGTTCAGAGATGGCTTACCAGCAGGTCCGAAGGGTCCAGCCATCCTCAGCGAAATATCGCCTCACTCAAGCTTTTCCCGGCCAATGCACCAGAAAATGTTGTAGAATTGAAAAACTTGAATCAGCTCTTTCAAGGAAAGGGAAGTTTTTATTGCGCGCAGGTTCAGAGAGCCATCCTGGCTGAAGAAATCTGAACAAAAGCCTGGTCATTGATGACCATTTTTATAACCCTTCAAGCGGGGGTTATTTTCAGGTCACATTCCACAGGTCCTTATTCTAACATAGAAAAACTACTAGACAGATCTATAATCGATAGCTCCTCGTTTACATTGGAATGTTTTTAGCAATCAGCAATATATCAAGTGTTAAACAATTTAGATACACCATGTGACAAGCAGTTAGTAATATATCATGTGCAGAGCTGGGAACAGGATGTCTGGCCATCCTAAATTTAAGAGTTGTCTTGTAAGCAAAACAAACCTCCCTTTTACCCACATTTTTGTTGGGCCATCTGCCTTTTATACACATCCTTTGTCGGACCATCAGTATTTTTCCAGGTACCACTTTACTATCTGGGGAGGGATTATCTGAATGGATAGGCAGGTAAGATTTTGAAGCTGCCAGCCACGAAGCATGGGGGAATCCTAGGGACTGCTTGACTGAGAGATCTTAATGTGGAATCAGCAACATGTGGGTCCTGTTGGGCTCCTGGGGAATGACAGGATCCATTCTGGGATGTGGAATATCCTTTTTCAGATTACAGCCATTCTTTTTAATTTGCTGTTTCCAGACGTTCCTTGCAGAACACAGGTTACAGGCTTGCTGCTGCAAATACAGGTAGTCCTCAACTTATGACTATTCATTGAGCGACTGAAATTACGACAGTACTGGAAAAAGTAACTTACAACCAGTCCTGGCACTTATGACTATCACAGTGTCCACGCAGTCATATGATCATGATTCAGGTGCTTGGTGCATGTTTTTACAATGGTTGCAATGTCCCAGGATCACACGATCACCATTTGTGACCTTTCAAGGAGGCTTCCAACAAGCAAAGTCAACAAGGGAATCCAGATTCGCTTAAACAACTGCAGCAAAAAGGGTCATAAAATCAGACGTGGTCATGTGACAACTCACTTAACAACCAAATTACTTAGCGATGGAAATTCTAGTCCCAACTTTGGTTGTAGGAAGAGGAGCTGAAGATGAAGATGTTTACTATAGATCAGGCAACCCCAACCCCCAGGCCATGGCCTGATGCCAGGCCACGGCCCGTTGGGAAGCGGACTGCACAAGAGGCGGGCAAGTGTGCAAGCATGCAAAGCTGCATTTGCGCAAGTGGCACACACGTGCATGAAATCACCTGTTTTTTCCTGCTGCCACCAGGCCACAGAGCAAGAAAAGTTGGGGACTGCTACTATAGATTATAGGTAGTTCTTGACTTACAACCATTCATTTAGTGACTGTTTGAAGTTACAACGACAGTGAAAAAAGTGACTTATGATTGATTTTCACATGATGGTTGAGCATCTCTATGGTCACGTGATCAAAATTCGGCCCCTTGGCAACTGACTCATATTTATGACAGTCGCAGTGTCTTGAGGTCATGTGATCACTTTTGTGTCATCTTGACAAGTAAAGTCAATGAGGAAGCCAAATTCACTTAATAATGGTGTTACTAACTTAACAACTGTAGTGATTGACTTAACAACCATGGCAAGAAAAGTTGTACAATGGGGCAAAACTCATTCAACCACTGTCTTGCTTTAATAATAGAAAATTTGGGCTCAATTATGATTGTAAATTGAGGACTACCTGTAGTTTATTTTCAACACTTCCTTTCTCTTCTATAAGGCTGTCCTGAGTCTTACTCTCTGTTCCCCACCCATCCCTTCTAATCCTTTGTCCAACTGTCTATTCCTGGATTAATCCTACTGCAGCTGGCCAGCCGTGTGCAAACTCAGCGCCCTTCCTTACATCATGCCAGCCTACATATAATGTTGCCAACACTAGGGATGGCGGGGAGCAGGAGAGGAAACACCTGGCCTAAACCTTTTCCTTTAAAAAAAGACTTGGTCACACAGAATCAGCAAGGGATGCTTTGAGTAGGAGCATCACTCACCTCCTTGCTGTCTCAAAGCAAGCTGCTACTCTAGGAATGACTGATTAAAAATTCAGGCCTCAGCAGAAGCCCCCTTGACTCATTTTAAATTCTGAGTCTTGTTAGTGTTAGAGGTGCTATCAGGGCAAGATTTGGTGGCAGAGATTCAGGCCCCTCATTAGCAGAGAAGTCCTCTAGTCTAATCCAGCCAGACTGGCTGGCCATATTTAAGGGAAATGCAGTAATAAAAATAATCATGACTAGGCAGGTGATTGTAAGACTCTACTGATGGGAAACAAGAAAACCTAGGAGAGGTCATCCATTCTGGCAATGATATTAAAGTGGTACCTGGGAAAATACTGATGGTCCGACAAAGGATGTGTATAAAAGGCAGATAGCCCGACAAAGAATGTGTGTGAAAGGGAGGTTTGTTTTGCTTACCAGACAGCTCTTAAATTTAGAAGGGCCAGACATCCTGTTCTTAGCTCTGCACATGATATATTACTAACGGCTTATCACATGGTGTATCTAAATTGCTTAACACTTGATATATTACTGATTGCTAAAAGCATTCCAATGTAAATGAGGAGCTATCGATTATAGATCTGTCTAGTAGTTTTCCTATGTTAGAATAAGGACCTATAGAATGTAACCATGTGTGGAATGTGACCTGCTCAGGAAATAACTCTGCCTGAAGGGTTATAAAAATGGTCATCAATGCCCAGCCTTTTGTTCAGATTTCTTTAGCCACGATGGCTCCCTGAACCTGCGCAATAAACTTCCCTTTCCTTGAAAAAACTGACTCAAATCTTTCATTTTCTACAACATTTTCTGGTGCATTGGCCGGGAAAGCTTGAGTGAGGCGATGTTTCGCTGAGGATGGCTTGACCCTTCGGACCTGCTGGAAAGCCATCTCTGAACAATTCTCCAGGCGCCGTGGGGGTGTGTTTCCTCCAGGAGACAGCTGTGGCTTCTCAGCAGAGCCAACAGTACTGAAGGCCAGTCCAAGAACCCTTTGGGAAAGGAAAGGAAGTCTGAACCAACTCCTGGCCAGGACGGGTGTAACTACAAGGCAGGCGAGTATGTGTTTAAAGTAATGGTACCTATCTCATTTGAAGATAGAAGAGGGGGCCTGATCACTCCCCTGGACTCGGGACGGCGATCCTAATGAAGTCCGTGTTAGGTTGTGTGGGTGGTTAAGCCAGTGCATTCCCTACTAGTGACCGTTGGAACGTCCGGCGCTGTAGGTCATTGGCAGTGTGTTAGGATGGGGGGGCGTAGTAGCGTTCCCAGCACTCCGCTGGAATGCATGTTAAAAGGATTTGATAATTATTTTAATCGTACCCAGTATAGGGTCCCTTACCCTAAGGTAACTAAGGATAGACTGAGGTATCTGTGTGAATATCAATGGCCCCTTGTGGATGTGGGGTGGCCCCCAGAGAGAACTTTTAACCTCCAAATCATTGATGACTTAACTTCTCTGATAGCGGCAGATGAAGAAGGTTGTCCTAACCAATTTCAGTATATTGATCAGTGGGGTGATGCTGTTGCAGGACAGGCATATGAGTTATTGCAATGTCAGGCTGCAATAGTTCGTTTGTGTGTGGCTAGACCCAAAGGAAAAAACTTCAAGTAGAAACTAAAAGAGTGAAAGATGTGAAGATTTCAGAAACTAAGGTGTCAGATGCTAAGAAGGAGATAAGGATGGAAGTAGAGGAGTTGATTCTCAGACCTCCTCCCTACGTTCCACCTTTCTCCCCCTCCCCCCCAGTGCCGGCTGCAGCAGCAGCCGCTCTGCCGGAGGAAGGGCTGATTGCTCCTGCTGTGTCCGAAGAAAGGAAGCCAGCTGTGAGACAAAAACGGAAAGGGGGAGGTTGTCGGCCCCCAAGGAGGAAGGGGATTTGGAAGATCTCTCTGTAAATGTGAGGGGAGAAGTAAGTAAAGAGGACGTGGCAGGATGTACAGCAATTGCTGAATACTTTGTTGACTCCCGAGGAAAGGGAGAAGTGGAAGGCTGCTGTTAGGCAGTGTTTGAAGGATAGGTTGCCGGCTGTGCGAGATATACAGCCAGAGGTGGAAGCCAGGGCACCAGAAAAGGACCCTGAATGGAAGGCACAAAATCCAGCACACATGACTTTGTTAAAGGAATATCAGAATCTAGTGGTGGAGGCTCTTCGCAAGGCTGGAAAGCCTCCTGTGAATATGTCAAAGCCTTGGGGGTGTTGACTCAACAATTAGGACAGTGGCAGCGCCCGGTGGCTTACTTATCTAAGCAATGAGATGGGGTTGCCCAAGGCTGGCCACATTGTTTGAAGGTTCTTGCTGCTATAGCAGTCCTTTTACAGGATTGTAATAAATTGACCTTCTCATGTCCCATAAGTGTCCACACCCCTCATGCAGTTCATTCTATCTTGGATAATAAAGGGCATTTGTGGATCAGCAGTCAAAGGCTTTTTAAGTATCAGGCGATGATGATTGAAAATCCTCAAGTGAAATTAGTGGTGTCTAACCGGCTAAACCCTGCCACCCTATTGCCCACAGAAGTGGATTCAGAACACAACTGCTTGCAAGTTTTGGAAGCTGTATACTCAAGCCGTCCGGATTTATCTGATATTCCTCTTCAGGATGCTGCCGTGAATTGGCATACAGACGGCTCGAGTTACATGCAGGATGGGAGGAGGGTTTCTGGATATGCTATTGTGAACGATGAGGAAGTGGTGGAAAGTAGTCCGCTAGGAGCAAGCTGCAGTGCTCAAGTATCAGAATTATGGGCATTAATTAGGGCATTGGAAAGAGCTGAAGGGGAAACTTTGAATGTTTGGACTGATAGTAAATATGCTTTTCTACCTCTGCATGCTCATGGTGCTGTGTATAAGGAGAGGGGATTCAGGGATTCGGCTGGCAAACATGGGTTACATGGACACTTGATAAAGCATCTTCTCGATGCAGTACAAAAGCCAGCAAAGGTTTCAGTTATGCATTGTAAAGGGCCATCAGGGGGGAGTATGGACTCTGAAAATGGTGCAGGAACTGAATAAGCAAGTGGAAAAACTTAGGAATTATGTTGTTGAACAAACACCTCCTAAACTAATAACAAGATGTCATCCCTTTAAACCAGGGGATAGGGTGTGGGTGAAACATTGGAAACATGAACAACTGGAGGGGAGATGGAAAGGACCTTATGAAGTAATAATGGCCTCCCCTTTAGCAATAAAGATTGCAGAATCTAAATCTTGGATTCACTGGACCAGAGTTAAAGCAGCTGCAGAACCTCTGTGGACAGTGAACAGGGACCCCAAGGTTCCCACCAAACTCACTCTTAAACGTGTTTAGTATGTTTAATGAATATTTTATTGTTTATAAACCAGATATTGTATTAGCACAAGTGTATCCTGCACATATATCTACGGCTGTCTGACTGAAATTCAACCCCCTGCTAAGCCACACCCGGAAGCTGGCTTTCTACGCACGGGAGAAGAAAGGATGAAAGGCTTCCTTCTGGTTTTATATAGTACTATTGTTGCATGTAATAATGTTTGTCTTTCTAATTTAGGCCAATGGAGCAAGCCAGAAGAAGCTCCACGCATTATTCAATCTTATGCTATAGGCACAGGCACTTGTGAAGGTCACCCCCCTATTGGATTTTCCCCAGAATGCTGGAATGGTATCTGGCCTCATCCTTGTCAATTTCCTCAAGCATTTGACAGAATAGTTAAAGAAGCCTGTATGACAAGACAACCTGTCAATCCCGAAGCCTGACAGTATGTTGGATATATTCTTAGGAAAGGCATATGTGTAAAGGCCCCATATAAGAAGCCTCCTCCTCCTGTTACTCTGGAGTGTGGGCCTCCTTTATTCTGGGGATGGGAGCGGGTCACCCTAGTCTCGCAGTTGAAGACGGGATGGAAGGGGACTTGCATCGTACATGTTATCCCGGTGGAATTTGGAGTAACTATCCAAAGACCCCTGAGGAAGCGCCCAGAGAGAAAGCGAAGTAAAAGGTCCCAGCAGAATAAGGATATGCCCCATCCATTGGAGTCAAGGATGCAATATAATTTGTGGGTCCAATTGGCTAAACTAACCAACATAACCGATTTTTGCCTTTCTGAAGCATATGACTTGGAAAATTTGCTGTCCACATGTTTAATACCAGTCTGTGTTCCAGTCACAGCAGCTAAGGAATTCAGTCAACATGGGTTTAAAGAACACATAGGCTATGAAACAATGTACAACTGGGGACACATTTCCAAGTTTTTACCAACTGATGCTTTAGCTTTACATACTCCCAACATAGCCATTCCAGAAGACTTACAATGTGTACATATCACAGGGTGCAAGCAAAATACACCTTTACCTCACTGTTTGAAAGTGAGCAAAGAAAAGCTAAATTGCACATCTTTCCAAACAGTGTCTTTTGGGTATGCAAACATATGGTTACCTAAAGGGTGGTTCTTCACAGGTGGGAATTCCAGAGACAAGAATATAACAACATACATACATCAGACCCCAGTGTTACGGAATGAAACTTATCTGCAAGGATGAGATAAGTCTCATCAGGGGGGAATAAAGTGGTACCTGGGAAAATACTGATGGTCCGACAAAGGAGGTGTATAAAAGGCAGATGGCCCGACAAAGAATGTGTGTGAAAGGGAGGTTTGTTTTGCTTACCAGACAGCTCTTAAATTTAGAAGGGCCAGACATCCTCTTCCCAGCTCTGCACATGATATATTACTAATGGCTTATCACATGGTGTATCTAAATTGCTTAACACTTGATATATTACTGATTGCTAAAAGCATTCCAATGTAAATGAGGAGCTGTCGATTATAGATCTGTCTAGTAGTTTTCCTATGTTAGAATAAGGACCTATAGAATGTAACCATTTGTGGAATGTGACCTGCTCAGGAAATAACTCTGCCTGAAGGGTTATAAAAATGGTCATCAATGCCCAGCCTTTTGTTCAGATTTCTTTAGCCACGATGGCTCTCTGAACCTGCACAATAAACTTCCCTTTCCTTGAAAGAGCTGACTCAAGTCTTTCATTTTCTACAACAATATAAAAATATTGTGAATAAATAAGTACAACTACCACTTGTGGAGTTCCCATTGCAATCATGTTCTGGTCATTTTCATGTTGTGGTCATCCATTAGAAGTGCCTTTCTGGTTGCATTGCAACTGTTTTTGGAATCCCAGGAAGATGGAATAGGTACATCTTAATAAGAGAAGATACATTAGAGCAGTGGTTCTTAACCTGGGCGATATTGCCCCCCAGGGGGCGATTTTGTTTTTCAGGGGGGCGATGGAATGAAAAGGGGCAATGTGGGGGCGAAGGAACGAAAAGGGGACGATATGGGGGCGATGGAGCGAGAAGGTTTGGGGACACTTTTGAGACTTTTTCGTACAGTGAATCACTGTATATCTGTCGTACAAAAACATCAGATCGCTCGCTATTAGTGGATTGAATTGTGTTTTTCTTTTTGGGCATTTCACTTTCTTACAATTGAATTTTGTTTTCAGTGGTGATTATATTTAAGTGTCTTGAATAAATAAGATAATAATGAAATACATGTATCATGAAGTTTGGGAATAAAGTGCCAGGTGGCACCAAAATTTTTCACACAGTTGAGATATGGGAAAAAGACTGGAAATAAACTATTTGCATCGATATGTTCTGATGACAATTTTAAAGAAAACAAAAAAAAGTGTTTGCATAAATTGAAGAATTATTTCCTATGTTGTGATTGAGAGGTTATGTTGGGGGAGGGGGGCGATGACAACTTACTCATTGGCTCAAGGGGGTGAGTTGTTCAAAAATGTTAAGAACCACTGTTAGAGCAGGGGTCCCCAATCCCTGGTCCATAGACCGGCACCGGTCCATGGCATGTCAGCAACTGGACCTTGCAAACAAGTGAAGCCCTATCTGTGGGATGCAGGCAGCATGCAAAACCACGCTCCCTCCGGTCCACAGAAAAACCTTTCTCCACAGAACCGGTCTCTGGTGCCCAAAAGATTGGGGGTTGTTGTATTAGAGGAAGCTTGGATTGGTGAATTAAGTCAGGCTGGCTACGTGGGAATTCCTACAACGTAGGAAGCATCTCTATGGTTTGTAAAGAGGATAGAAAGACATCTTCCAGCACCCAAGTCAACAATGGCATGCACATTTTTTTCCAAACCATTTTCAGTTTCATAAATAATATTTATATATGTACACAAGAACAAGATATTTCTTTCCAACTTGAGGGAGGGGCATTATCCAATGAGGGAGGCTACATGTACAGAGCAAACACCAGAGATAGACCAACCAACCCACTAGAGAGAAGCAGGAAGGAGAATTGAGAGTTTAAAGGAGAGAAGAGGAGAGCTTCATGGACACCATCCATCATTTTGTTATTGTTGGAATAGCTTTCATGAAATTAGAAAAACAACAGTACGTATGGTGTGAGGTTGCCTGAGAACTTTCCAAACAAACTTAATGCTTTATTGCAAACCAATTTCTGACATAAAAAGCTGGCTATACTTATGTGCAGGGTTACATCTGGGTTGCAGAATTACTCAGAGTCACTAGATGGCAGCAAAAGAGAAAACCCCAAATGATTTCCCAGCAGTTATCAAAGTTTTTCACTTTCACTTATGATCATCTGGTGGTTTTCAAAATATTTGCAACCTAGTTCTGGTAAGCTAATATATGTATATTTTGTGTTATGTGTGTTTGTGTTATGGGGTGGAGTACTATCTCCTGTCCTCAATGTGATAATCATAGTAATTCTTGGCATAAGAGTACAGAGTGCTTTACAATCCTTTTTCATTCACAAGAATCTTGTGAGGTAGGCCACGATATAATTATTCTTATTTTTAAATAGATCTTGAAGACTATTATATACAGAAGCTTTCTCAAAATAATCCAGGCTTTTTATAGCCTAAAGCAGTGATGGCGAACCTTTTAGAGACTGAGTCCCCAAACTGCAACCCAAAACCCACTTATGCATTGTCGGGTGCCGGGTGGGTGTGGCCCATTGGGTGGGCGTGGCCCATTGGGTGGGCGTGGCTGCAGTGGTAACGGCAGATAGAGTGGGACTAAAAAGTTCAATCAATTCCAACTTTGCAAGATCTTTTTTTTTGCCCGCAAGAGAAATTGAAATTGATTGATCGATTGAACCTTTTTTTTTTTTTTTTGCACATGGCAGTGGAGGCCTAAAGTGAAAAGGTTTTATAAAACCCAGCTGAAGGCCTAGGACTGGGGCGATGGCGCACGTGCCCACAGAGAGGGCTCTGAGTGCCACCTCTGGCACCCGTGCCATAGGTTTGCCACCACTGGCCTAAAGCAACATTTAGGGTAATTCTAATGCACTGTGCTACAAAAATTAAACATATTTTTGTAAATTTCCCTAATGGGGTAGGAAAGCAATATATAACAATTGCTTGTGCTTTACTAGAGGCCAAGATGGCAGAAGGAAAATGGTTTACCCTGAAAATTAATTTGATCACCATCCTCACTCTGTTGCACCTGCAAAGAATTAAGCTAAGATTTTATACTGTCAATATATGCTCTTAGTGCATAAGTGCTACATCTGCAGATTGAGCGAAGATTTCAAATAGGGATTGTGTCTTTTAAGAGCTGGTATAATGTGATGTATAACGTGTTTAACTGAGTTTGGCTAATTAGACCTCATTCAGATCCCTGTTTACACCCCACTTTCCTTCAGGAAACTGAAAGTAACATACAATGGCCAAGGAACCCCTGTTTTTATCTCTGCAACAATTGTATGAGGTAGGTTCAGCTGAATAGGGCTGACCCAAATTCATCCAGTGGGTTTCCATAGTTGAATGGAGACTTAAAGCCAGTTCTCCATGATTGTGTTTCTCAGCCTAAATTTATCAAATGAGAATGTTGTAAGGGTAAATTTTTACATGCATGGAGAAAGAATCAGTCCAAGTACAGTAGGTTTGTTTAAGAGAAGCCCATAGGATTGAAAGCAACAGTCTATTCTAAATATTAGAACATAATTGGAAATAGTTTATACCCATTCACAAGTGAATTAGAAGCTCTTTAATATTTGCTGTTAAAGTATCGTGTGGGTATGTGGCTGGCTTAAATAAGAATCTGGGAGAACAATAGGCTCAATTTATATGAAGGGACTATGCTAGTTTCTTGTAAAAGAACAAGGAGTTATAAAAACCACAATCCTTTTGATGGAGGGACTATAATAAATAAATGCTTATGGGATAATACTTGGTTAGCCTTGTATTGGTACCTATTTTTTGAACACCAGAAAGCAAGACAAACAATGGATGAAAATTAATCAAGGAGAGAAGCAACCTGGAATTAAGGAGAAATTTCCTAACAGTGAGAACAATTAGCCAGTGGAACGGCTTGCCTTCAGTAGTTGTGGGTGCTCCGTCACTGGAGGCTTTTAAAAAGAGACTGGACAACCACTTGTCTGCAATGGTATAGAGTCTCCTGCTTGAGCAGGGAGTTGGACTAGAAGACCTCCAAGGTCCCTTCCAACTTTGTTATTCTGTTCTGCTCTGAAATATTTTAGTGTTTTAGAATATATTGTTGCCTCCTGGGGAAGAAATGGCAAAAGAATTGACAACCACAGCAGAATGAAGAACCGGTGAGTAAACCGGCTCTTTGTAATTCCTCTTTGGACAAAGAAATGACTTGAGATGGCCCATAAATGCTCCAGACAGTTGATTCTTATGAAGATACTGCAAGACTGATCTCCAGTAGGTTTAGAGCCAAGGGAATAGCTTCCTTGCTCAACCCATGGTCAGTACCTTTAAGGAAATAGGGTTTGAGTACTTCCTTTTCTAATTACTTTTGGAAATTGCTTGTTAACTGTTTTTCATCTATTAGGAACCTGGATTACCAGGTTTTACAGCAACAGATGAGTTTCCTTCAATCCATAGAGGAAGAAATTTTAAATACAAGTTTTATAACAAACTTGTAATACAACACAAGAACTTTTTTTCTGAAATAAATAGCAAAATTGTGATTAAGACTTTGATTTTTTTAGAAGGTTACAAATGGACTAAGGGTCCAGATGGATTTGAAATAAGATTTTGGAATTAATTATAAGAATTCCTCCTGTAGGGAAATACTTTTGGTTGTGAATTCTTGGGGAAAAAAATGATACAATGAGTCTTTGAAAGTTACGCTAGAGGGTACCAGAAGGAACTAAATATAACACTTAAAGAAGAACATTTAAATTTGACTTACATAATGGAGCAAAATATTTTTTGACTTATTGAAGGATATTTTTGAACAATGGATCCAGAAGTTAATATTAAGAGTGTCTGCCTCTGTAAATAGATAGTTTAAAAGATGTTATAATAGAGGAACTAGTTTTATCAGACAAGACTGAGACTGATCTGAAAGTGAATTTAAAAGCTTCAAAAATGATATAGAAAACGATGCTATGCTGGACAAAGAAAAGAAGCAGATAATAATTAGAACGGGTATACAGATAACAAAGCAAGAGAGTGACTGGGATAATCTTCCCATATTAAATTTACAAAAGAAGCTTCTTAAAGCTTTGAAGACTTTTTTGAGAAGAGACAAAAGAAAAAGACAATAAATTTTTTTGGGACATTATTTGAAAGGGCTAAAGATTAAGATTGCTAAGAATTCAATGAAGGAATATAAAGTTGGTTTATTTGATCCAGGCTAAAAGAATAGATATGTTGTTATCTCTGGTAACACTTAATGGATTTTTTCTGATCTGGACTGAAATAATGAGATTCTAAAAAAACTGTTTATACATAAGAGATAGGATATGGGAAGAAGAGATCGTTTGTTGTATTTTAAGAGGTGATACATTTTTCTTTATATATTTCTTTACTATATTTTTCTATTTTTTCTATTTTTTTCTGCACATTCTATTTTTTTAGTTGGTAGTAGTTCTTATTGTCAAAGTTGCAATTTTTAATAAAATCATTATTAAAGAATAGTATAATATTGCCATCTGAAGTTTTCGGTGTTGAAGAAAGCCTAGATTTTTATCCTTGTTTGAATATAAAGTACATTAAATAAGTCTGAAATGCTATACATTAAAAAAAAACCTGCAACAAAACAATATGAGGAAATTCCAGGAGGTGGATTGGGCAAGGAGAGAATATAGCCATCAAGTACAGGATAGTTTTAAAGCTACCAAGAGAAGAAAGGTGGGGGAGGGGGAGAGAGATAATTTGATATTGTTACACAGAAAGTGATTTACAGTATACACCAAGAAAATATCAACCCATTAAGCATAACAATCATTTACAGCTCAGGAAAAAATGCTGAAATGCATAATACAATATTTGGAAATGCGTGGGTGCATGTTGGAGGCCTATAGATTACAGCAGAAAAGTGGACTATTTTTTAAAAAAAATATGGGAGTAAGCAATTATCCTAATACTGTGAACAACTTCCCCTGTCTTCAGTTCAGGATGATGGCTGGTGCATAGGTGCTAAAGGCATAAGATGTTGAGGGAGATGGAGTATCCCTAAAGTATTAAAGTCCCCAGGAGAACATGGTCTAATTTATTTCTAAGAATCAGAAGGGTCTAAGGCAAAGTTTAAGGTACTGAAATGATGAGATGTACCACAAGGCTACCCAGGTAAGAGACTAAACAGCTGGAGTTAGTGCCAACCCACTTCCTAATTAGTAGAAGTCCAGAGGGGAAACCAAAACATCAACTTGTTTCCTATGGTCCACTTAGCTAAGGGATTAAACCTGGGGTCTTATGCATGTGAAGGAAACGGTCTATTCATAAGCTATGTTTTCATTTCATACTCAGTAGATGATGTTACAGTGTCTTTGCTGTAATCCCAAAGCTTTTCAGTCAAGGACTGTGGGGTAGAATCAGGAGCAATGGGTGTGTGGAATTTAACTCAACCCCTTGGTTGAAAGAGCATCAGCCTAGAGCAGGAATGGACAATGTGGAGGTACAGTGGCCTGTACACAAGGAAGGGTAAAGGTTTGAAAGTAAGTGCTTGTGGATCATTACTGAGGTGTAGCAGACCGCTGGGAAGGGCAATTTTCAGGGGGTCCAGACATTGGTTGCCAACACATCAGAAATGGGATGGAGGTTGTAGGACAGGATGGTAAAGTAATGGAAGATAGAGAAGAAGGCTGAACAAGAAGCCGCCTCACTCCAGTGGATTGTAACTAAGGCCCCATCATCACATCAGGGTGGAGGATGGGGTTCTCTACGAGAAGTCCCGTTGTTCTGGCATGCCATACATATAGGAATCTTTCCCAGGCTCCTGTATATATTCCTCTTTTTTGTCCCAGTCAGCCGTCCAACCTCCATTGGCGAAACTGGTACTTTTAGTGGCCCCATAACCGCTGCCGCCTGCTCCTGCTCCCATGCTGGCAGCTTCATCTTCCTCATCAGCCAGTTCATCCTTGTTGATGAAGCCACATTTCTCTTCAGTCAATTCTTCTGGCTCAGCCCAGGGTTGCTTCTCCCCAGAAGCAAAAATCCCATAGAAGATGACACCACCATAATGTACTAGAGAGGCAATGAGGAAAACATACTGCCATTCTTCTTGTGTCTGTGGAAAATATAAAAGACCCATCATTCAGAGCTTATTTGAGGGATATCCCATGCCCATACAGGTAGTCCTCATGTTACAAATGGAATGGAGCCTGCCCATTCCATTTGTAACTCAAAAACTAGTAGGAGTGAATCTCGTACCTCACACGAGATCATTCCCTGCTTGTTAAAATGGCTCATTAAGTGAACATGAGGTATTTCAGGGTGGGGAAGGCCATGGAGGGCCTAGTGGTGGAACAGGCCCCCAAGGCCTCCCTGACCCACTAAGATACTTCATGCTTCCCCCTCTCTTCATGCCCTGCCGGACTCACCTTGAAAAAATCTGTCTTCTCTCTGCCGTGGTTCCTGCTGCCACCCAGATCTGAAGCTGGGGGACACTTCTGCGTGCCTCTGGGTGTTTGAGGCCTTTTCCAGGCCGCTGCTGCCTGGAACTGAGGCCGGGAGTCGCTTCCGGGTGGCAGCAGCCTGGAAAACACCTCTGGTGCCTGGATTGGGCCTCCGGAGGACCGCAGAAGCATCCCCCAGCCTCAGATCTGGGCGGCAGCAGCCTGGAAAAGGCCTCTGGTGCCTGGATCCAGCCTCTGGAGGCACGCGGAAGCGTCCCCTGGCTTCGGTTCCGTTCTCTGTTGCAGAGAACAGAGGCCTAAAGTACTATGATGTGGGGGAAAATGCACGCACAGCAAACTGCCATGCTTCCCCCCCCCACAAACCTCATAACCTTTTGATACCCTTTGTCCCAATGAAGCAGCCAGAAGGTCATCCCCTTTTGACTTAATACCTCACCTACCTAAATAGATAATATGCTTAAGTTACTTCCTATCTCTTCCTGCCTTTGTCAGTTCTTTCTCCTTTTGATCTATCTGTATTTGTTTTTACCTGGTCTCTGAGCAGGTAATATGTTACTAGGAAATAGTTGCTTATATGAAGGAATTTTCCAATGAAGAAAATTATTTCTTCCTTCCACTTTGCATCTTAAGAAGACAGAACTCTTGGAATAATTCTTCCAACAGGAATCCTTTATTAAGAAGAAGTGGTTACAGGCATGCTAGACAGGACTTGGGGTCCAAGCTCTCCCATTCAAGGTTTTAAGGGGTTCCCCAGTAGTCCCACCCAATCACCCCCCCTTCCAATGATAGTTTCAGGCATCACAAATCCACCCCTTTATTCCTTTCTTCCGTCTGGATGGAGACTTCAGATAAAGTACATGAAAGGTAAATAGCCCCCTTTGTTATGGTAAGGTTCTTTGGTGCTAACTACATTCAAACTCTTTGAGGTTGCAATAAACACATTCAGTTCCTTAGAAGTATACTGAAGGAAGTGAGGGCCATAAAGCCCCTTTGTTCTCCCCCTTCTCTCCCTCTTATGGCAGAATCCAGAGAAGGCAGAATTGGGATTTTCTATGTTTGATAATTAAAGATGAAATATAATTGGATTCTGACAGAAACTTTATGTCAGCATCTAATGGTTAAACTTATGAATGTCAGCATTTAATGGTTAAAGCCTATGTATGTAAAAAGTATATAAAAACCAATAAACACACAGAGACTCTCAAGCTGTCTCAAGCTGTGACAAGCAGCTCTGCAGCAGCTTCAAATCTCTGCTCAAGACATGCCTGAGTCTTTTTCTTAGCATCTTACATCTGGCGCCCTGAACTGGGACATCCCCTCTCGTGGGAAAGCAGCAACCAACATACTTACAGTCATCTGGAATACACCCCTTGGTGCACCTTCTCGTCTTCTCGTCCTGCGAGATTTCTCAAACTGTAAGTATGGGCTGTGATATATCTCACCATCAGCAAAAGCATGTAAGAGAGTTAAAGTTTCTCTTACACAAATCAGGCATGACAATGCCTGAAAAGGAGCTTAGGAAGCTAGTGAGTGAGATAGGGAAAAACTGTCCTTGGTATCCTGAAAGGGGGACGCTCCAACTTAAGGATTGGGAAAGAATAGGTAACACCCTTCATCAGGAACCCCGAGCCTCAGTGGATGTTTTGCATTGTTGGCATCAATGTCGCCATGCAGTGGAAAAATATGGGGCTGATGCAGCACAATTAAGTTCTACTCCCTCTCCAGGTTTTGATCATGAAAAGGTTTCAGTTCCATCAGCTCATATATCTTCCACGATGGATGTGACACCTTCAGAGCAAAAGAATTCTAGATCTTATGTTTTCATTTGCCATGTATTAGAAAATCAAATGGCGAAAGGGGAGGGAGATATGCAGGAAATAGCAGATATGCTCTCAGTTTGTCCTGACTGGGCAGGTAGATCCGAATGGAGCCCCAGTGGTTGAGTATCGACCACTTTCTTATGCAATCTTAACAGAATTGCGTAAGGGTATAAGAGATACTGGGTTAGGAAGTTCTTATGTGCAAGGTATGTTAGAAGCAACAATGAGGAATCATGTTTTGGTACCAGAAGATTGGAAAACAACAATTCGTATGTTATTAACACCAGCTCAGTATGTGGTATGGGATAGTGAGTTTAGACATCAATGTGCATTAAGAGCTGCAACTTCTGGAGGTGCTTACCTCCCAGAGCAGTTATATGGCTCTGGTGATTACACTCCAGTGGATGCACAAATTGTTTTGCCTATAGCTACTCTTCAAATATCCTCTGAATGTGCTTACAAAGCTTTTGGAAAAGTTCCTATAACTGGGAAACCATCTCAAGCATTTTCAAATATTCATCAAAAGGCAAATGAACCATATGCAGATTTTATTAACTATCTGCACGTTGCCTTGAGACGACAAATTGATAATCCTGATGCCCAAGCTGAATTAAATTTAGAAGTAGAGGAAATTGTAATTGATACGAACACCTGGGCTGACCATAATCTGATTAGAATTAGATGGAAGGGGCAAAAAAACATGAGGAGATGGACTCTGAAAAGGGCAATCTTAAATCATAAAGAATTCAAATTAAAATTAGAAGAAAAATTGGACCTGTTTTTTAAGTTTAACAAGAAGGAAGATACAAATTGCCAAAATTTATGGGATACAGCCAAAGCCTACATGAGGGGCGTTGCAATTTCTTATATGGCTAGGCAACATAAAATCAAAACACAACGTCAAAGACAATTAGAAGAAGAACTACGTAAAGTTGAGGAAAACCTGCAAAAGGAACCACAAAGATGTGATCTGAAGCAACAGATAGATTTAATTAAACATAAGATGGATATTATCGTGAAGGAAGACTTAGGTCAGCAGATAAAACGCACTAAACAAAATTTCGAAAACGCTAATAAACCAGGGAAATGGTTGTCTTATAAAATCAAAAAACATAACAATAAGCAGAGGGTGACTAAACTATATAATGCCAAGGGTGATATGGTATGCCAGAATGAAGGAAAATGTTGTAGAAAATGAAAGACTTGAGTCAGCTCTTTCAAGGAAAGGGAAGTTTATTGCGCAGGTTCAGAGAGCCATCGTGGCTAAAAAGTCTGAACAACAGGCTGTGCATTGATGACCATTTTTATAACCCTTCAGACGTGGTTATTTCCTGAGCAAGTCACATTCCATACATGGTTACATTCTATAGTTCCTTATTCTAACATAGGAAAACTACTAGACAGATCTATAATCGATAGTTCCTCTTTTACATCGGAATGCTTTTAGCAATCAGTAATATATCAAGTGTTAAGCAGTTTAGATACACCATGTGATAAGCAGTTAGTAATATATCATGTGTAGAGCTAACAACAGGCTGTCTGGCCATTCTAAATTTAAGAGCTGTCTGGTAAGCAAAAACAAACCTCCCTTTCACACACATTCTTTGTCGGGCCATCTGCCTTTTACACACATTCTTTGTCGGACCATCAGTATTTTCCCAGGTACCACTTTATTCCCCCCTGATGAGACTTATCTCATCTTTGCAGATAAGTTTCATTCCGTAACACTGGGGTCTGATGTATGTATGTTGTTATACTCTTGTCTCTGGAATTCCCACATGTGAAGAACCACCCTTTAGGTAACCATATGTTTGCATACCCAAAAGACACTGTTTGGAAAGATGTGCAACTTAGCTTTTCTTGGCTCACTTTCAGGCAATGAGGTGAAGGTGTATTCTGCTCACACCCTGTGATATGTGCACATTGTAAGTCTTCTGGAATGGCTACGTTAGGAGTATGTAAAGATAAAGCATCAGTGGGTAGAAACTTGGAAATGTGACCCCAGCTGTACATTGTTTCATAGCCTATATGTTCTTTAAACTCGTGGTGACTGAACTCCTTGGCTGCTGTGACAGGAACACATACTGGTATTAAACATGTGGACAGCAGATTCTCCATGTCATATGCTTCAGAAAGGCAAAAATCAGTTGTGTTGGCTAGTTTAGCCAATTGGACCCACAAATTATATTGCATCCTTGACTCCAATGGATGGGGCATATCCTTATTCTGATGGGACCTTTTACTTTGTTTTCTCTCTGGGCGTTTCCTCGGAGGTCTTTGGATAGTAACTCCAAATTCCACCGGGATTACATGTACGATGCAAGTCCCCTTGCATCCCGTCTTCAACTGCGAGACTAGGGTGACCCGCTCCCATCCCCAGAATAAAGGAGGCCCACATTCCAATGTGACAGGAGGAGGAGGCTTCTTATAAGGAGCCCTAACACATATGCCTTTCCTAAGAATATATCCAGCATATTGACAGGCTTCTGGGTTGACAGGTTGTCTTGTCATACAAGCTTCTTTAACTATTCTGTCAAATGCTTGGGGAAATTGACAAGGATGAGGCAAGATACCATTCCAACATTCTGGGGAAAAACCAATAGGGGGTGACCTTCACAAGTGCCAGTGCCTATAGCATAAGATTGAATAATGCGTGGAGCTTCTTCTGGCTTGCTCCATTGGCCTAAATTAGAAAGACAAACATTATTACATGCAACAATAGTACTATATAAAAGTAGAACGAAGCCTTTCATCCTTTCTTCTCCCGTGCGTAGAAAGCCAGCTTCCGGGTGTGGCTTAGCAGGGGGTTGAATTTCAGCCGAACAGCCATAGATATATGTGCAGGATACACTTGTGCTAATATAATATCTGGTATACAAACAATAAAATATTCATTAAACATACTAAACACGTTTAAGAGTGAGTTTGGTGGGAACCTTGGGGTCCCTGTTCACTCTCCACAGAGGTTCTGCTGCCGCCTTGACTCTGGTCCAGTGGATCCAGGACTTAGATTCTGCAATCTTTATTGCTAAAGGAGAGGCCATTATTACTTCATAAGGTCCTTTCCATCTCCCCTCCAGTTGTTCATGTTTCCAATGTTTCACCCACACCCTATCCCCTGGTTTAAAGGAATGACATTTTGTTATTAGTCTAGGAGGTGTTTGTTCAATAACATAGTCCCTAAGTTTTTTCACTTGTTTATTCAGTTCCTGCACCATTTTCAGAGTCCACACTCCCCCCTGATGGCCCTTTACAATGCATAACTGAAACCTTTGCTGGCTTTTGTACTGCATCGAGAAGATGCTTTATCAAGTGTCCATGTAACCCATGTTTGCCAGCCGAATCCCTGAATCCCCTCTCCTTATACACAGCACCATGAGCATGCAGAGTTAGAAAAGCATATTTACTATCAGTCCAAACATTCAAAGCACTGCAGCTTGCTCCTAGCGGACTACTTTCCACCACTTATAGGTTATGAAACAATGTGCAACTGGGGTCACATTTCCAAGTTTCTACCCACTGATGCTTTAGCTTTACATACTCCTAACGTAGCCATTCCAGAAGACTTACAATGTGCCCATATCACAGGGTGTGAGCAGAATACACCTTCACCTCATTGCCTGAAAGTGAGCCAAGAAAGGCTGAATTGCCCATCTTTCCAATCAGTGTCCTTTGGTTATGCAAACATATGGTTACCTAAATGGTGGTTCTTCACATGATGGTCCTTTCCATCTCCCCTCCAGTTGTTCATGTTTCCAATGTTTCACCCACACCCTATCCCCTGGTTTAAAGGGATGACATCTTGTTATTAGTTTAGGAGGTGTTTGTTCAACAACATAATCCCTAAGTTTTTCCACTTGCTTATTCAGTTCCTGCACCATTTTCAGAGTCCATACTCCCCCCTGATGGCCCAAGTCAGGCCATCCAGGCAGACTTCTTCTCAGCAGCGTAGGAGGACGCCCAAACATCAGCTCATACGGGGATAGGTTGTATTGTCTACGCGGAGCACACCTCACAGCGTAGAGAGCTAAGGGCAATGCATCAGGCCATTTCAGGTGACTCTCAGCACAGATCTTAGTAATTTTCTCTTTCAGTGTGCGATTCATTCGTTCAGAATTCGAACCGGACTGAGGATGAAAAGCACAATGAAACCGCCATTTAGATCCCACAGCAGTAGCCACTGCTTGATTAACTTGATGAACAAACTCAGGAGCATTATCAGAGGAAATAAAAGACGGGCAACCAAAACGAGGTATTAGTTCTTTTAACAATAATCTTGCCACTTCCCTGGCTTGTTTAGTCTTTGTAGGGAAAGCCTCGGGCCAGCCAGTGTATTTATCCACAAATACCAATAAAGCTTTTTACAGTCCACATCTGGGCATGTCTGTAAAGTCCACCATGACAGAGTCCATAGGAAAGTAAGAGACAGGTATGGTCCCAGGTGGTAGAAGGGGCCCTTGTAGAGGATTGACCTTAGCACAGATGCCACATTGTGAAACCACTCGAGTAGCTATCCCAGCCAACCCATGTACATAGTAATCCCTCTCAATGGCAGCCTCCAATCCAGTTTTCCCCATGTGTGTCGTTTCATGTGCTGCCTGAAGTAAAGCCCATGCTGAAGATTGTGGGACAAAAATACGTCCATCAGGCAACAGATACCACCCAACCCTAATAGTAGGTTTGAGATCATTCACTGCTTTTACACACTCCTGCTGAGAGTATGTTGGTCTAATGATAGGAGGCAAGACCCCTATGTCCATTGCCACACATATTGACAGATCAGGAATGGGCCCTGTTTTCATTGCCACCTTCTTAGCTTCCAAGTCAGCTCTTCTATTCCCCTGAGCCACCCGATCCACCCCTTGCTGATGTCCTTTGCAATGCATCACAGAAACCTTTGCTGGTTTCTGCACAGCATCTAGAAGGCGCTTGATTAAGTGTCCATGCAACACATGCTTACCAGCAGAATCCCTGAATCCCCTTTCCTTATACACAGCACCATGAGCATGCAGAGTCAGAAAAGCATATTTACTATCTGTCCAAACATTCAAAGTTTCCCCTTCGGCTCTCTCCAATGCCCTAATTAATGCCCATAATTCTGCTACTTGAGCACTGCAGCTTGCTCCTAGCGGACTACTTTCCACCACTTTCTCATCATTTACAATAACATATCCAGAAACCCTCCTCCCATCCTGCATGTAACTCGAGCCGTCTGTATACCAATTCAGGGCAGCATCCTGAAGAGGAATATCAGATAAATCCGGACGGCTTGAGTATACAGTTTCCAAAACTTGCAAGCAGTTATGTTCTGAATCCACTTCTGTGGGCAATAGGGTGGCAGGGTTTAGCCGGTTAGACACCACTAATTTCACTTGAGGGTTTTCAATCATCATTGCCTGATACTTAAAAAGCCTTTGACTGCTGATCCACAGATGCCCTTTATTATCCAAGATAGAATGAACTGCATGAGGGGTGTGGACACTTATGGGACATGAGAAGGTCAATTTATTACAATCGTGTAAAAGGACTGCTATAGCAGCAAGAACCTTCAAGCAATGTGGCCAGCCCTGGGCAACCCCATCCAATTGCTTAGATAAGTAAGCTACCGGGCGCTGCCACTGTCCTAATTGTTGAGTCAACACCCCCAAGGCAACATTCTTCCTGGTATCAACATACAAATTGAAAGGCTTTTCTAAGTTATGCAAGGCTAAAGCTGGAGCTGATGTGAGGGCTTGTTTCACTTCCCTAAAGGCATTCTTTTGTTCTCCCTCCCATTCAAAAGGTTCTCTATCACCTCCCTTTGTAGCTGAATACAGAGGTGCTGCTAATAGAGCAAAATTTGGTATCCATATCCTGCAAAATCCTGCCAAACCTAAAAAGCCCCTTAGTTGCCGCCTATTAAGGGGTTCAGCAATAGCTAGCACAGCTTGTTTCCTCTCCCAGCCTAAAGCTCTATGTCCTTGCTCAATCCATCCATCCGGTCCCTGCCAATCCAATTCCTTCAACTTCCCTCTCTCTATTCCAATCTTTTACATTACTCAGACCATCTCTTACATTCCCTGGAGCCCCTCTCTGCCCTCTACCCATGAAGGGGGAGTGCATGGGGGGGGGGCACTGCCAACACCTCCACGGCCTCTGCCTTCTCTTCCTCTCCAACCTCTTCCTCGCATCTGCCTTCTTGGACATTCTCTTTGCCAATGACCTTCCTCCTTACAATTAGCACACTGATTAGGTCCCAGCATGATCCCTCCTTGCAATGCCACAGCCAACAACTCAGTCTTCTTATGCATTCTAGCATCTCTTTCCTGTTTTTCCACCTTATCCCTATTAACAAACACTTTCCTGGCCACTTCCAACAATTCTGTAGTGTTCTTTCCTAATGCTCCCTCCAACCTCTGCAACTTCTTTCTTATATCTTCATAACTCTGCGCTATGAACCTCTCATTCAACATTCGCACATTGTCTGCACTCCTTGAATCAACCTGTGTATAAAGCTCATAAGCCTCAATCAACCTCTGCAAGAAACTTTCCGGACTTTCATCTGCTTCCTGCATCACTAAAGACGGCTTTAACACATTCACTGAAGGCTTTCCAGCCTTGCAAAGAGCCTCTACTACTAAATTCTGATATTCCTTTAACAAGGTCATATGTGCTGGATTTTGTGTATTCCATTCAGGGTCCTTTTCCGGTGCCCTGGCTTCCATCTCTGGCTGTATATCTCGCACAGCCGGCAACCTATCCTTCAAACACTGCCTAACAGCAGCCTTCCACTTCTCCCTTTCCTCGGGAGTCAACAAAGTATTCAACAATTGCTGTACATCCTGCCACGTCCTCTTTACTTACTTCTCCCCTCACATTTACAGAGAGACCTTCCAAATCCCCTTCCTCCTTGGGGGCTGACAGCCTCCCCCTTTGTTTCTGCCTCACAACTGGTTGCATGTCCCCAAGCACAGCAGAAGCAGTCAGCCCATCCCCAGGCACAGCAGCTGCTGCAGCCAGCACTGGGGGCATGGGGGAAAGGCCGGCACATAGGGAGGGGGTCTAAGGATTACCTCCTCTACTTCCACCTTTATCTCTTTCTTTACATCTGATACCTTAGTCTCTAAAATCTGCACATCCCTAACTCTTTTAGTCTCAACCTGAAGCTTTTTTCCCTTAGGTCTAGCCACACACAAACGAACCATTTCAGCCTGACATTGCAATAACTCATCTGCCTGTCCTGCAACAGCATCACCCCACTGATCAATATACTGAAATTGGTTAGGATAGTTTTCTTCATTTGCTGCTATCAGAGAAGTTAAGTCATCAATGATTTGGAGGTTAAAAGTTCCCTCTGGGGGCCACCCCACATCCATAAGGGGCCATTGATATTCACACAGATGCCTCAGCCTATCCTTAGTTACCTTAGGGTAAGGGACCCTATACTGGGTACGATTAAAATAATTATCAAATCCTTTTAACATGCATTCCAGCGGGGTGCTGGGAACGCTACTACGCCCCCCCATCCTAACACACTGCCAATGACCTACAGCGCCGGACGTTCCAACGGTCACTAGTAGGGAATGCACTGGCTTAACCACCCACACAACCTAACATGGACTTCTTTAGGATCGCCGTTCCGAGTCCAGGGGAGTGATCAGGCCCCCTCTTCTATCTTTAAATGAGATAGTTACCATTACTTTAAACACATACTCGCCTGCCTTGTAGTTACACCCGTCCTGGCCAGGAGCTGGTTCAGACTTCCTTTCCTTTCCCAAAGGGTTCTTGGACTGGCCTTCAGTACTGTCGGCTCTGCTGAGAAGCCACAGCTGTCTCCTGGAGGAAACACACCCCCACGGCGCCTGGAGAATAGTTCAGAGATGGCTTTCCAGCAGGTCCGAAGGGTCAAGCCGTCCTCAGCGAAACATCGCCTCACTCAAGAACTTTCCCGGCCGGAGCTTCCGGTGTGAGGCGACGGCGATGGCGGCTAGCTTTTAGCCGTCCAGCTGGGGAAGTGTCAGAGCCGCGGAGCTCAGCGCGCATCAGCTGGCCCGCGGCTCGGAAATCCCTTCCCGGGCAAAGGGAAGGGACAGAGAGTGCAGGGATAGAGGTAGAACCCCTGAACCCCCTCTGGATTTACTTCTAGAGGGGGTGAAAGGAGTGTTCCCTCGGAGCTCCTGCTGATCTCCGCCTCCCAGCTGTTTTTGCTTCCTAGGAAGCAAAAGAAACCGCCGCTTCTATCTCCGTGTTTATAGTATTTTGGTGAGTAATTTTTAAACGGATGGAGCAGTTTAAAGGATTTTTGTTATAATTTAGGTGTTTATTTTTTTTATTATTTGATCTCTACTATTTTTCCTCCTTTTCTTTGTTATATTAGTGAAAGGATTTAAGATGGCGTTTTGAAAGTGTCGGAGTTTTTTTTTCCTTTCTCTTTTGTTTTACTTTCCCTTTTCAAGGACTGGTTTTTGCTTTTGCTTTTGCTTTTGGCTTAGAATTTTCTCTTTTGAACTGTTTGCTCTTTTATTTTTCACTCTTTGGATTTACTCTGGACTTTTAAGGACTATAGTTTGTCTCTTTTTAAAAATTTTTTTTTTTCCTTTTCCTCCTCCCTTTTGGTGTGGAGGGGAAAGGGAAGTGAGAATTGTGCTTTTTAAAATGGCTTCAAAGAGGCAGCAGCCTTCCTCAATACCCAAGGTTATTTCTTCTCCTATAACTTCCACTGCACAGTTGCAACAACAATCTAAACATGTACCACCGGCTCAGCCACCACCCTCCCCTCCTCTATCTGGACTTTCAGCACAAGAGGCTAGAGGTATAATGGGAGAGATTGTAGTTCAAATGAGAGAGGAGATGAATCAATTTGTCTCACAGATTAAATCAGAAATTAAATCTGATCTTAAAGAAGAGATAACGGGGGTAAAGACTAAATTGCAAGAAAATAATAATGAATTACGACAAGATATACTTGCAGCTGTTTCAGGTTTGGCTACTGTGGTGGTCAAGCTCGATGCAAGGCTTGAGGAAGTGGAAGACAAAGTTGACTCCCTGGATGACAAAATTCAAGATGTGGAAAGGAAGGTGGACTCCTCACAAGAAGACATTTTGATGTTTCAGTATAGACAGATGGAGTATGCCCTGAGAATTAGAGGCCTCAAGGAAGATATGAATCAAGATTTAGTGGAGGTGGTCCTTACTGATCTGGCGCTGGCCTTGGATATGGATAAAGGAGAATTACAGAGAGAAGTGGAAAAAATTTATAGACTCAACTCCTGGATTGCTAAGCAGAAGAATTTGCCTAGAGATGTGGTGATTTATTTTACAAAGAAGTCCCTGCGGAATGAGATTATACAAGCTTTTTACAACAAAAGATTTCAGATTGCCGCCCAAGATGTCATCATTCTAAAGGAAATCCCATCCAAAATCTTAAGAAGCAGGAAAGACTTTGCTTTTTTAACCAATGAGCTTAAAGCTAGATCGATGCCATTTAGATGGGAAATTCCGATGGGTATTGTTTTGAGCCATGCTGGGACACGTTACAGATTGAATACAGTTGATAAAGCTAGAGATTTTTATACTTCGGTCCTGGGTGCAGGCTCAACTTCATCGGGTCGGAAATCCTTGAGTGGCAAGGAAGTTGAGCACCAATCTGAGGCATTAGATTTGGTTTCCGCTGGGATGATAGAAGCTGTAAAGCAACGCCAGATGGAGGTTAAAGAGCAGAGGATGACTCGTGCAGCCTATAAGCGTAAAGAGAAGGAGCAACGTAAAAAAGAGCCTAAAGAGAGTTCTCCTGGAAGTGCATCACCGCCGGTGGGAGGAGCAAGACCCAAGAGTTATGCAACACACGCAGCTCTTTCAGAATTTGATGGTGTCTTCTCCAGGCTGCGTGCCAAGGGAGATGGCAAAGTTTTTGACCTGGAATGTTAATGGGACGCAGGTAAAGCATTTATGCGCGGTGTTTTGATAAAAATGAATAATTTTCATAAGCGAAAGCAGATTCAGAAACGTAGAGAACTTGAAGATGAAATTAAATTAAAAGAAAGGGCTTTGATTCTAAATCCTTCTGATGAAAGTATTAAAGAATCTGTAAAGTTATTAAGGTCACAATTTAATATGTTGATAGCAGATCAAGCCGCAACCAACTTATTGTTTATGAAACAAAATACATTTTGTAATGCTAATAAGCCTGGGAGATGGTTGGCTTATCAATTAAGAAAGAAACAGAGACAGAGAATAATAGAGAAAATAAACTACAAGGGTAAACTAGTTTCTCAGAAGGAATTGATTAAAAAATCTTTTTTGGATTATTATCAAAACCTATATAAATCTACTAATGTACAACTGCTAGATATAAATAAATATCTAGCTGAGGCAAGTTTTCCTAAATTGACTGAGGACCAGAAATATGAAATTAATGGCTTAATTACCAAGGAGGAAATTGCCTCAGCAATTCAACAATTGAAATTAGGGAAAGCACCGGGTACGGATGGGTTAACAGCTGTTTATTATAAAGCTTTAATGGAGGAGATGATTCAACCATTAAATGATCTTTTTAATGGTATCTTACAGGGTTTAGAGATTCCTCCTTCATGGCGTAGTGCTTTTATATCATTGATTCCAAAAGAGGATCAAGATCTTACTTTACCAAAAAATTATAGGCCTATATCTCTTTTAAATGTGGATTATAAGATATTTGTAAAAATTTTGGTAAATAGGCTTATGAGGGTGGTGCATCATCTTGTCCATAAAGATCAATCAGGGTTTATAACAGGAAGGTATATGAAAAATAATGTTAGACAAATTATTAATCTATTAGAATATTTAGACAAGAACAACCAAGTTCCTGCAGGGCTCATATTTTTAGATGCTGAAAAAGCATTTGATCAATTGAATTGGCATTTTATGCTAAGAGTAATGGAAGAAATGAATTTTGGTGAAAAGATATTACAAGCCCTCACGGTAATATATCAAAAACAAACGGCACAACTTATTGTTAATGGAGGTTTGTCGGAGGTTTTTACAATAGAGAAAGGTACTAGACAGGGGTGCCCTTTATCGCCATTGTTGTTTGTTTTAACATTGGAAATATTATTGATTAAAATTCGAGAGTCTCAGGAAATTAAAGGAATACATGTTAATAAAAAAGAATATAAATTGAGAGCTTTTGCGGATGACTTGGTTGTTACTTTGTCGCAACCTGATCATTCTGTAGTAAATTTACTACAGTTGATTCATAATTATGGCTTGGTTTCGGGTTTCAAGATTAATGTAAATAAGACTAAAATTTTACCTAAAAATATGACTAGTCAGGAGAAGCAGATTTTGGCTAACTTGACGGGTTTTGAGATTGTTAACAAGGTAAAATATTTGGGGGTGATGTTGTCGGTTTCTAATGCAAAATTATTTAAAAACAATTATGAAAGGTTGTGGGTCAGGGTACAGAAGGATTTGAAGAATTGGGAAAAGTTGCAATTATCCCTCATGGGAAGAATTGCGGTGATAAAAATGAATATTCTACCCAAATTTCTTTTTTTGTTTCAAATGTTACCAATTTTGAAAAATGAGATTAACTTAAATGAGTGGCAGAAGGGTCTTAATAAATTTATTTGGGCAGGGAAAAAGCCAAGGGTTAAGTTCAAAATTATGCAAGACTTCCGTGAGAGGGGTGGACTCAAGGTACCAAATTTGAAATTATATTATGATGCGGTGGTTTTAACATTAATTAGCGATTGGGTAAATTTGACAAATCCTGAAATACTTCACTTAGAGGGATGGGATTTACTTTATGGGTGGCATGCCTATTTAATATTTAACAAAAAAATGGATTGGGCTTTTAAATCTCATATCTTAAGAATTTCTTTACTTAGGACTTGGAGAAAATATTATAAAAGTGATTTTAAAGTACCATTATGGGCTATACCTTGGCATGCGATAGAAGGAATAAAAAGAGGGGTTAAAATGGATATAGTGTCTTATAGACAGTTACTTAAATGGGATGGACAAAACTGGCAATTAAAATCACGGGAAGACTTAGTACAAGAAAACTTTACTTATTCTTGGTTCCAATATAGGCAATTACTAGATAGATGGAAGATGGATTGTAAGGTGGGTTTTCTTAGAGAAGATGAAAATCTTATTAAGCAAGTGAAGGATCAAAGACAAACCCACATTAAGAGAATTTATGGGGTCTTAGTTGAATTGGATTCAGAAACGGAACTAATTAAAGATTGTATGATTAGATGGGCGCAGAATTTTGGTGAGCCAGTTTCATTGGACACTTGGGAAATTATTTGGGTGAGAAATGTCAAATTTACTCAAGCACAGAACTTAAGGGAGAATTTCTATAAAATGTTTTATAGATGGCACCTTGATCCACAAAAAATGTCTTATATGTACCCTGACGTGCAACCTAAATGTTGGAGATGTGGTTACAAGGAGGCTTCCTATTATCATATTTGGTGGTCATGCAGAGAGATAAAAGCATTTTGGATCAAAATATGGTGGAATATCCAGAGAATCTTTAGAAGGAGGGTAAAATTTACTCCGCAATTATTTTTGTTAGGTATTGTTACAGATTGTGATACAAAGGAGGTTGTATTGATGTTAAATTTGATTACAGCCGCTAGGCTGTTAGTAGGACAATATTGGAAGAAGGAATCTTTGCCTACATTGCAGGAATGGTTTCTTAAAGTAGCTTATCTGGCGGAAATGGCAAAGATTTCGGCTTTCTTAAAGCAACAATCGCAAGAGAAGTTTTTGGCTGTTTGGGACAAATGGATAAAATTTATACAATTTAGATTGGGTATACAAAAATATTATATAGCTTTTTCATAAGTTTTATTTTCATATATGTTATAGATATTTTTATATATATATAAATATAAAGTTTTTAATTTAATTTTTATTTTTATTTTATTATTTTAAGCCTATATTCTGCTCTGGGAAGCTCAGGGGGGGGAAGGGAGGGTTTTTGGGAGGGGTGGGGGGTTTTTTTTATATATGTATTCTTTAGTTTTCTTTTTTTTGTATATGTTGTCTTTTGTTTTGTATTGTTTTTGTTCTTTTGTAAAATTTATAAAACTTTTAATAAAAAAAAAAAAAAAAGAACTTTCCCGGCCAATGCACCAGAAAATGTTGTAGAAAATGAAAGACTTGAGTCAGCTCTTTCAAGGAAAGGGAAGTTTATTGCGCAGGTTCAGAGAGCTATCGTGGCTAAAAAGTCTGAACAACAGGCTGTGCATTGATGACCATTTTTATAACCCTTCAGACGTGGTTATTTCCTGAGCAAGTCACATTCCATACATGGTTACATTCTATAGTTCCTTATTCTGACATAGGAAAACTACTAGACAGATCTATAATCGATAGTTCCTCTTTTACATCGGAATGCTTTTAGCAATCAGTAATATATCAAGTGTTAAGCAGTTTAGATACACCATGTGATAAGCAGTTAGTAATATATCATGTGTAGAGCTAACAACAGGCTGTCTGGCCATTCTAAATTTAAGAGCTGTCTGGTAAGCAAAAACAAACCTCCCTTTCACACACATTCTTTGTCGGGCCATCTGCCTTTTACACACATTCTTTGTCGGACCATCAGTATTTTCCCAGGTACCACTTTAAAAGAAACTAGTGGCATATGAGTTTTATAAGAATTTATACAAAGACGACGAAAAGAGAAATAACTATGACATAGTACAGTATTTACAATTAGCTGATTTACCTAAGGTGCCAGAAAAACTTAAAACTCTGCTAAATAAAGAGATAACACATCTAGAACTCTCAGTCTCAATTAAGAAACAAAAGAATAATAAAGCACCTGGGCCAGATGGTTATACCTGTAGAAATGTATAAAACTGTACAAGAATCCTTAAGCCCAATGCTGTTGGATTTATTTAATGAGGTTTTAACCCAAGCTAAAATACCAGCTTCATGGGAAGAAGCCTTTCTCACTTTGATTCCTAAAGAAAACACAGACATGATGCAAATTAAGAACTATAGACCCATTTCTCTTTTGAATTCGGATTATAAGATTTTCATGGCAATAATGGCACAAAGGCTTGAAAGGTTCTTAGTGGATTTTATACATTCTGATCAAAACGGCTTCCTATCCAAAAGATACATAAGAAACAATTTCAGGACTATTTTGGACATATTGGTGTATTATGAAGTGCATAATAAAAACAAATGTGTTTAATTTTTCTTGATGCACAAAAAACATTCGACAATGTAAAATGGGATTTTATGTTCAACCAATTATTGTATATGGATTTCGGGGAAAATTTCTTAAATATGTTTAAATCAGTCTATTCTAAGCAGGTGGCCAAAGTAATAATTAATGGAGAACCGACGGAGAGCTTCCAAATCCAAAAAGGCACGAGGCAAGGTTGCCCACTATCACCACTGTTGTTTATATTATCTCTTGAGGTGCTAACTAGAGTAATCCGACAAGATGAACAGATCAAAGGTTTAGAGATTAAGAAAGAGACATTTAAAATACAAGCCTTTGCAGATGATTTAGTTTTTATAATCGAAGAACCATTACAATCAGGGATAAGATTGATGGAAACACTGAGTAGATATGGGGAAATAGCAGGCTTAATGATAAATAAAGAAAAAACTAAAATGCTCATCAAAAATATGACCAAAATACAGGAAAATGAATTGGTTGACAGAATAGGTGTTCAAATTACAAACAAAATTAGATATTTAGGGATACAATTGACTGCCAGATGTGCTACACTTAAAAAGAATAATTATGATAAGTTAATAGAACAGATCCAAAAATACCTTGATATTTGGTCTAACCTACAGCTCTCTTTTATGGGCAGAATTGTGGTGATTAAAATGAACGTATTGCCGAAAATCTTATTCTTGTTCCAATGCATACCTATAAAACTAGAAAAGAATTTTTTTCAAAATTTGAATAAAATGATGCTCAAATTTATCTGGCAAGGAAAAAGAGCAAGGATTAAACTAAAATTATTGCAGGATTCAAAGGAAAGGGAGGGATTTGGCCTTCCAGACTTGGAGAAATACTACCAGGCTATAGCACTAGTATGGGTAAGAGATTGGATATTATTAAAGAACAGGAGACTACTATGTCTGGAGGGCCATGACCTACAAATAGGATGGCGTGCTATATTATGGGATCATAAATATAAAATACATAAATATTTTTGAAGACACTATATTAGACAAGCTCTTATCGATGGATGGACAAAAATTTGGCTACCAATTTATACCCAAGTACCTAGTTGGATCTCACCGTTAGAAATATATGTACACCCAAAATTTACCCAATTAGATAAGATCATAACATATAAAAATATTTTAGATGAAAGAGGGGAATTGAAATCCAGGAAACCCCTCCAGGATGAAGGGATAGAATTAGAATGGTGGGCATACCTGCAACTGCAGGCGAGATATTGGAAAGATAAAAAAGGGTTAGGCATTAAATTAGAACCAATAGAATTGGATAACATAATATTGGGATCGGAGGGTAAAATGATTAAAAAATTATACCACTATTTGTTAGATCTGGCAATGTATGAGGAACAAGTAAAAGTGACTATGTTAAAATGGAGCAAGGATTTTGGTCTTAATTTTGATCTGCATATCTGGCAAGAACTATGGGCAAGAAACAAAAAGCTTACTTTGGCCACAAAGAAAACCTCTATAAAATGTTCTATAGATGGCATCTCCCACCCATAAGATTAGCTAAAATGTGTCCTAATGTCTCCTCTAAATGTTGGAAATGTAATCTGACAATTGGAACATACTATCATATGTGGTGGGAGTGCACGCGAGCTCGTGATTTTTGGAATAGGATCAAAGAATGGTTGGAAGAAATATTAGAGTGAGTGGTAGAGCCAAAACCAGAACTTTTCCTATTAGGTATAACCACACAAAAGTACGATAAAGGCGTTCTTTATTTAATGTTACACATTCTAACGGCTTCCAGACTGGTCTTTGCTCAAAATTGGAGGAATAAGAGAGTTCCAATGGAAGAAGAGATCCTGTATAAAATCCTTTCATGTGCTGAGATGGAGGATTACAATGATTATGAAGGACAAGACAGAACTCGAATACTTCGAAATCTGGGACAAATTTTACTGTTGGTATGAATTAAGAAGAACTGCTCAGATCATACCACGAGAAACAAACTATTTGCAATACTTAACTCTGGAATGTCACACTTGTCCATTTTTGTTTTAATTGTATTACAAATAAAAAACTTTTTATATAAAAAAGGCAAATGAACCATATGCAGATTTTATTAACCGTCTGCAAGATGCCTTGAGATGACAAATTGATAATCCTGATGCCCAAGCTAAATTACTTATGAAATTGGCTAAAGAAAATGCCACCACTGAATGTAAACGGGCCATCATTGGATTGGGAGCAAAACCAGATTTAGCAGAAATGATTAAAGCATGTCAGGATATAGGAACTGTTTCTTTTCAAACTAATCTCTTAGCTGCAGCTCTTACAACAACTCAGAAACCTCAAGGGAAATGTTATAATTGTGGTAAAATTGGACACTTTAAACAGGAATGCAGAAATCCTGGGGGAGGAATGTATGCCTCCCGACCATTTAAAAATATTGCTAGGAGGCATCCAAAAATAAAATGCCCTAAGTGTAATAAGGGATTTCATTGGGCTGATGAATGCCGGTCGGGAAACTTCAAAGCGGGCCGGTCTCTGGCCCCCGTCCAAACAGAGACCCTTCAGTAATTCCATCAACAATTAATAATACCCCTGCAGCCACTAGAGGGAGTGCTGGGATAGATTTAATTATCCAACAAGAAGTGTGTTTCAAATTTCCAGGAGAAGTACAAGTAGTTCCTTCACAACTTTCTGGACCTCTCCCTTCTGGATATGTTGGATTAATTTTGCCTCGATCTAGCATGGGGAAAAAAGGGAATTTTTGTAATACCTGGAGTAATTGATTCTGACTATACAGGTGTCATCTTTATTCAATTATGGACTAACATGTCACAGACTTTGCCAAGCAATACTAGTCCTGCACAATTACTCCATTTGCTCTATTTTGTCCCTGCAGGGGGTCGTGATAGGGATCGAGGGGACGGCGGGTTTGGTTCCACGGATCCCGTTGTAATTGCATTAACCACCCCAATCACCACCCAGCGACCCCGTCAGATAGTCTTTTTTCAGGGTAAGCCTTTTGAGGGCATAATTGTTACAGGGGCTGATGTTTCAGTAATTTCAGCTAAAGATTGGCCTGCATCTTGGCCCACTGATCCATGCCCTAGTGTTTGGGGTGTAGGAGGGCGACAAGGTACACGACAAAGTACACAATTTCTTTCTGCAAGTCTTCCCAATTCTACTGTAACTGTTCAACTTCATCATTTCATTCTTGACATTCATGTCAACTTATGGGGACGAGACTTGCTTAGTAAATGGGGGGCTACCGTCACCTTTGATGAATAAAATGTTTGCCTTACCCTTAACTTGGTTAACTACTACACCTGTTTGGGTGGAACAATGGCCTCTTCCTCCGTACAAATTACAGGCCTTAAAAATTCTTGTTCAAGAACAATTACAAGCCAAACATATTGCCCCTTCCACTAGTCCATGGAGCACTCCAGTTTTTGTTATCAAAAAGAAAAGTGGCAAATGGAGATTCCTACACGATCTCCGTGCTGTGAATGCATGTATTCAGCCTATGGGAGCTCTGCAATGTGGCACCCCCAATCCAAATTTAATTCCACAGGATCATCAGTTAATGATCATAGATCTGAAAGATTGTTTTTTCGCCATACCTCTGTGCATGGCAGACAGAGAAAAATTTGCTTTTACAGTACCAGCTATAAATCACACTGAACCCACTTGCCATTACCATTGGACTGTATTACCACAAGGAATGTTGAATAGTCCCACTTTGTGTCAATATTTTGTAGCCAATGCTTTGGCTCCTTTTCGTAAGCGTCATCCAACAACATTAATATATCATTATATGGATGATATTCTTATAGGAGCCCCTTCCATCCCATCTTATTGGCTTTCTGAACTTCAAGTAGATCTAGCCAACAGTGGATTACAAATAGCCCCTGAAAAGGTACAGCTTTGCTCACCATATGTGTATTTAGGACACAAAGTTATTCAAGTCCTAATATTCCGCAGTTTTCTTTACCTTCTTCTATTTCGCTGGTTAAGCTACAACAAATTTTGGGCACTATTAATTGGGTAAGACCTTATTTTTGCTTACCTACAGGTCTGTTAAGCCCTTTATTTGAGTTACTCACCCAGGGCAAATCCCCTGCAGATGTAATCTGCATTCCTTCGGCAGTGCAAGATGTTATTAAACAAATTAATTCAATTATAAGAACTAAATTTGTTGACCGTATTCCTGTTCTTAAATCTCCGCTAACCTTATTAATCTTCCCCACTGAGAAATTACCTACAGCAGTCCTTTCTACTATAAAGAGCAATCAAGTTTATTGTATTGAATGGCTCTACTTACCAAACAGTCCTTCCCATAATGTTTCACCCATTTTTCTTGCAATATCAGATTTAATAGTACAAGGCCCTTTGTGGGCTCTTCAATGCACTGGCACAGACTTGGTGGACATTTGTATCCCTGTTGCTAAATCTAATTTTGAATTTGCATTTCAGGCATGTCAAGCTTTACAAATTGCTTTGATAGACTATGTAGGGAAGATTTCCTATCATTTACCTAAAGACCCTCGCTTTACATTCTTAATGACTTCTTCTTTTTGCATTTCCTCTATGCTTTCAAATCAGCCTTTATCTGATGCTATTACTGTATTTTCTGATGGCGGCAAGACTAGAGGATCAATCACATATCAAGATGAATCAACAGCGAAATGGCACACTCTTTACCCAGCTGTGCAACCCACACCGCAACGATCGGAACTTGCAGCGGCTATTCTTGCTTTTCACACTTTTGCTCAAAAACCATTTAATCTCATTTCCGACTCTCACTATGTCTGTCAACTTATTGTTAATTTACCTGGTGCTTATCTAACACCCAGACTAGATGCTAATTTATTATCTTTGTTTTTAACTTTGAGGCATTTATTACAGGATCGTACTCATCCATATTTTGTTTCACACATTCGAAGTCATTCCTCTTTACCTGGACCTCTCTCTGAAGGTAATGCTCAGGCGGATGCTGCTGTTCACATCTTACCCACTTTGTTTTCTGATCCCTTTTATAGTCACTCTTTTTTCCATCAAAATGCTTGTGGCCTGGCACAATCCTGCCATATTCCTCTAAGCCAAGCGAAACAAATCATTTCTGCTTGTCCTCAATGTGCAGGTCTATCCCCTATAGGAGACACAGGTGTTAACCCACGTGGTTTAGAAGCCAATCAATTATGGCAAATGGATGTTACTCACGTTCCATCTCTAGCACCTTGGAAATATCTCCATGTTTCAATTGACACTTTTTCCGGTGCCATTTGGGCAATCCCTCAATGGGGAGAAACCTCTAATCACATCATTTCCCATCTTATGGCTGCTGTTACAGCTTTGGGAAAACTGGCTGTTATAAAAACAGATAATGGCCCAGCTTACACTTCCACTACCTTCCTACAGTTTTGCACTACATGGAATATTCTTCTTCGTCATGGCCTTCCTTATAATTCTACTGGCCAAGCTATTGTGGAATGAGCCAATCGTTCAATTAAAGAATGCTTACTTAAACAATTAAAAAAGGAGGGATCAAGGGTACCTAATTTGGGATGGATAACTCGTCAAGTCAATAAAGTCTTAATAACTTTAAACCAGCTAAATATTTCTTTTCAAAACACTACTGCCTACCAGCGTCACTTTCAGCAAAAAGCTGTGCTCCCTAATCCATTGGTATATTATCGGCAATTGCCTGATAAAACCTGGTTAGGTCCAGTTCCCTTACTAACATGGGGACGAGGCTATGCTGCTGTGCTTGCTCCTACAGGCCCTCTCTGGATTCCAGCCCGGTGTGTGCGACCAGCCAAAGATGTCGTGGCATCAAATCCAGAACCCAATACCGGAAATGAAGCAGGTGACTCTTCAGACAGCACAACGTCCCTTTCGCTCTTGCCATTGCAGTCGGCCAACGACCTGGGGCGATGTGAAGAACCTAACATCCAAAGCGCAGGAGGTTCTACGGCAACAGGGAAAAGAACCTATACCAGAGAATTTATGCACTGCCATATTTGCAGTTTTGACTGCAAATTCCTTAGTCATTCTTTGCCTCTTGTAAAGGTGAGAGACAGGCAAAAGTTGTGCGCGGAAAACTGCCCTCCAAAGCCTGGGTGCCCCTCCTTTCTGCATCTATCTCCCCCCCCCCTCACATCACCATGGTGACATGAAAGTACGCAGGTCTGTGTGACCTTGCCAGTTTGATAAGGCTAGCTGGTGAACAACAAGTTTCCCTGTTTATGGCCTCTAGCTTTTTACTCTTGAGGATTGGTAAAGGATTTTAGCCAATGAAATGCTATTGCCATGCTGTATCTTTTGCTATTTGTAACCTCTATATAAACAATAAAAGGCTGCGTAGAAAGTGGCCATTTCTTTGCACCCTTCAATGACTAAGGACTGATTACTACAGCTGGCGCCCTCAGCAGGGACATTTTGTTTTGGGACCCCTACGGGGAGAAGCAGCTGCCAACATACTTACCATCGTCTGGAACAGACCCCTAGGTGCACTTTCGTCTTACGAGACCCCTCAGTGAGTAAGTATGGGCTGTAAATTATCTCACCCTCAGCAAAAGCACGTACAGGAGTTCAGACTCCTGCTACAGAAATCAGGCCTGGCAACGCTTGAAACGGACATAAGGAAGCTGATTGGGGAGATAAGAAAACAGTGTTCTTCAAATCCTAAGCATCGGACGCTTAGGCTAAAAGATAAGAGCATAAATTACATCTTGAACCTTGGGCTTCAGTATTACATCTATAGTGTTCACTCCTGTCAGAAAAGGAAAGAAAAAAAATGGACCGAAATACTTCAGAAGGGCAATTAACTATCAGCCCCCTTCTGCTTGCAACTAAGTAAAATTTATTCCTTCTAAAAACATCTTTAATTGGATTTTCAGCTTCTTCTGAAGAGGTTAATTCTTTGCTTATTAGTTGAGACATAAATCAAAATTTACTCCCTCAGAACAAAGTCTTTTGAGCAATCGGAATGCTCTGCAATATATTAAGTTAGCCGTCAGACAAATGACTGGTTGTGTTTTGTGTTATGTGTGTGGCCACTTAGAACATTATGCTTGGGCTTGGAATGGTGAGAAAAATGGGAAATGATTAGGGCCCTCAAAACCACTTTTTGGTTGAAATCACCTTGTCATTTTTCTCGCTTCTTGCAGGACAAGTTATATGTCTAAATAAATGTTGTTGTAACAGTATCTATGTATATACGTTTGTCTGTGTTGTTCTGTGTTATTCCAAGACTTGGAAGAGGCTCAAAGCCCTCTCTGATAACAACAATACAAAAAGGCCTTGCTAAGAATATATGGTTTGCCTGGAGAAAGTATGAAATGAAATAATTGTATGTGGAATGGTTTTATGCAAACAGTCAGTATGGAACTGAATGAGTTAATTTGTTGAAGTGTGTGTTAGCTTTCAAAACCCACCCATTTTCTCCCTAACTGTGAATATTTGTATGAGAAGAATTTCATGGAGAATGTATGAGAGAATTTATTGCAAGATGTATATGAAGGAGATTAAACTATTTTTTGGTGGTGAGATTTCCCCCCTCCCCTGTCTCTTTCGGCTGGCTGCGTTGCTTAAAGAGCCAGAGACAGGAAGGAGAGGGGGGGGGAACTGTTCGTTTAAATTTTTTTTTTCCTCTGCTTGGAATTGTAATCTGAGAAGAGTGGAGTGAATCTGAAACTTGACATTCACCTATGCAGTTTCGGCAAATAAATTTTTTTACTCAAAAGAGAAACAGTAAATGTTGGACAATATTTTTTATATCCAACAACCAAAAGAACTAACTGAATTACATTGTTATAGATTTATACATATTTAACCTATTTATATAAAAATTATTTCCATCTGAATGGACTTTGCTTAAATTGAAGCACCAAAGATACAATTTAATTGGCTTTGAGAAAATATAAAATGATTTAGGATTGCAATAAGTCCCAGAAAAAATATAGTTGCACAAATTGATGACATCATAAATACTCAATTTGTGGACAGAATTCCACACTTTTGATTTTTTCCTACTAGTAAATTATCTAATGGAGTATTAACTGTAATAGAAGTGCAGAAAGTATATTGAATTGAATAATATTTACCTACCATATCCCATCCCAAAATGTTTTATTTTTTATCCAGGTGGTTGCTAAAATGATAACCTTAGGACGCACAAGTGCTTGCAGTCGAAAAGGAACTGATTAATTAATATTGTTTTCAAAAATAACTTATCTCTTTAATGTGCTTTAACTGACTATATAGGCTGTATTTCATATCATTTGCCTAATGATCTTTGACTTGCTTGTTTAATGACTTTTTCCTTTCCAGTCCAGCCACTATTTTCTTCCTCTTTCTCCCTTGCCACAAGTTATTGCTTTTTCTGATGGAGGGTGAATGAGAGGAGCAATTGTTTACAAGGATGATACCTGGAAAGTGTCCTACACTGCAATGCAACCCTTATCACAATGCTCAGAATTATTTTAGCTTTTCAAATCTTTTCTCAACAGTCTTTTAACTTAATCTCTGACTCTCATTATGTGTGCCAACTTACTTTTACTTCTTCAGGTGCTTACATCACGCTCAGGACTGACCCCAATCTTATGACTTTGTTTTTAACTTTGCAACAGCTGCTCCAGAACTGAAAGCATTTATTATTTTGTTTCTCATATACACAATCACTCCTCCCTTCCTGGGCCTAATTTTTTTTTGTATATCTTTTTATGTCTTTTATGTGGTTTTGCCTCTAATCAACTATGACAAATGGACGTTATCCATGTTTTTTTGTTTTTTCTTTTTGGCTTCCTAGAAATGTATATTCATAAATAGGTATTTAGGAACAATTTCCCCCACCTCTATGAGGGGAAACAGCTTCACATGTTATTTTTCATCTTTTTTGGGCTGTTACAGCCCTGGGTAAACCCTCTTCCCTAAAAAACTGACAATGGGCCAGCCTATTTTTCAGTGGCTTTTTTACAATTTTAAACAACCTGAAATATTGTTTTTACTTATGGTCTTCTCTATAATTCCACGGGTCAAGCTATCGTGGAACGTGCTAATTGGTCTTTCAAGGACTGCCTTCACGAACAAATAAAAAAGGACGGATTATCTAGGATACCCAATTTGTCGTGGGTAATACAACAGGTTCAAAAAGTATTATTTACATTACACCAATTGAATATTTCCATTCCAAATTTGACTGCTTATCAGAGACACTTTCAACAGAAAACAAGCTTGCCTCCACCTCTGGCATATCGGGCATTACCAGACAAAGCATGGTTGGGACCAGTCCCTCTGATCACTTGGGGGCGGGGCTACGCTGCTGTGCTTGCTCCAACAGGACCTTTGCGGATTCCAGCGCGTTGTGATCACCCAGCCAGGGATGTCGTGGCACCAGTCCCTGGACCCAGTCCCAGAAATGGCAAGGATGACTCTACAGATGGCATAGCAAGTAATCCAATCCTGACATGCCAGGCAGCCAGTGACGTGGGGAGATGTAAAGAACTTAATCCCCGAGAACCTGTGTGCTGCCATTTTTGTGGTTTTAACTGCAAATTTCTTATCCATCATTTGTTTATGTCTGATCGTTAACATCTGCCCTTTGACAACTGTAACTGTCATCCCACTCAAACAATCATTCGAACAACGAATGAAGCAAAATCTAACATCGCACAAAATGACTTCTTTTGTTTATCTGAAATGTATTACATGTAATTTGCTTTCTACATGTTTAGTCTTTGTTTGCGCCCCTTCTGCAGTAATTCAAAACTTCACTGACTCTGGGAGGTTATTGCTTAAAAAACCTCACTGTCATCGCATTGGCTCACCTGCTTTAAATTGCACAGCTTCAATAGAGACTTCCTTTCATTTTGGACATGCTTGGCTACTGCAAGGAGGGTTTTTTAATGTGTGGTCAAGGAAGTTTAAATTATATTCCTGCTAATATTAGTGAAGCGCAATGTTGCCTCAGCCAGCTGATTCCTGTTTTGCTTTCCAAACAACAAGTTCACACGAACCATTCTTCACGTGGTGTCACACTAGACAACACTTGTGACTCTGAGACAACCTTACTTTGTAGCATTGGCTATATCTCTAGTGGGCGTGCCAAGATTTGCTGTTCATGCTCACCTCAACATTAATGCTATTATATGAAATTTGGCAAAGACAATTAATACTACTTCTTCAACTATTTCAGCAATCAACCATGAACTGCAAAATTTGAGAAAAGCTATTTTGCAAAATCACGCTGCAATTGATTATTTGGTTCTGCACCAGCATTTGGGTGGTAAACGTTTTGAGGAAATGTATTGTTTCAATATTTCTGATAATTCATGAACCATCCAGCACCAGATTTATATTTTACACAATTTGGCCTCTGATTTGAAAATTGGTACCTTAGGATCTTTATGGGTGCTGTTTATGTAACGTATTTCTTTCATTTTGCAATATATGTATTAGAGCTTTAAATCCTAGTAGATCCTCTCTCACGTTGCCTCAGGGTCAAGTTTTGGCCCTATATTAACAACTGCAAGGATGCTCCTCTCCTGATTATAATCCTTTTATTAACCCCGCTTATGGCGATATTTCGTCTAACAAAACAAAAAGGAGTGAGATGTAGAGGTGAGAGACAGGAAAAAGTTGTGCGCGGAAAACTGCCCTCCAAAGCCTGGGTGCCCCTCCTTTCTGCATCTATCTCCCCCCCCTCACATCACCATGGTGACGTGAAAGTACGCAGGTCTGTGTGACCTTGCCAGTTTGATAAGGCTAGCTGGTGAACAACAAGTTTCCCTGTTTATGGCCTCTAGCTTTTTACTCTTGAGGATTGGTAAAGGATTTTAGCCAATGAAATGCTATTGCCATGCTGTATCTTTTGCTATTTGTAACCTCTATATAAACAATAAAAGGCTGCGTAGAAAGTGGCCATTTCTTTGCACCCTTCAATGACTAAGGACTGATTACTACAGCCTCTCCTTCTTAATTGCTGTGTGGGGGCTCAAGCTCTCCCACCTCATCCTTTAGAATCACGGATGAAATATAATATTTGGGTGCAATTAGCTAATGTAACACAAGTGACAGACTTTTGTATTTCTGAATCATATGACATGGGAAATCTACTCTCTACCTGTCTTATACCTGTGTGTGTGTCCCAGCTTCAGTTTTATGTGTTGTTTCAATCTTTCTGATCAATCTGGCATTATTCAAAAGCAAATTAATGTTTTACATAACTTGACTTCTGATTTAAAAATTGACACCTTAGGAAATTGGTGGAGTGCTCTATGGTCATGGCTTCCCATTGGCCTTATTGGAAAGATTGTTCAATATCTCATTATAATAGTTGCTATCCTTATCAGCTGTTGTTGTTTATTTCAATGTCTTTTCTCTTTACTTAATAAGATGTCTTGCAATCTTCCATACTAAACTAAGACCCACTAACTACTCCAGCTTAGGATAATGTCCTCCCTAATAAAATAGAGAAGAGTGAGATGTGGGGGAAAATGCACATGCAGCAAACTGCCATGCTTCCCCCCCCCCCACAAACCTCATAACCTTTTGATACCTTTTGTCCCAGTGAAGCAGCCAGAAGGTCATCCCCTTTTGACTTAATACCTCACCTACCTAAATAGATAATATGCTTAAGTTACTTCCTATCTCTTCCTGCCTTTGTCAGTTCTTTCTCCTTTTGATCTATCTACCACAGTTGTTAGTTAAGCGAATCACTGCAGTTAGGTGAATGGTGCAGTTGTTAAGTGAATCTGGCTTCCCCTGCTGGCTTTGCTTATCAGAAACAGTCATAAGTGTGAAAAACGGTCATGTCTCTTTTTTCAGTGCTGTTGTACCTTTGAATGGTCACTAAACGAATAGTTGAAAGTCGAGGACTACCTGTAGACCAAAGCCAAGTAAGCTATCTTGTGACTTAACTTTATGTACGACCATCATAACCTCTCGATCTAAGGCTCTTTTCCTACGGCAAATTAAAGTTCTCTGCATCCATTCAGTAGAAAATTAAATGAGCATGAAATTTGTGATTCCTTATCCGACAGATACTGCCAGTCTCCTGATGTCCATCCCAAACAATGGGTAACAATGCCTGATGTAAGACATGCCTTTATGCTTAAAGACAACTTAATCTTATCTGACTCAAGAGATGAGGATGGGATGAGAGCAATGTCCAAAGATGTTACCTGCACATTTTAGGTCATACTTAAATGGAAGTGGGGAAAAGCCCTATGTACAAAAAGCCCTACATACATTTTACACAAAAATAAGAATTGTGAGGATAGGAAGTACATAGAGTAATTTTTTTCTCACTTTCTAGAAACCATTTCTTACCTTATGTTTAGTCATTGCTCCAACAATGAGTGGGCACACCATGCCTGACAGGGTCCCCACACCATTGGAGATGCCCATCAAGATACTGGCATATCGGGGGGCAATATCTAAATGGTTGACATTGAATCCTGGAAGTGGAGGAGATAAAAATGAAATGAGTATGATACACTCCCTGAAAATTTATATAATTAGATTGCATTTGGCAACACAATTGCAGTTTAATAAGAGAACTGTTAATATTACTATGGTCTTCTTCAATCTAATAATACAATCAGCCATCTAGAGGAGTTGTACTTCAGTTTCCATAATCAGATTGGAGAAGACATCCATAGCACCATCTAGTTTCAGCCGATTGGACCAGGATGGATGAAGGGACAGGGAGCATTTAAAGGGGGGAGAAAAGCATTTTAAGGTGCATAATCAAATCTGCAAAATTCATTGCATTTCTATTGATCTGCTAGGACAAGCATGTTATGCAAACTAATTCTGGGAGCCATTAAATAATTAGGTCATTTTAACACAAGCAGAACATGGTTCAGCTACTAGATGGTGATAGTGGAACAATGCAAGAGGACATTTTATGTGATTGACAATGGATGAAGATTAGTTCATGGAAGATAAAACAAAGATAAGTATAACCAAAAAAATAAAATATTTAGGGATCTGGCTTACAGTGAAATGTTCCTCGATTAAGGAGGACAATTATGATAAAATATTACACCAGATTAAAAAAGATTTAGAAAATTGGGAAAATTTGCAAATTTCATTTTTAGGGAGGACCGCTACGGTCAAAATGAATGTATTGCCAAAAATATTATTTATGTTCCAGGTTATTCCAATAAAATTAGGGAAAACATTCTTTCAAGAATTAAATAAATTGGTCACTAAATTTATATGGCAAAGGAAAAAACCCAGGATTAAATTAAAACTCTTGCAAGATATGAAAGATAAAGGGGGATTGGCGTTACCAGAGTGGGAAATATACTACCAAGTATTGAGCCTAACTTGGCTAAAAGATTGGATGGATCTGAAAAATACTAGAGTTTTAACAATAGAAGGACATGACTTGCAAGCAGGGTGGCATGCATTCCTATGGGACGAAAAACATAAAATACACAGATACTTTCAAAGACACATAGTTAGGAATGCATTGTTACAGACTTGGGGAAAAATAAAACAAAAACATTATATAAGAATTCCAATGTGGTTATCCCCAACAGAAGCTCTGAAACACCCAAACCTACTGGATATAAATAAGATAATTAGATACAAGGAATTAGTAAACAAACAGGGAAATCTGAAAACAAAACAAGAATTGGAACAAGATATTGGCAGAGAGATTGACTGGTGGACATTTACACAAATTCAATCTAAATATACAGAGGACAAAAAATTATATGAAATCCAAAAAGAGCCGCAAGAATTGGATAAAATTATACATGGAACAGAAATAAAATTAATTAGCAATTTATACAAATACCTATTGAGATATAAAATGAAAGATGAGGTTGTCAAAGACACAATGATTAGATGGGCAAAAAAATTTGGATATAATATAGAATTGGAGAAATGGGAAAAAATATGGGAAATAAATATAAAATTGACTATGTCAGTGGCATTCAAGGAAAACCAGTTGAAGATGTTTTACAGATGGCATCTTCCACCAGTAAAGCTTGCCAAGATGTTCCAGAACAATTCGCCAACATGCTGGAAATGTAAAAAAGTACATGGAACATATTATCATTTATGGTGGACATGCCCAGTTGCGAAAAAATACTGGACTACAATAAGAAAATGGATCGAAGAAATAATAGACCAACCCGTAGACTGGAAACCAGAGATCTTTTTGGTTGGGTATTTTAAACAGAAAATATAGTAAAGAAATATGGTACTTAATATGGTACTTACCGCATTCTGCCGCATAGTTCCCAGAGACCGGTGAGGTCCCATAGATTGGGCCTCCTTCAGGTCCCGTCGGCCAGACAATGTCGGCTGGTGGGCCCTCGGGGAAGGGCCTTTTCTGTGGTGGCTCCGACCTGGTGGAATCAACTTCCCCCCGAGGTTCGAACTACTCCCACCCTGCCGGCCTTTAAGAAAGCCGTTAAAACTCTCCTGTTCCGGCAGGCCTGGGGCTGATGTCCCCGGGGGGGGGGGCGGGATATGATCGGACTCGTGGTATGACTGTATTATTTTATTATTTTATTGTTTTATGATTGTTTTGACTCTGTACGCCACCCTGAGTCCTTTGGGATTGGGCAGCATATAAATAAAAATAAATAAATAAATAAATAAATAAATAAATAAATAAATAAATAAATTTTACATATAATAACGTTTTTAGCTAGTGGCTAAGACAAAGTTTCTCAACCTTGGCAACTTTAAGATACGTGGACTTCAATTCTCTGAATTCTACAGGCAGCATGAGCTAAGCCAATGAACAATGGCATTTTTTTACAGAATGAGGCAACACAAAATGTTTCCCAGGAAGTAGGCCCATGAGAAACGACTTATGGGTCTGAGGGACAGAGCAGAGCGAACTCCGTTTCTCCCCTTGTGTTATTTCGAGGCAATACAGCAGAGTAAGAGAGAGTTGGAAACTGGCAAAGGGAGAGCAAAAATGAGGAAAGGATGGTGGCAAAGTGGTGCTAGTGATGATACAGGAAGTTGAGGAAGGAGGGGGCTATTGTGACATGCTGCTGTTCATCCCAAAACATATATGGTGGGATAGCAACACTTATACTGTACTGTATACAGATAGTCCTTCACTTACAACCACAAATGGGACCAGATTTTCTGTTACTAATCAAAGCGGCTACTGAGTCATGCCTGATTCTATGACCTTTTTTGCCATGGTTGTTAAGTGAATCTCTTCAGTTGTTAAGTGAATCATGCCGAGGTTAATCAAATCTGCCTTTCCTCGTTGACTTTGCTTGTCAGAAGTGGCTTGAAAGGTCACAAATGGAAGTCACATGACCTGGGGATGCTGCAATTGTTGTACATACATGCTGGTTGCCAAGTGCCTGAATTCGACCATGTGACTGTGGGGATGTTGCAATGGTTGTAAGTGTGAGGACTGGTCGTAAGTTACTTTTTTCGGTGCTGTTGTAACTTTGAACACTTGCTAAAGAAATGGTTGTAAGTCAAGCACTACTTGTAGTGCTTTGGCATCTTTTCCAAAAATTTAACAGAAATTTTATTCTGTGAGTGCTGGAAACCTATCTTTCTTCCTCATTAAAGATGAAAACAGGATTTCTCTGAATTGTCTGCAAAGCTTTTGGATTTGGAGGACCCAAGGCCCTTCAAACGTTGAATTAAAACTCATAAATGCTGACCGTGATTGATATCAGCTAGGGATGATGGGATCAGATATATAGCATCACCCTGATTGTGGTAGGCTGCCTGTTTGTATTTTAACGAATACAATGTGATTCTATAGCATTCCTTCCTCTAAAGCAGGGGTCTCCAAACTTGGCAGCTTTAAGACTTGTGGACTTCAACTCCCAGAACTGGGGAAGTCCACAAGTCTTAAAGTTGCCAATTTTAGAGACCCCTGCTTTAAAGAATTCAAATGCCTTTTGTTCATTGCCAAACGATCTTCAGTACTCATCCTTTCAATCTGGGTATCTATCAATCTCATTTTTCTTAAAAAGAAAAAAGAAAAGAAAAAAGATACTCTCTAGAGGTAGCTGCTCAATCCTAACCTTTGTCCCCACAGCTTGTTATGTGACAATGATGCCTTTCTCACTCACCCCCACAGTTCATCATCTTGCGGACATTGGTGGTAGACATAAGTCTTCGCGTGCGCAAGAAGTCGGCAATTTGGCCTCCAATGGGTACAATGATGGTCATAACCAAGTGGGGCAAAGCAGAAAGCATCCCCACCTGTGTGTCAAAAGTGAAGAGAAACAATCAGCATCCCAGAGACCGGAAGATATTAAAAGACAGCTGAGCAAATCCAGGTGTCCCTTAGAACAGCGTTCCCCAACCTTTGAGGTTGGGCAGCCCCGCTGGGGGGAGGAGAGGGGAACTACTTACACAAGAGAGAAGAGTAGCCTTTGGAGCGAGGTTTCACGCTCCTTCAGGCTTCTCTGTGCCAAAAGCTTTTGCAAAGGGATGGAAGGTGTTGAGTCCTCGAGTCAATGGCGAAAGAAGAGCACACATTCTGATGGTTATAACAGCTTTTATTCTCTTCAGCTCTCTCCGACACAACTCAGAGGCTCGCAGGCCTCTCTGCCTCTAAATAGAATCCCTGGGCAAAAAGGTAACAAAGAATGGCACGCCTTGCTCATGCGCGCAGGCTGGCGCCACTCAGTCTGGTCCCGGGCAGCTTGCAACAGCCCAGGACCATTGCAACGTCCCGAGCGACACAACACCCCTTCCCCCCCGGATGAAACTTAATGAATCTATATAGATAGGTATACGCGACCTTCAAATGGACGTGGTGTGCTATCCCTTATGGAACCGCACAACTGTTGCAGCTACTTACTAGCCACTCTATAACATGGTACCATGCTATTATTTTGGAATTAAGTGCCCAAGACTCACAATTCCAATTTCACCCAACAGCAGGCACCCTCTTCACTTCCCTTGCTTTGACAGCAATGTCACAAAATCTTCCAGGTATTTGGGAGATCTTTTAACCCTCTGTGACCTCCTCAGATTTTGAGAACTCCCTTGACCATCCTGTGCAGTGATCGTAGTGGAGTTGCCCCCTCTTTTAAGCCCTGGTGGTCCCTGTGACCTGGGTTCTGTTGCCTGGTCTGCTTGCTTGCCCACCGGGCTCGTCAGACCAGGACTTTGCTGCCTACTGTACCTGGTTGATCTGCCTAACTGTATGCTATCGGGCCCCTCTATGTTCCCACCAGTATTTGGCGATTCTGTGGTACTCTCCAAGTCCACAATGGACCTATCAAGGGAATGCATCCCTTCACTCCCAAGGCCCGTAACTGGGTTGTCTAGGGTTTCTGCAGTGCCCCAGTACTCGGTTGCCCCCCATTCCATGCTGGAGGTACCAGAATCAGGATTTGCCTCTCTGACTACCTCCCTGTATGCAGACTTCCTTTTGGGAGCAGTTGCAGCATTGGGCCAGCTTGTTTGTTTGGATGCCAGTTCTCTTATGTTATTTGGGTTGTTTGGATGCTCCCGGTTATTCTCCCTACTCTGCTGCCCCACAACAGGCAACCCTGAAAAGTGGATAACTCATGCTTCTTGAGCCAGAAGCTTTGGAACTCAGTACCTGGACAACTCTCAGGCCATCCAGACAAAACCCATGAAAGCACACTAAAGTGCTACCTGGGAAAATACTGATGGTCCGACAAAGAATGTGTATAAAAGGCAGATGGCCCGACAAAGAATGTGTGTGAAAGGGAGGTTTGTTTTTGCTTGCCAGACAGCTCTTAAATTTAGAATGGCCAGACATCCTGTTCTCAGCTCTGCACATGATATATTACTAACTGCCTATCACATGGTGTATCTAAACTGCTTAACACTTGATATATTACTGATTGCTAAAAGCATTCCGCTGTAAAAGAGGAACTATCGATTATAGATCTGTCTAGTAGTTTTCCTATGTTAGAATAAGGAACTATAGAATGTAACCATGTATGGAATGTGACCTGCTCAGGAAATAACCCCATCTGAAGGGTTATAAAAATGGTCATCAATGCACAGCCTGTTGTTCAGACTCTTTAGTCACAATGGCTCTTTGAACCTGCGCAATAAACTTCCCTTTCCTTGAAAGAGCTGACTCAAGTCTTTCATTTCCTACAACATTTTCTGGTGCGTTGGCCGGGAAGGTTCTTGAGTGAGGTGATGTTTCGCTGAGGACGGCTTGACCCTTCAGACCTGCTGGAAAGCCATCTCTGAACTACTCTCCAGGCGCCGTGGGGGGGTGTTTCCTCCAGGAGACAGCTGTGGCTTCTCAGCAGAGCCGACAGTACTGAAGGCCAGTCCAAGAACCCTTTGGGAAAGGAAAGGAAGTCTGAACCAGCTCCTGGCCAGGACGGGTGTAACTACAAGGCAGGCGAGTATGTGTTTAAAGTAATGGTACCTATCTCTTTTGAAGATAGAAGAGGGGGCCTGATCACTCCCCTGGACTCGGGACGGCGATCCTAAAGAAGTCCGTGTTAGGTTGTGTGGGTGGTTAAGCCAGTGCATTCCCTACTAGTGACCATTAGAACATCCGGCGCTGTAGGTCATTGGCAGTGTATTAGGATGGGGGGGCGTAGTAGCGTTCCCAGCACCCCGCTGGAATGCATGTTAAAAGGATTTGATAATTATTTTAATCGTACCCAGTATAGGGTCCCTTACCCTAAGGTAACTAAGGATAGGCTGAGGCATCTGTGTGAATATCAATGGCCCCTTATGGATGTGGGGTGGCCCCCAGAGGGAACTTTTAACCTCCAAATCATTGATGACTTAACTTCTCTGATAGCAGAAAATGAAGAAAACTATCCTAACCAATTTCAGTATATTGATCAGTGGGGTGATACTGTTGCAGGACAGGCAGATGAGTTATTGCAATGTCAGGCTGAAATGGTTCATTTGTGTGTGGCTAGACCTAAGGGAAAAAAGCTTCAGGTTGAGACTAAAAGAGTTAGGGATGTGCAGATTTTAGAGACTAAGGTATCAGATGTAAAGAAAGAGATAAAGGTGGAAGTAGAGGAAGTAATCCTTAGACCCCCTCCCTATGTGCCGGCCTTTCCCCCATGCCCCCAGTGCTGGCTGCAGCAGCTGCTGTGCCTGGGGATGGGCTGACTGCTTCTGCTGTGCCTGGGGACATGCAACCAGTTGTGAGGCAGAAACAAAGGGGGAGGCTGTCAGCCCCCAAGGAGGAAGGGGATTTGGAAGGTCTCTCTGTAAATGTGAGGGGAGAAGTAAGTAAAGAGGACGTGGCAGGATGTACAGCAATTGTTGAATACTTTGTTGACTCCCGAGGAAAGGGAGAAGTGGAAGGCTGCTGTTAGGCAGTGTTTGAAGGATAGGTTGCCGGCTGTGCGAGATATACAGCCAGAGATGGAAGCCAGGGCACCGGAAAAGGACCCTGAATGGAATACACAAAATCCAGCACATATGACATTGTTAAAGGAATATCAGAATCTAGTGGTGGAGGCTCTTCGCAAGGCTGGAAAGCCTCCTGTGAACATGTCAAAGCCTTCTTTAGTGATGCAGGAAGCAGATGAAAGTCCGGAAAGTTTCTTGCAGAGGTTGATTGACGCTTATGAGCTTTATACACAGGTTGATCCAAAGAGTGCAGATAATCTGCGAATGTTGAATGAGAGGTTCATGGCGCAGAGTTATGAAGATATAAGAAAGAAGTTGCAGAGGTTGGAGGGAGCATTAGGAAAGAACACTACAGAATTGTTGGAAGTGGCCAGGAAAGTGTTTGTTAATAGGGATAAGGTGGAAAAACAGGAAAGAGATGCTAGAATGCATAAGAAGACTGAGTTGTTGGCTGTGGCATTGCAAGGAGGGATCATGCTGGGACCTAATCAGTGTGCTAATTGTAAAGAAGAAGGTCATTGGCAAAGAGAATGTCCAAGAAGGCAGATGCGAGGAAGAGGTTGGAGAGGAAGAGAAGGCAGAGGCCGTGGAGGTGTTGGCAGTGGGCCCCCCATGCACTCCCCCTTCATGGGTAGAGGGCAGAGAGGGGCTCCAGGGAATGTAAGAGATGGTCTGAGGAATGTAAGAGATTGGAATAGAGAGAGGGAAGTTGAAGGAATTGGATTGGCAGGGACCGGATGGATGGATTGAGCAAGGACATAGGGCTTTAGGTTGGGAAAGGAAACAAGCTGTGCTGGCTATTGCTGAACCCCTTAATAGGTGGCAACTAAGGGGCTTTTTAGGTTTGGCAGGATTTTGCAGGATATGGATACCAAATTTTGCTCTATTAGCAGCACCTCTTTATTCAGCTACAAAGGGAGGTGATAGAGAACCTTTTGAATGGGAGGGAGAACAAAAGAATGCCTTTAGGGAAGTGAAACAAGCCCTCACATCAGCTCCAGCTTTAGCCTTGCCTAACTTAGAAAAGCCTTTCAATTTGTATGTTGATACCAGGAAGAATGTTGCCTTGGGGGTGTTGACTCAACAATTAGGACAGTGGCAGCGCCCGGTAGCTTACTTATCTAAGCAATTGGATGGGGTTGCCCAGGGCTGGCCACATTGCTTGAAGGTTCTTGCTGCTATAGCAGTCCTTTTACAGGATTGTAATAAATTGACCTTCTCATGTCCCATAAGTGTCCACACCCCTCATTCAGTTCATTCTATCTTGGATAATAAAGGGCATTTGTGGATCAGCAGTCAAAGGCTTTTTAAGTATCAGGCAATGATGATTGAAAACCCTCAAGTGAAATTAGTGGTGTCTAACCGGCTAAACCCTGCCACCCTATTGCCCACAGAAGTGGATTCAGAACATAAATGCTTGCAAGTTTTGGAAACTGTATACTCAAGCCGTCCAGATTTATCTGATATTCCTCTTCAGAATGCTGCCCTGAATTGGTATACAGACGGCTCGAGTTACATGCAGGATGGGAGAAGGGTTTCTGGATATGCTATTGTGAATGATGCGGAAGTGGTGGAAAGTAGTCCGCTAGGAGCAAGCTGCAGTGCTCAAGTAGCAGAATTATGGGCATTAATTAGGGCATTGGAAAGAGCTGAATGGGAAACTTTGAATGTTTGGACTGATAGTAAATATGCTTTTCTAACTCTGCATGCTCATGGTGCTGTGTATAAGGAGAGGGGATTCAGGGATTCGGCTGGCAAACAAGGGTTACATGGACACTTGATAAAGCATTTTCTCGATGCAGTACAAAACCAGCAAAGGTTTCAGTTATGCATTGTAAAGGGCCATCAGAGGGGAGTGTGGACTCTGAAAATGGTGCAAGAACTAAATAAGCAAGTGGAAAAACTTAGGGATTATGTTGTTGAACAAACACCTCCTAAACTAATAACAAGATGTCATCCCTTTAAACCAGGGGATAGGGTGTGGGTGAAACATTGGAAACATGAACAACTGGAGGGGAGATGGAAAGGACCTTATGAAGTAATAATGGCCTCTCCTTTAGCAATAAAGATTGCAGAATCTAAATCCTGGATTCACTGGACCAGAGTTAAAGCAGCTGCAGAACCTCTGTGGACAGTGAACAGGGACCCCAAGGTTCCCACCAAACTCACTCTTAAACGTGTTTAGTATGTTTAATGAATATTTTATTGTTTGTATACCAGATATTATATTAGCACAAGTATATCCTGCACATATATCTACGGCTGTCTGGCTGAAATTCAACCCCCTGCTAAGCCACACCCGGAAGCTGGCTTCTACGCACGGGAGAAGAAAGGATGAAAGGCTTCCTTCTGCTTTTATATAGTACTATTGTTGCATGTAATAATGTTTGTCTTTCTAATTTAGGCCAATGGAGCAAGCCAGAAGAAGCTCCACGCATTATTCAATCTTATGCTATAGGCACTGGCACTTGTGATGGTCACCCCTTATTGGTTTTTCACCAGAATGCTGGAATGGTATCTTGCCTCATCCTTGTCAATTTCCCCAAGCATTTGACAGAATAGTTAAAGAAGCTTGTATGACAAGACAACCTGTCAATCCCGAAGCCTGTCAGTATGTTGGGTATATTCTTAGGAAAGGCATATGTGTAAAGGCCCCATATAAGAAGCCTCCTCCTCCTGTTACTCTGGAGTGTGGGCCTCCCTTATTCTGGGGATAGGAGCGGGTCACCCTAGTCTCGCAGTTGAAGACGGGATGGAAGGGGACTTGCATTGTACGTGTAATTCCAGTGGAGTTTGGAGTCACTATCCAAAGACCCCCGAGGAAACGCCCAGAGAGAAAACAAAGTAAAAGGTCCCATCAGAATAAGGATATGCCCCATGCATTGGAGTCAAGGATGCAGTATAATTTGTGGGTCCAATTGGCTAAACTAGCCAACACAACTGATTTTTGCCTTTCTGAAGCATATGACATGGAGAATCTGCTGTCCACATGTTTAATACCAGTATGTGTTCCTGTCACAGCAGCCAAGGAGTTCAGTCAACACGAGTTTAAAGAACATATAGGCTATGAAACAATGTACAACTGGGGTCACATTTCCAAGTTTCTACCCACTGATGCTTTAGCTTTACATACTCCTAACGTAGCCATTCCAGAAGACTTACAATGTGCACATATCACAGGGTGTGAGCAGAATACACCTTCACCTCATTGCCTGAAAGTGAGCCAAGAAAAGCTGAATTGCCCATCTTTCCAATCAGTGTCCTTTGGTTATGCAAACATATGGTTACCTAAAGGGTGGTTCTTCACATGTGGGAAAGACACTTTTAATTATATCCCTGCCAATTTAAGCACATCATATTGTTGTTTAAGTAGACTGACTACCTTTTTACCAGATAGATCACTTTTCACCACCCCTAACACCACATGATACAAAAGGGCCGAGGTACTAACAGAGGATTGTGAGTCATCTCGCACTCTTCTGAATGCGGCAGAATACAATGCTTTGGCTGTCTCATTGGTGGGAGTTCCTGCACTTGCTCTAAGGGCACATGTCAACATAAATTCTGTGGCCTTCAACTTGGCTAAAACTATAAATGCCACTTCAATAGCCTTGTCTGCCATCAATCAGGAGATGATAGAATTACGCAAGGCCATTTTGCAAAATAGGGCAGCCATCAACTATCTTTTACTTCGCCAACATATGGGATGTGAGGCCTTTGAGGGGATGTGTTGTTTTAACCTCTCAGATCAATCCCCCGTCATAAATAAACAAATCAAAGTACTCCATAAAATGGCCTCAGAGCTGCAAATAGATTCCCTGGGAAATTGGTGGAGTAACTTATGGTCTTGGCTCCCAATAGGCCTTATTGGAAACATCATAAGAGCAGTAATCATTTTTATTGCTATTCTGATCAGTAGCTGTTGTCTTCTGCAATGTACCTTTTCAATGATGCACAACATAACACTACCTAAACGAGTGTCCCTGCTTGCAGAGAGAAAATCTACAGCTCAGGTTATGGCTATGTGGGAATTCCAGAGACAAGACTATAACAACATACATACATCAGACCCCAGTGTTACGGAATGAAACCTATCTGCAAGGATGAGATAAGTCTCATCAGGGGGGAATAAAGTGGTACCTGGGAAAATACTGATGGTCTGACAAAGAATGTGTATAAAAGGCAGATGGCCCGACAAAGAATGTGTGTGAAAGGGAGGTTTGTTTTTGCTTACCAGACAGCTCTTAAATTTAGAATGGCCAGACATCCTGTTCTCAGCTCTGCACATGATATATTACTAACTACCTATCACATGGTGTATCTAAACTGCTTAACACTTGATATATTACTGATTGCTAAAAGCATTCCGCTGTAAAAGCGGAACTATCGATTATACATCTGTCTAGTAGTTTTCCTATGTTAGAATAAGGAACTATAGAATGTAACCATGTATGGAATGTGACCTGCTCAGGAAATAACCCCGTCTGAAGGGTTATAAAAATGGTCATCAATGCACAGCCTGTTGTTCAGACTCTTTAGCCACGATGGCTTTCTGAACCTGCGCAATAAACTTCCCTTTCCTTGAAAGAGCTGACTCAAGTCTTTCATTTTCTACAACAACACGAGTAAGCGTGAGATCTGTGGCTGATTCAGCAGCCACATCCCTGGCATTTAGGGGAGACTCGGGCAACACCTGAATGGAGGGAATATTGATGGCAGGGGCAGGGTCAGCCTCCACTAGTTGCAGAGGTAATCTACTTAGGCCATCAGCGTGGCCCATTTCCTTGCCAGGTTTGTGAATCAATGAAAAATCATAGGCTGACAAAAAATAGACCATCTCAGCATTCTAGGAGAGATAATATGGGGAGTTTGTTTGTTAGTGGTAAACAACCCCAACAGGGGCTTATGGTCAGTATAGACCGTGAAATGTCTGCCATATAAAAAATCATGGAATTTTTTAATTCCAGCTACAATGGCCAAGGCTTCTCTGTCTATCTGAGCGTAATTTCGCTCAGCAGAGGATAAAGTTCTGGAGTAATATGCAACAGGAACCTGAGTCCCATCAGCTCTTAAGTGGCTAAGTACAGCCCCCACCCTATAAGGGGAAGCATCACAAGCGATGCAGACTGGTAGGTTTTCATTGAAATGTGCAAGCACATCATTTGATGTAAGCAAGGCCTTGACCTCATTGAAGCTTTTCTCATGTACTTGGGACCATTGCCAAGCTGCCTGCTTGTCTAAAAGCCTATGAAGTGGTTCAGCTACATTAGCCTTGTTTGGTAGGAAAGCGTTGTAAAAATTCAAGAGGCCTAGGAATGCTTGTAATTCTGCTTTAGACTTAGGCTTAGGAGCCTGCTGTATGGCTTTTAATTTAGAATCAGCAGGGTGAATACCCCTGGCATCTATTCTGAATCCCAGGAAATCTGTAGAAGTAACTCCTATCTTGCATTTATCTATTTTAAGTTTTAGGCCTGTTTTTCTGAAACGAAGCAAAACAGCCCTTAATCTCTCAACTAAATTCTGAGTAGATTCTCCAGCAATAAGGACATCATCAAAATAGGGGCAAACCCTGGGGATACCTCTCAGGGTGTTCTCCATAACACTTTGGAAAATTCCAGGAGCTACATTTACTCCAAATTGTAGTCTTTTGACTTTGAATGCCCCTCTATGGGTCACAATAGTCTGTGCTTCACCAGCAGCTTCATCAACAGGTAACTGTTGATATGCCTGTGCCAGATCTAACTTTGCAAAAACACGCCCCCCTTTGAGGGAAGCCAAAATATGGCTGACTACAGGGACAGGATACACATGCTGTTGCAATGCCTTGTTTAATGTGCATTTGTAGTCTGCACAGATGTGAATGTCCCCATTAGCCTTGAGAGGCGTAACTATGGGGGTTTCCCATGGACTTGAATCAACAGGTTCTAAAATACCTTGCTGGATCAATTTATCCAGTTCAGCATCAATTTTCCCCTTAAGAGCAAAGGGTACTCTCCTTGCTTTCACCCTAATGGGAGTGACAGTAGGGACGAGTTTCAAAGAAACTGGAGGCCCTTTGTAAGATCCCAGCTGTGGACTGAATACATCTGCAAACTCCTTGCAGACCGCTGCTAGGCCTAACGTTTGCAAATTGTGTAGCCCTGTAACTTGGATTCCCAAGGCCTCAAACCAATCGAGTCCAATAAGACTCGTTCGTTCACCCCCAACTACCAATACATCCAATGGACCTTCAAAATCCTTGTGCTGTACTGTAAGGGTGGCCTCCCCCTTTACACACACCTTGGAATTTTGAAAATCTGTTAAGATTATATTGGATGGCCTAAGTTTGGCCTGGAACCCACTGCTATTACAAATCTTCCTGAAAGTGTGAATAGAAATGATTGAAAGAGCAGACCCAGTCTCCAGTTCCATAACCAATGGAACTCCTTGTAACCTCACCTTAAGTGACAGTTTCTTCTTAAGTGGTTTGTGTGTGCCTGTTCTACAAATACTTCTGTGTGATGCGCAGAAACCCACCCTGTTTTGGCTGGGGACCCTGGTACCTTTCAGACACAATTCTTCTTGAGGTTGTGCCTTCTGACAGCCCAGACAAACAGATGCTATGTGGCCTTGCCTTCCACATGCTCTACAGATTGCAAAACGGAACCTGCAGTCGGCCCTCTTGTGGCGACCTCCACACCCAAAGCATTTGGACACAGCTGGAGCCTTTTCTTTGCCTTCTCTCTGCTTCCTTTCTTTGGATGGGTAGAGATGATCCACCTCATCTTCAGGATCTTCCTCCGAGCTCTCTTGGACTCCCTCATGGTGCACGGAGACTGTTTCTGGGTTGTTCGTGATGGGCCTCATGTTCTTGACCGCCCCACCTGCTGCCTCCTCTGCAGTGACCTCTCTCAAGGCATCTTGGAAAGAAATATCTTCTTTTGCAAAGAGTCTCTGTTGCAAATCTCTGTTCCTTAACCTGCATATAAATCAGTCTCTCAGCCTTTCTTCTAAATCTTTAAAACAGTGGTTCTCAACCTGTGGGTCGGGACCCCATTTGGGGTCGAATGACCATTTCACGGGGGTCGCCAAACAACGCAGTCTGCCATTTTTCCCCCTTTTCCTTAGCTGTGCTACTCCCTTTTATTCTATTGGCTTTTGAAAGCCAATAGAATAGACTCTCTTGAATAGAATTGACTTCCGGTGGTGTAGCGCTGGCGATGGCGGCTACTTTGTAGCCATCCTCCTGAGACAGAGTTAAAACCGCTGAGAACAGCAGGCATCAGCTGTTCCGTGGTTTAAAACCTCCTTCCCGGGACAAGGGAGGGAGGGGAGTTTCACCCTGAATAGTGGTAGAGCCTCTGAAATCCCCAAAGGAGTTTTCCTTTGGGGTGAAAGGAGTGCTCCCACAGAGTTCAGGGTGTCTCCGCTTCTCAGGTGCCTTTGTCCCTTGTTGCTCGGGACAAAGCAAGATGCCGCTCCCACCTCCGCGCTTAAAGAGAACTGGTGAGTTATTTAAAAAGCGGACAGAGCTGATTAGAGGATTTTATTTCTTGATTTTAAGTTTGGATTTTAAGTTTAAAGAGTTACTTTAATTTTCTCTTTTTTCCTTTGTTGAGAGGGAAAGTAAAATGGCGATTTGAAGTTTTTTTTTTTTTTTTTAAGGAGACGGAACGGATTTTGTCTATTTAATTATTTCTTTTCTTTTTCCATTTTTTTTTCTTGTTACAATGATTTTTTTTGAAGGAGGATTTGGGTTTTTGGAGTTAACCTCCCTCTCTTTTGTTTAATTCTTTTTTTCCTTTTTTTTCTTTTTTTTTTGTATTTTTTAAGAAGGAGGAAAGAAGAAACAAAATTTTTTCTTTTAAGATGGCTTCAAAGCGCCAAGTAATTTCCACAGTTCCTAAAGTGGCTTCTTCTTCGGCGATATTATCAGCGCAACAACCTAAATCAACATCTTCTCCTCTTGCACAGTCATTAACGGTAAAAGATTTGCAAGATGTAATGGGAAATGTTATATCTCAAATTAGGGGAGAAGTGAAAGAGATCTTAGTGGAGAATAACAGGATCTTGAGGCAAGATATATTTTTGGCTTTAAAAGGACTTGCTTCTGTTGTTGAAAAGTTGGATTTTCGTGTTGAAGAAGTTGCAGATAAAGTGGAGGTGTTGGAGGAAAAATTTGAAGGCATGGAAAAAAAGATGGAAAATTCACAAGATGAGATTCTTATGTTTCAATATAGAGAGATGGAACTCACTTTAAGAATCAGAGGCTTGAGAGAAAATTTGCAAGGAGATCTGAGAGAGATGGTTGCAAATGACTTTGCTGTGATTTTGGATAGAGAAAAAGAGGAAATATTCAGAGAAATTGAAAAAATATTTAGAGTCAACTCTTGGGTTGCAAAGCAAAGAAATTTGCCAAGGGATGTGGTAATTTACTTTGGGAAAAGATCCCTGTGCAATGAAATTATACAAGCTTTTTACAATAAGAGGTTTCAGATTGCTGCACAAGATGTTATAATTTTAAAGGAGATCCCATCTAAAATTTTAAGAAGAAGAAAGGAGTTTGCTTTTTTAGCAGATGAACTTAAAAAGAGACAGATGCCATTTAGATGGGATATTCCGATTGGAAGAGTGGTGAGCTATGTGGGGATACGTCATAGACTTAATACTGTTTTTAAAGCAAAGGAGTTTTATACTTTGGTCCTGGGAGCACGCTCATCACCACCTATAATGTTTAAAGTTCTGGAAGAGAAGAAGATAGAACAGCAGTCTGAAGAAGCTGTATTGATGAAAGTTGGAAAACTACAGACTGAGGGGTCTCAACAAGTCGAGATGAAGGAGCAGAGAATGACTCGGGCAGCATACAAACGCAAGGAAAAGGAACAACAGGAAAAGGAGGTTAAAGAAGTATTACAAGAATTTGTTTCTGAGTCTGTGGGAGAAGCAAGACCTAAGAGTTCTTTGATGCAATTTTCAATGGCAGATCTTCAAGCAGCTTTCTCGAGGTTATTGGATAAGAGAGATGGGTAAAGAATGTAAAGATTGTTCCAAGGTTATTGACAGATTATAGCCCATTGCGGATGGAACTGGTTATTGGAAAAGAGGAGAGAAGATTATGGAGACTGAATGAAAACTTTAGATAAGAAGTGTATGCTTAGAAACTTAAGGAGTATTTAAAGGAATATTTTGTTTTAAATATGTATAAGGGAATTTCAATGGTATAAGTAACGCTTATATGTGTGTTGATTGTGATGACAAAGAAAGATGGATAAACTTTATATAATAAAAGTATGATATTAAAAAATATTGTTTAGCTTTCTGAGTAATTCATACTTAAATTTATACTTAAAGTTTATAATATTTTAATGGCAGACTAGATTCTAATTAATTTACTTTATATGAAATATGATATTTTGTAATGTTATTAAGTTAGGGAGATGATTGGTTTATTAATTGTGAAAGAAACAGAAGTTGTGAATTATAGATAAAATAAAATAATGGTAAATTGGTAGGATTGTAATGACAAAGAAATTATTTTAATGTTAAATTTAATTATAGTGGTATGGTTGTTAATAGGATAGTATTGGAAGAAGGTTTTTTTTTCTTCTTTTTCTCTTTCTGTTTTTCATACATAATGGAGTTAAAGTACTTAATAATTTGTTTATTGAATGTAATTATATTTGTTTGAGGTTTATTTGAGTTTAAAAGTTTTTCCTTTTAAGTTCTAGTTAACCCTGTATTCAGCTCTGGGAAGAGGGGGGAGGGTTTTGGGGAGGGTTGGGAGGGATTGGGGAAGGGGTTTTTTATTGTAAAATTGTAAAAATTTATAATAAAAAATAATAAAAAATAAATAAATAAATAAAGCCAATAGGAATTGTCCAGGCTGTCTCTGCCCTGCTGAGCCTGCCAAAAGTCCCAGTCTGCAAACGGTGCTGCACCAGTTGAGTAGTCCTCGACTTACGACCGGTTGAGTAGTCCTCAACTTATGACCGGTTGGGGGTCGCGGCATTAAAAAGGTTGAGAACCACTGCTTTAAAATCACAGGGCTTAGCTGCTCTTCTCAAAGCTGCAATGTGTTCTTTGGCTGATTCACCAACTCTTTGATCCCTCTGTTCAAATGTGTGCCTCCACGCAATGACAGACAACTTGGGCTGAAAATGTTCCTTCAATAACTTATTTAAGTCTGTATAAGTGACAGACTCAAGAGGAGCAGGGGCTGCCAAATTTTCTGCAATCTCAAATGCATCTTGACCACAGACACACAGCAAAGTAGCGGCCTTCAAGCCATCTTCTCTAACTTGATTCACTCTAAAGTAATTTTCTACTCTAGTGACATAAGACTCCCATCTTTCTGGGTGAGTAACGCCGAATTCAGACAATCTCCCTATCTTCGCCATCCTTGCTTCTTATTCTAGGAAGGGGTCTATCAGCCAGCTTACCTCCAGCGACGCTGTACTGGCAGGTCAGATGCTGAGTTTAACGCCATCTTCCTTTTCTCCAGGACTCCTTGGGTAAGCCTTACAAGTCTTCTTTCTTTATCTTGTAAGCAATCCCACCTTCGTCGCCAGTGTTGAGTCCTTGAGTCAATGGCGAAAGAAGAGCACACATTCTGATGGTTATAACAGCTTTTATTCTCTTCAGCTCTCTCCGACACAACTCTGAGGCTCGCAGGCCTCTCTGCCTCTAAATAGAATCCCCGGGCAAAAAGGTAACAAAGAATGGCGCGCTGTCGCACCTTGCACATGCGTGCAGGCTGGTGCCACTCAGTCTGGTCCCAGGCAGCTTGCAACAGCCCAGGACCATTGCAATGTCCCGAGCCTGCTTTTGCACGCTCAGGACACAACAGAAGGCCTGAAGATATCGCTCCCCTGAAGCCTTTCATCCATTTGCAAAAGCTTTTGGTGTGGAGAAGAGAAACCTTTGGGGGCACAGTCTCATGTTCCTTCAGACTCACCAAGGCTGCCCGATGCTCCAAAAGTGGATCCAGTGTCTTGCACAGGTAGCCTTAGTCAGCAAAGCTGAGCAGGGTGTGCTCATCTCATTCAGCCTCTGCTCTCAGTGCTTCACTTTTGGAGCATTGGAGCATCGGCTTGCCACCTGGCTGGGCCGCTCACACGAGAGCAGCTGCGCGCATGTACCGGCCCATGTGTCGCACAGCCCAGTTCTGAATAGGCCATGGCCCGGTACTGGGCCATGGCCCAGGAGTTGGGGGCCCCTGCCTTAAAAAAAGAGGGGACTTGAGGGAGACAGTATCTAACTCCCATTCTTTTTCAAAAATAGATTTATGACATTATGCAATTACTTTAAAAAAAATAACTCCAATCCCACTTTCCAGCAGCAAAAACATGTTTTAAGAAATATTAATAATTTGACACTTTCCTAAATCTTGCTCTATCTAAATTTTTCCAATAGTGGATATTGATTTATATTGTTTATACAGTACATGCCTAAAGGCATTATCCACAGTCTTTAATCAAAGTGTAAAACAAAATGGGCCAGTCCTAAAATTTAGATAGGCTCCCAGTTTCTAGGGCCAATGAGGATAAGTATCTCCCTTGCAGAATATGCCCAGGTGCATTTTTGCTGGTTAATGCTATTAGTGTATCCCTGTGCACAAACATAATACAAACCAGAAAAAAAGCCTTTTTTTACCTTACTGATTTCAAAGCCAAAGACTTCTTCAAAATAGGCTGGCTGGCTGATTAAGAGCAAATAAAATGTCCAGCTTCGGCAAAAATTGGCTACAATAATGGCATACACCGGCATGGATGTGAAGAACCGACGCCATGGAGTTTTGAATTTCTGCAGAGAAGGAGCAAAGAACTTTTGTTATCTGATACCTTCTAGATGCACTGTTTTATGATTTCCATACGTTCCAGATGGGACATTCAACAGATGTGCTAGCTGGGGATACATCCACCAAGGGTGGAAAGCCAAAAGCTGTAGGACACACTATACTAAGCAAGTAATTGAATAAATGAAGGTAAAATTGCCTGGAGCATTTTGAAGTGCCACAGAGGAGCTGGCTAACTTACAAATATATACAAATACTGACCATCAGGGGATTCATCAGGACAGTGCTCTCTCCGATGCTTTCCTCTATGTACTTTCTCTCTTCCTCTGTAATGGTTGGGTGCTCGGCCGGACTCTCATAGGAAACCATCAGCCAGAATAAATACCAGAAAATACCAAAGCTCCCTGCAAAGACAGAAGTGCAGAATAACTGGTGAGAGGAGAGGAGAGGATAGGATAGGATAGGATAGGATAGAAAATAGGAAAGAATAGAATAGAATAGAATAGAATAGAATAGAATAGAATAGAATAGAATAGAATAGAATAGAATAGAATAGAATAGAATAGAATAGAATAGAATAGAATAGAATAGAATAGAATAGAATAGAATAGAATAGAATAGAGAATAGAATAGAAAATAGGAAAGAATAGAATAGAATAGAATAGAATAGAATAGAATAGAATAGAATAGAATAGAATAGAATAGAATAGAATAGAATAGAATAGAATAGAATAGAATAGAATCTGGAAGGGACCTTGGAGCTCTTCTAGTCCAGCCCCCTGGTCAAGCACGAGAACCTATACCATTTCAGACAGGTGTCTAGTCTCTTCTTAAAAACCTCGAGTGATGAAGCACCCACAAGTTCTGAAGGCAAGCTGTTCCACTGGTTAATTGTCCTCACTGTTAGGAAGTTTCTTCTTAATTCCAGGTTGCTTCTCTCTCTCTCAGTTTCCAACGATTGTTTCTTGTCCTGCCCTCTGGTGCTTTGGAGAATAGTGTGACCCCCACTTCTTTGTGGCAGCGCCTCAAATACTGGACTACTGCTATCATGTCACCCCTATTTCTTCTTTCCTCTAGACTAGCCAAACCCAAGTCCTGCAGCCATACTTTGTATGTTTTAGTCTCCAGGCCTTTGATCATCTTAGTTGCTCTTCTCTGAATTTTTTCCAAAGTCTCTCAACATCTTTTTTGTAGTATGGTGACCAATCTATGATTTTCCCCACTCTTGGGTGGATGTGTCACCACTGCTTTTAAATCAGGGGATAACTAACTCAGCATGAAATTTGTGAATCTGATCGCTCATCCTTATCTGGCTTCAGTTGCTTATGTTTCCCATCATTCCAGTGATCTGACTTCTTGTCAAGTTGATGGGTGGTGTTCTGTCCCAGCCTACATCCATCCTTGTTACGTCACAAGAACAAACCCCTCTTAAACAGTAGGCTGGGAAAACCAACCTCTTTTTATTTCCAAAACAGTCCTGATAAGTTTTTCTCCAAAACAAAAAACACAGAATACTTTCCTAACAGATAATTGGTTACAAAAGCAAACAGAGCAGAAGTTTAAACAAGAAATTCACTGATACAACAAAACAGACCATGATCCTTGGAAGTTCTTTACAAACGGTTGCCTTCAGCAACCAGCACTGCCCACACCTTCCCTTTTTATAAAGCAGTCCCAAGGTGTGGCTTCTCAATGCCTTCTCCTCCTCCCCTGGAGTTGTCGTATTGACTGCTGCTGATCTGCTCTAGATAATTGCCTGCGTCTACGAGCATCAATCATGTCCATCAGCTGTGAATTCTCCAAATCCGACTCACTCTCCCCACACAGCTGAGCTTCATCCGTAACACGACTGGAGGGGCCAGGCTCTTCATCAGACCGTGAGTCTTGTAATTCATCAGAGCCTCCCTCTGACCCTGATGGCCATCCAAATGCCTCCTCCACCTCCTCCTCAGATTCCCCGGACTCAGCTGTTGGGAACACAGGCTGGCACGGAATCACGACACTATCCCACACTGCAGGGCCCTTCCCCCAGGTCTGCTGATCCGGATGCGGTCGGGATGGGAATTGTTCATGAAAGGCGGTCACCAAGGCGGGAGCATGAATGGTAGACGCATCCTCCCAGGTGAACTACTCCGGTCCGTAGCCTTTCCATTCGATCAGGTACTGAAAGCGACCTTTCACCCAACAGGAGTCCCTAATGCTGGTGACCTCATACTCGGGAGCACTGTCTCCATCATGTTGTTCCAGTGGGGGAGGTTCAGCTTGGCGAAGTGGACACGCCAGTTGCTCAGGGACCAACAGAGACCGGTGAAAGACCAGATGTACCCATAGGGAACGTGGCAGAGTTAAGCGATAGGCGACCAGATTGATGACAGCCTTGATTGGGAACGGTCCTAAATATCGGTGGTCTAATTTCTTGGCTGTCTGGGTTGACAGTAGGTTCCTGGTAGACAGCCATACCCAATCTCCCACCATTAGTGGAGGCGTATCCTGCTTCGACCGATCAGCAAACCTTTTGCAGTCAGCCTTGGCCTTCTCTAACTGTCGCCGCACCAATCGATGGATCGCCTGTAACTCTGCCATGTAGTCGTTTGCTGTTGGTACTGGTGAGTCTAGTGGGGAAAGAGGGAAAAAACGGGGGTGATATCCCACATTGGCCAAGAACGGTGTCATCTGCGTGGAGTTATTGAACGTGAACTCAGCCACTGCCAGATAGTCCGCCCAATTGTTCTGCTGCTGATTGACATAGCAGCGCAGATATTGCTCGAGGATCCCGATGACCTTCTCAGTCTCTCCGTCAGTTTGGGGATGATGTGCGGACGAGAGGCAGATCTTGACATCCAACGCCTGCATCAACCCCTCCAAGAAATGGGCTGTGAACTGGGCCCCTCTATCGGACAGGACCCTATCAGGGAGGCTGTGCAGCTGGAACACCTGCTGGATGAACATACGACCGGTGGCATGGGCAGACGGCAAGCCACGGCATGGGATGAAATGCGCCATCTTGGTCAGCATGTCCACCACCACAAACACTGTCGTGAATCCAGAAGATGGGAGTAAGTCCATCAGGAAGTCCATGGACACAGCCCCCCAGGGTCTTTTACATATCGACAAGGGCTGCAGTAGTCCGGGCGGGGCCCCCGTCGCTGACTTGGCCTGCCTACATGGGATACAGGACGTGACGTAGGCCTGGATGTCGTGTCGGACTCGAGGCCACCAGAAGGTACGGGAGACCAAGTTCAGGACCTTGAACAGGCCAAAGTGCCCCACCGCCGGATTGTCGTGATGCTGGCTGAGTATGAGTCCCCTGAGCAGCCCTCCCGGAACATAGAGCCGGTCATGATAGTGGAGGAGTCCATCCATGACTGTCCATGGGAAATTGGGCCCCACCTCCTCCTTTCGCTGAGCCACCCACCCATCCTGCTGCTGGGCCTCCCGAATCCGAGCCCGTACATCTATCGGCTCCCGCACCGCAGCAAAAGACTCAATAGGGAGCACTGTCCTGGGCAGAAGCTTGCCTTCTGCTCGGGAATATTCAGGCTTCCTGGACAGAGCATCCGCTCTTTGGTTGTGACCGCTGGGTATGTACGTTACACAGAAATTGAACCTTACAAAGAAGAGAGACCACCAGATCTGGCGTTGGTTCAATTTCTGAGCAATCAGCAGGCTTTCCAAATTCTTATGGTCCGTCCGGACCTCGATTTGATGTCGTGCCCCTTCCAGATGATGCCTCCAGGCTTCGAATGCCACCTTAATGGCCAGTAGCTCCTTCTCCCAGATGGTTTAGTTGCACTCCGCTGGGCTCAGTTTCTGCGAATAATACGCGCAAGGGAAGAGGGCACCACTGGGCATCGTCACCTGGAGTCATACTGCCCCAATGGCAATGTCGGAGGCATCTGCCTCCACAACAAATGGCCATTTCGGGTCAGGATGCTTCAGGATGAGCTCCTTCATGAAGGCTTCCTTCAAAGCCTGGAAAGCCCGTTGTTCTGGAGCGTCCCACTGAAACCGAGTCTTTTTCTGCAGGAGCCGAGTAAGGGGGGCTGTCATGGTAGCAAACCCGGGGATGAAAGCCCGATAATAGTTGGCGAACCCAAGAAGTCACTGGACATCCTTCACACGACGTGGGGGTTGCCAACTCTGCAGAGACTCGACCTTACTCGGCTCCATGGCGATGCCCTCAGGAGAAATGCGGTGACCCAGGAACTCGATAGTCATCTGGTAGAACTGGCACTTGTCCAGTTTGGCGTACAGCCGATGTTCTCGAAGCTGCTGCAGGACCTGACGGAGATGCTGATGGTGCACCTCTCGTGACGGGGAGTAGATCAGGATGTCGTCCAAGTAGATCACGACAAACTGATCTAACAAGTCCCGGAAAATGTCATTCATAAAATGCTGAAACACGGGGGCATTGATCAGGTCAAATGGCATCACCGTGTACTCAAAGTGCCCGTACCGAGTACCAAACGTCGTCTTCCACTCATTACCCGATCGAACTCTGACAAGGTTGTAAGCTCCACGCAAGTCCAGTTTCGTGAAGATCTTTGCCTCCCAGAGCCGGTCCAAGAGTTCAGGGATGAGGGGCAGCGGGTATCAGTTGTGCACCATGATGGCATTTAATTTCCTGTAATCACAGCAAAGCCGCAATTCGCTGGACTTCTTCTTGACAAAGAGCACGGGTGCAGACACTGGCGAGGACGAGGGCCAAATAAAACCCCGAGCCAAATTCTTGTCCAAAAAGTCCTGCAATGTGGCCAACTCGGGGTCCGACATGGAATACAAATGCCCCACTGGGAGAGGCGCGTCAGGGACTAAGTCAATGGGGCAGTCATAGGGCCTGTGCGGGGGCAATTGATCCGCCTCAGTCTCGCTGAAAACATCAGCATAATCCGCCAGTTTGGAGGGTAAGGAGACCCCCGTGGGGCCCTCTACCTGGCCGGCAAAGATTTGGTGGGTGTGGTCCACTCACTGTAAGCTTGGGAAGGTGACCATGTTCTGTGACCAATAAATCTGTGGGTCATGCTCCCGGAGCCACGCCAATCCCAAGACCACGGGGAAATGCAGGTCTGATGTGATATAGAACTGGATGGCCTCCTCATGTGAACTGATAGCCATACATAACGGTTGCGTGGCGGCCTTAATTGGCCCAGACAGGAGCACTCGACCATCAATGGTCTCCACTAACATCAGCAGTTCCACCGGGCATTGGGGAATCGCCCATTTGGCCACAAATGCTGTGTCCATAAAGTTCGTAGTAGCCCCAGAGTCAATCAACGCATGGACTGGAATCCCCTTGGGCAACCTGGGGAGAATCAGGCGCGCCTCCAATATCAGATGCCATGGGGGTCCGTGGGCAGCATCTGAAGGGTGTCGCTCAGTGTTGCAGGATGCCTGACCCAAAATGCCCTTCAGGTCGGGCTTGGGCCATTTCCCGACAGAGGAGCAGGTGGCAGTCTCGGGGTAGGTTCGGTCACAGACGCCCTTTGTCGCTTCTTGGGACAGAAAGCGGCCAAATGCCCAGGTTCCCCACAGTAAAAACACAACCCCCACCGAACGTTGCCTGTTCATCTCTGCCACCAATAGGCGAGGTCTGACAGTACCTAACTCCATTGGCTCCTCCCTCTGGACCGGGGTCTCACGTACAACGGGGGCAGCACGGGTCTCTGGGGTGGCACAGTGACTCCTGCGCTGCTGCAGCCGAGCGTCGATCCGCAGACAGAGATGAATGAGCCCATTGAGGTCCGGAGGAACATCAACACGGGCCAGCTCATCCAACATCTCCTCCGACAATCCATCCTGGAAAGCGTCCACGAGCGCAGCCTCATTCCAGGCTGAATCTTAGCTAAGCAGCCGAAATTCGCTGATATAGCCCTGCAGGGGGCGTTGGCCCTGCCTCAGAGCTTTCAAACGTCGGGTAGCTGTCTGGGTCTTGATGGGGTCCTCGTACATCATCCGCATGTAATCACAAAACCCCACAAAGTTGTCCACCAATGGACTAGGTTGCGCTAGCAGGGGTGTGCCCCAACGAGCTGCAGCACCAGAGAGCAGGCTTATCATAAACCCCACTTTATCCCAGTCAGTGGGGAAATCAGCCACTCTCACATTGATAAATAGCTGGCATTGTCACATGAAAACAGGAAACATGTCCAGTTTGCCATCAAATTTGTCCGGCATCGCAACTTGGCATTTTCTCCTGGGTGGTAGAGCAGCAGGGACGTGTGCTTGGAGCTGAGCCACTTGGGCTGATAACAAAGCCAGCTGCTGGGAGAGCTGGGCATTCTCAGCACATAGCTGGTCCATAATAGTAGGGGGTTAGGCTGAAGGCAAACTCTTCTGTCCCAGCCTACGTCCGTCCTTGTTACGTCACAAGAACAAACCCCTCTTAAACAGTAGGCTGGGAAAACCAACCTCTTTTTATTTCCAAAACAGTCCTGATAAGTTTTTCTCCAAAACAAAAAACACAGAATACTTTCCTAACAGATAATTGGTTACAAAAGCAAACAGAGCAGAAGTTTAAACAAGAAATTCACTGATACAACAAAACAGACCGTGATCCTTGGAAGTTCTTTACAAACGGTTGCCTTCAGCAACCAGCACTGCCCACACCTTCCCTTTTTATAAAGCAGTCCCAAGGCGTGGCTTCTCAATGCCTTCTCCTCCTCCCCTGGAGTTGTCGTATTGACTGCTGCTGATCTGCTCTAGATAATTGCCTGCGTCTACGAGCATCAATCATGTCCATCAGCTGTGAATTCTCCAAATCCGACTCACTCTCCCCACACAGCTGAGCTTCATCCGTAACACGACTGGAGGGGCCAGGCTCTTCATCAGACCGTGAGTCTTGTAATTCATCAGAGCCTCCCTCTGACCCTGATGGCCATCCAAATGCCTCCTCCACCTCCTCCTCAGATTCCCCGGACTCAGCTGTTGGGAACACAGGCTGGCACGAAATCACGACAGGTGGTGGCAAAATGTAACAGACCTGGATGCTTTCTGTAGACGGTGGTGGAATAAGTGGAAAAATTTACAACAGATAGTCCTCAACTTACAACCACAATTAAGCCCAGTTGTTAAGCAGGTCATTATGTGACCGTGCCCGATTTTACAACCTCTTTTGTGGTGGCTGTTAATCAAGTGCCATATTCACTAAGCCAACCGATTGTTCACTATGGCATTTTACTGGAAAGTAAAGCCATTTTCCTGCAAAAATGTTTTAAACCATGGTCACATGACTCTGGATCTCTGCAAACGGCCATAAATGCAGGCTGGTTGCTGATTGCCCAAAATGTGGTCACATCACCTTGGGGGTGGAGTTCGAGGCTGGCCATCAGAACGTGAAATCCAGGTTGTAAGTTCCTTTTGGGGGGTCTGTCGTAACTGGCTGCTAAGTAATTAGTTGTAAGTCAAGGACCACCTGTACTTTAACACCTGTATGGATGGAGATGGCTTATGGAGATCTTATTGGGCTGGGAATGAGATGAAGGAGTTGAAGGCAATGGCACAGAGACATGGAGGATAAAAAATCTGCTAAAGCATATTTGGGCTGTGATTAAGTCCCAGTGAAGAACAGCCCAATATGGCAGCCATCGCTTTTGTGCCAGTTCACTGTACAATATCCATCCTGAATATTGAACTAGAATCCCAGCAAGAGGCATGGCCACCACTGCCCCTGCATAAGAACCTGGAAAGTTATGTAGGAAATATTAGCTAAATATACAAGCCAGGATTCCTCATTCCCATCAGCCTTTGAACTGATACCACAATTTCTCTTTGATTTGAAAATGCCATTCTTAGTTGTGGTTGTAATTTTTACACAAGAGAGAAAAACCGACAATAAAACCCTATCCGCAAGAGGAACAGGAGCTAATAAATAATGGTGAAATTAAGGTGTAATTCCTTAATAATTTACCAGCAACACTAATTGAACTGGAAAGGAAACAAGAACGGTAGAAACTACAAAATAAAATTACTAATAATATTTACAGCTGCGTGAGACTATATTGTTTCCAAGTAAACATAGAAATACGTTGCCTATGAATACGAGCACTGATGGATATCATGATACTGTATTGAATGCTTTGGGCAACCACTATTTTAATTTTATTACTAGATTATTATGGAAAAACAATGCCTCAGCAACAATAAGGCAAAAATGTGAAAGCAACTTAATAGTCATTTTTAGTGAGTTCATAAACCAGTCCTGTGACGATTCAACTCATGGGATGAGAGGGAAAACTCTAGTGAAGTGTTTTGATCTAGAGTTTTGCACAAAGGCTAGATCAGTGTTTTTCCAACTTGGCAAATGTAAGATGTGTGGACTTCAACTCCCAGAATTCCTCAGCCATTATGCTGCCTGAGGAATTCTGGGAATTGAAGTCCATATACAGTATATCTTAAAGTTGCTAAGCTTGTAAAATATTGGGTCTTGATCAAAGATTCAACTTTCCAGAAGTCAACAACTGTCAGCTTTAAGAAACAAGGTTATCTTACCACAGAAAGCTGTTGTGGCCAGGCGGCTACGTTCCAAAGGGGGTGCCCATTTGCTCCAAATACCATGGCATGCTGGGTAGGTGACTCCCTGGAGGTGAAGGGCAGAGATAAAGAGGAAGGCCAGAAATTAGATTCATTAGTTTCTTAGCTCTTTCCCATTCAGACTGTTCTGTCAGAAAGTGATAGATACATGGAGACAGACAAAATTTCATAGAAGAGTTAAGCCTGTTGACCCTGAGAAAATAGATAGGATCCTGAGAGCTGTCAGTGTGATCACCTATGCATTAGATCCATGTCCTTTAGTTGGTCAATGTCTCCCCAGGAAATCATGAGTTGGTGGGTCCAAGCAGTGGTAAATTCATCCTTGAGAGAGGGGTTGGCTGTCTGTCGTCTTCTTGAGAAGACATTGCAAGAAGACTGTACAATATTGGATAATTTCTGACCTGTCTCCCACTTCCCTTGGGGAAGATTGTTGAGAAGGTGGTCATTCTGAGGCTTCAGAAAACTCCAGAGGAAGGGGATATCTGGATCTGCTTCTGAATCAAGGCAGAGTACCAAACTGGCACTGATCTCCCATGATAATCTAGGAAAGAACTGGGATGGGAGGTGGGGGTGGATCCATTCTGGGCCTCCCTGATCTCTGAGTGGCCTTTGATAGCATCAATAAACTGTATACTTCTGAACTGGCTTAGGTTATTGGGAGAGTTACTCCCCCCAGGTCTGGGATTGTTCGGCCCACCAGCCTGTCTTCTGAAAGGCTCTAAATATTTGACTTTTCTCTCAGGAGCCTTGTGGGGTCATTTTAATTATTCTGGTTGTGGGACTGTGAGAAGTTGGCTCCTATGTGAGATGGCTTATTTTTTATTTCTCTTAAAGTTGCCCTGAGTTTCTAATTGGACAGCTATAGAAAAATAAAAAATATATAAAATGAAATGAAATAAAATAAAATATAAAATAATAAAATGAAATGAAATAATAAAATAAAATAAAATGACTGAATAGGGCAAGCCCAAGTCTGCTTGCTAAGATGAAGAACAATGGACTCTTTCTCCCATTCCAACTATGGATCTATCTGAAGTGAATCTCATTTCAACTCTAATAGGAGTTGAGAACATATTAGATGTGAGAACAGAATCTAAAGTATGCCTACAAGCAGCCAACCAATTCAGGGGCTTATGACAGGCCATTTAGCATTCAGAGCTGTGTCTTCCAACTTCACTCTTCTCTCCCCTCTATCTGTCACCTAGACAGTCTGATGATTGGGCTGATCCTACAGCTGAGATATCAAACAGCCTTCTCCAGTTTGTTGCCCCTTGGGTTGTCTTGATCTTCACTTTCCATAGCGCATGGCATGGACTTTTGTCATAGTGGCAGGCTAAAAGCCCAACACATCAGGCTGAGGAAAGCTGGTGCAAATAATACACAAAGCAAGCCCCTTGTATGGAGCTGCTGTAAGGGAATATTATTGCCAGGCAGATCAAGAACCTCTTTGTAGTGTTGTGGAAAATGAAAGACTTGAGTCAGCTCTTTCAAGGAAAGGAAAGTTTATTGCGCAGGTTCAGAGAGCCATCGTGGCTAAAGAAATCTGAACAACAGGCTGTACATTGATGACCATTTTTATAACCCTTCAGGCAGGGTTATTTCTTGAGCAAGTCACATTCCATTCATGGTTACATTCTATAGGTCCTTATTCTAACATAGGAAAACTACTAGACAGATCTATAATCGATAGCTCCTCGTTTACATTGGAATGCTTTTAGCAATCAGTAATATATCAAGTGTTAAGCAATTTAGATACACCATGTGATAGGCAGTTAGTAATATATCATGTGCAGAGCTGGGAACAGGATGTCTGGCCATCCTAAATTTAAGAGCTGTCTAGTAAGCAAAACAAACCTCCCTTTCACACACATTCTTTGGTGGGCCATCTGCTTTTTACCCATCCTTTGTCGGACCATCAGTATTTTCCCAGGTACCACTTTATTCCCCCCTGATGAGACTTATCTCATCCTTGCAGATAGGTTTCATTCCGTAACACTGGGGTCTGATGTATGTATGTTGTTATATTCTTGTCTCTGGAATTCCCACATAGCCATAACCTGAGCTGTAGCTTTTCTCTCTGCGAGCAGGGACACTCGTTTAGGTAGTGTTATGTTGTGCATCATTGAAAAGGTACATTGCAGAAGACAACAGCTACTGATCAGAATAGCAATAAAAATGATTACTGCTCTTATGATGTTTCCAATAAGGCCTAGTGGGAGCCAAGACCATACGTTACTCCACCAATTTCCCAGGGAATCTATTTGCAGCTCTGAGGCCATTTTATGGAGTACTTTGATTTGTTTATTTATGACGGGGGATTGATCTGAGAGGTTAAAACAACACATCCCCTCAAAGGCCTCACATCCCATATGTTGGCGAAGTAAAAGATAGTCGATGGCTGCCCTATTTTGCAAAATGGCCTTGCGTAATTCTATCATCTCCTGATTGATGGCAGACAAGGCTATTGAAGTGGCATTTATAGTTTTAGCCAAGTTGCAGGCCACAGAATTTATGTTGACATGTGCCCTTAGAGCAAGTGCAGGAACTCCCACCAATAAGACAGCCAAAGCATTGTATTCTGCCGCATTCAGAAGAGTGCGAGATGACTCACAATCCTCTGTTAGTACCTCGGCCCTTTTGTACCGTGTGGTGTAGGGGTGGTGAAAAGTGATCTATCTGGTAATTAAAAGTGTCTTTCCCACATGTGAAGAACCACCCTTTAGGTATTAAACATGTGGACAGCAGATTCTCCATGTCATATGCTTCAGAAAGGCAAAAATCAGTTGTGTTGGCTAGTTTAGCCAATTGGACCCACAAATTATATTGCATCCTTGACTCCAATGGATGGGGCATATCCTTATTCTGCTGGGACCTTTTACTTCGCTTTCTCTCTGGGCGCTTCCTCGGGGGTCTTTGGATAGTAACTCCAAATTCCACCGGGATAACATGTACGATGCAAGTCCCCTTCCATCCCGTCTTCAACTGCGAGACTAGGGTGACCCGCTCCCATCCCCAGAATAAGGGAGGCCCACACTCCAGAGTAACAGGAGGAGGAGGCTTCTTATATGGGGCCTTTACACATATGCCTTTCCTAAGAATATACCCAACATACTGACAGGCTTCGGGATTGACAGGTTGTCTTGTCATACAGGCTTCTTTAACTATTCTGTCAAATGCTTGGGGAAATTGACAAGGATGAGGCCAGATACCATTCCAGCATTCTGGGGAAAATCCAATAGGGGGGTGACCTTCACAAGTGCCCGTGCCTATAGCATAAGATTGAATAATGCGTGGAGCTTCTTCTGGCTTGCTCCATTGGCCTAAATTAGAAAGACAAACATTATTACATGCAACAATAGTACTATATAAAAGCAGAAGGAAGCCTTTCATCCTTTCTTCTCCCGTGCGTAGAAAGCCAGCTTCCGGGTGTGGCTTAGCAGGGGGTTGAATTTCAGCCAGACAGCCGTAGATATATGTGCAGGATACACTTGTGCTAATACAATATCTGGTTTACAAACAATAAAATATTCATTAAACATACTAAACACGTTTAAGAGTGAGTTTGGTGGGAACCTTGGGGTCCCTGTTCACTGTCCACAGAGGTTCTGCAGCTGCTTTAACTCTGGTCCAGTGAATCCAAGATTTAGATTCTGCAATCTTTATTGCTAAAGGGGAGGCCATTATTACTTCATAAGGTCCTTTCCATCTCCCCTCCAGTTGTTCATGTTTCCAATGTTTCACCCACACCCTATCCCCTGGTTTAAAGGGATGACATCTTGTTATTAGTTTAGGAGGTGTTTGTTCAACAACATAATTCCTAAGTTTTTCCACTTGCTTATTCAGTTCCTGCACCATTTTCAGAGTCCATACTCCCCCCTGATGGCCCTTTACAATGCATAACTGAAACCTTTGCTGGCTTTTGTACTTGCCCGCAGAATCCCTAAATCCTCTCTCTTTGTACACAGCACCATGAGTATGTAAAGTCAGAAAAGCATATTTACTATCTGTCCAAACATTCAAAGTTTCCCCTTCAGCTCTTTCCAATGCCCTAATTAATGCCCACAATTCTGCTACTTGAGCACTGGAGCTTGCTCCTAGCGGACTACTTTCCACCACCTCCTCATCGTTTACAATAGCATATCCAGAAACCCTCCTCCCATCCTGCATGTAACTCGAGCCGTCTGTATTCCAATTCAGGGCAGCATCCTGAAGAGGAATATCAGATAAATCCGGACGGCTTGAGTACACAGTTTCTAAAACTTGCAAGCAGTTGTGTTCTGAATCCACTTCTGTGGGCAATAGGGTGGCAGGGTTTAGCCGGTTAGACACCACTAATTTCACTTGAGGATTTTCAATCATCATTGCCTGATACTTAAAAAGCCTTTGACTGCTGATCCACAAATGCCCTTTATTATCCAAGATAGAATGAACGGCATGAGGGGTGTGGACGCTTATGGGACATGAGAAGGTCAATTTATTACAATCCTGTAAAAGGACTGCTATAGCAGCAAGAACCTTCAGACAATGTGGCCAGCCTTGGGCAACCCCATCTAATTGCTTAGATAAGTAAGCCACCGGGCGCTGCCACTGTCCTAATTGTTGTGTCAACACCCCCAAGGCAACACTCTTCCTGGTATCAACATACAAATTGAAAGGCTTTTCTAAGTTAGGCAAGGCTAAAGCTGGAGCTGATGTGAGGGCTCGTTTCACTTCCCTAAAGGCATTCTTTTGTTCTCCCTCCCATTCAAAAGGGTCTTTATCACCTCCTTTTGTAGCTGAATAAAGAGGTGCTACCAATAGAGCAAAATTAGGTATCCATATCCTGCAAAATCCTGCCAGACCTAAAAAGCCCCTTAGTTGCCGCCTATTAAGGGGTTCAGCAATAGCTAACACAGCTTGTTTCCTCTCCCAGCCTAAAGCCCTATGCCCTTCCGCAATCTCATATCCTAAATACTTCACCTTCCCTCTGACTAATTGTGCCTTCTTTTTGGAAACCCTATAGCCGCACTTCAACAGTAACTGTAAAAGAGATTCTGTGTTCTCCCAGCATGTCTCTTCAGTTCTGCCTGTCACCAGCACATCGTCTACATATTGCAGAAGCGTGTCACCCCTCTGTCAGGGCACAAAATGCTGTAAATCTTCTGCTAAGGCTGTTCCAAACAGGGTAGGTGAATTTTTAAAGCCCTGTGGCAGCCTGGTCCAGGTATACTGTGCTTTTTGCCCAGTATTTGGATTTTCCCACTCAAAAGCAAACAACGGCTGGCTAGCCTTGTGAATAGGAATCGTGAAAAAAGCATCTTTCAAATCCACAACTGATCTTCCTGCTCCAGTATCCACCAAAAACGTTGTCCGTTTGCCCCCTATATTTAAAGTAACCAATGGCTCAGGGGGGGCTTCCTCTCAGCCAGGTCCCCGTCAATCTGACCAGTTAGTCCCTGCCAATCCATTTCAGCCTGACATTGCAATAAGTCATCTGCCTGCCGTGCTATTGCATCCCCCCACTGATCTATATACTGAAATTGGTTAGGATAGTTCTCTTCATTGGCTGCTATCAGAGAGGTTAGGTTATCAATGATTTGAAGGTTAAAAGATCCCTCTGGGGGGCCATCCCACATCCATAAAGGGCCATTGATATTCACACAAATACCTCAGCCTATCTTTAGTTACCTTAGGGTAGGGAACCTTATACTGGGCATGATTAAAATAATTATCAAATCCTTTTAACATGCATTCCAGCGGGGTGCTGGGAACGCTACTACGCCCCCCCCTCCTAACACACTGCCAATGACCTACAGCGCCGGACGTTCCAACGGTCACTAGTAGGGAATGCACTGGCTTAACCACCCACACAACCTAACACGGACTTCATTAGGATCGCCGTCCCGAGTCCAGGGGAGTGATCAGGCCCCCTCTTCTATCTTCAAATGAGATAGGTACCATTACTTTAAACACATACTCGCCTGCCTTGTAGTTACACCCGTCCTGGCCAGGAGTTGGTTCAGACTTCCTTTCCTTTCCCAAAGGGTTCTTGGACTGGCCTTCAGTACTGTCGGCTCTGCTGAGAAGCCACAGCTGTCTCCTGGAGGAAACACACCCCCACGGCGCCTGGAGAATTGTTCAGAGATGGCTTACCAGCAGGTCCGAAGGGTCAAGCCGTCCTCAGCGAAACATCGCCTCACTCAAGCTTTCCCGGCCAATGCACCAGAAAATGTTGTGGAAAATGAAAGACTTGAGTCAGCTCTTTCAAGGAAAGGAAATTTTATTGCGCAGGTTCAGAGAGCCATCGTGGCTAAAGAAATCTGAACAACAGGCTGTACATTGATGACCATTTTTATAACCCTTCAGGCAGGGTTATTTCCTGAGCAGGTCACATTCCATTCATGGTTACATTCTATAGGTCCTTATTCTAACATAGGAAAACTACTAGACAGATCTATAATCGATAGCTCCTCGTTTACATTGGAATGCTTTTAGCAATCAGTAATATATCAAGTGTTAAGCAATTTAGATACACCATGTGATAGGCAGTTAGTAATATATCATGTGCAGAGCTGGGAACAGGATGTCTGGCCATCCTAAATTTAAGAGCTGTCTAGTAAGCAAAACAAACCTCCCTTTCACACACATTCTTTGGTGGGCCATCTGCTTTTTACTCATCCTTTGTCGGACCATCAGTATTTTCCCAGGTACCACTTTAGTAGGGCAAAACAGGATTTATCCCATTGAAGGCAATAGCATGGCATGATTTGATGTTTTTCTTACACCTGTAGATACTGTTTAGATGTTCGTCTTATAGCTGTATTATACTTTTAGCCAATTGAATATGTCTCAATGTTTATTACTGTTAGCAATAAAAGTGTTCACAACCAATGTTTTTTATTGGATTCTTGTAATACCCTGGAGATTCAGCCAGGCTTTATTTACTGTAAAGTGGAAGAAGCTCACAGAATCATAGAGTTGTGGAGTTGAAAGAAAGGACAAGGGTCATCTTCTAATCCAACCCTGGTGGGAGATGGAAGAGGAACACTTAGGGATATTGGGAAAACTATCTTCTGCAACTCCTATCCATTCCTGTGTCAAATTTGTGGCTACAAAAGCAAACATGTGAAGCAATCAGCCTTACCTCAACAAGACCTTGTAGGATCCTCACAAACATCACACAGCCAAAATTGACCTGAGCAGTTGAGGGAATCAGCATGTTCAAAGTAGAGGTTGCCACAATGGCAAAGCCAAAAACCCTACAACCAATAGAAGAGGGTGTTAGTAGAAGTAGTAGCTAACAGCATTGTTCTCCTATGAAAGTGTTCTAGTTTAGAGTGTCTCTTTTCACTAATCATCTAATCAGTAAAACCCAAAATCAAAGTTTCATTTTTTTCCACCCCAAGCACAAAGCCCAGAAGCAATTTCCAAGTAGAAACAAAAGTACTTATATTTTTTTCTTTAATCAAAGCAGTCAACTACCTGTATGATTCAAACTGGCATCTTTAGAAAAGAACATGCAGCTTGAATCGTAACTGTTCAACTATAGTGTTGAACTGAGTCTATAGACTCAGATCAACTGAGACCTGATTTAATGGCATTTTCAAGAGTTGCTGGTCTCTTAACTTTCATTAGCCCAGCCAGGATGGCCAGTGGTGATGGGCAGCAGAAGACCAAGACACCAACATTTTGATGGCCGAAGATTCCCTAGCTGATCTACACACAAACATATATTCCACTTCCCCCCTCAAAACATTTACCTGTTAGCTGCAAATTTCTGTGCTATGAACCCCCCTGGGATCTGAGTGATGATGTAACCCCAGAAGAATGACCCATGGATCATGCCTACTGTCTCTGGATCCCAGTTGAACTCAGCTTTCTAAGCAGGAAAGGATAAGAAACAAAAGACGGGGACACATGAGCAGGCATTTCCTGATCAGAGCCACCTATAGTACCTCCTAGATAGGACTTGGAGTAACTTGGAGAAATGCAACTGAGACAGTTTATCGCATTCTGCAGAAAAGAAAAAGGAAGAAAAAGACTTGCAGAAAATCATTTCAGGTAAATGAAATTGTACGTGGACCATTAAGTCCAGAAGTTCAACTTATTTACAGTACATGCACAGCTGACAGCACATATTAACCTGAATGGAGGCTGAAGAAAGTGTTTTTGAGAATGTGAAGAGTGAAGAGTGCATTCCTCTGAGACCTGGCACCAGAATATCCAGAATTAGGGAAAACACATAAGTGATTTGTCAGCAGTGGTGGGATTCAAATATGTGAACAACTGATTCTCTGTGTGGATTCCGCTTCCGGAAGTCCATTCTGGGCCTGGGGAACAAAAAATTAGCTACCAGTTCTGCCAAAGTGGTGCGAACTGGCTGAATCCCACCACTGATTTTCAGGCTTGTTCTCTCTTCCTGATGTTTATTTTTAGAAATTAAGCATCTGTTAAGAATTGTGTACATTTTGTTTTCTATGTGAGTGGTGGCTTGTATTTTTATTTTTTTTTTTATTGAAAATTTATAAGGTTTTACAATACAAAAACAAAACAGTTTTCCCCATCCCTCCCCAACCCTCCCCTTCCCTCCCCCGACTATCCCAGAGCTGGATATAGGCTTAATTAGAATTTCTTCAAAAAATCTTTAAAAAAGTATAAAATGTAAATAAATCTAAATACATTACTTAAACAAGTTACTAAATAATTAACAACAATATATATGTAAAAAAAAGAAAAACATAAATACCAAAAAAGAAGAACAACAAAAAAAAAGAAATACATAAAAAATATGAAAAAAAAATTAACTTTTCAATATAAGTTATAAAACTATAAACAAATCTAAATACATTACTTAAACAAGTTATAAAATAATTAAAGGTAATATATATATATATATAAAAAGAAAAATAAAAAAGAGGAAAGAAGAAAATAATAATAAAAAGAAAAAAAAAGGGAAAAAAGTTTGGCTTTTCAAGAAAATTGGCTTTTCAATATAAATTATTAAAAAGCTAAATAGTATTTTTTAATATCCATCTTGTGTTGTATAAAATCTATCCATTTCCTCCATACCACAACATACTTCTCTTGAGATTGATCCTTCAGGAAGGCCGAAATCTTTGCCATTTCCGCCAGATAAGAAACTTTAAAAAGCCACTCTTGCAAGGTAGGCAGAGATTCCTTCTTCCAACATTGTGCTACTAACAACCTTGCAGCTGTGATTAAATTTAACATCAATGTGATATCTTTAGTATCACAATCTATAACAATACCTAATAAAAACAATTGTGGGGTAAATTTTACCCTCCTTCTAAAAATTCTTTGAATATTCCACCATATCTTAATCCAAAAAGCTTTTATATTTTTACACGTCCACCAAATATGATAATATGTAGCATCCAAACTTCCACATCTCCAACATTTAGGCTGTAGATCAGGATACATACGAGACATTTTTTGTGGATCAAGATGCCATCTATAAAACATTTTATAAAAGTTCTCCCTTAAATTTTGGGCTTGCGTAAATTTAACGTTCCTCACCCAAATAATTTCCCAGGTATCTAATAGTACTGGTTCACCAAAGTTTTGTGCCCATTTAATCATACATTCTTTGACTAACTCTGCTTCTGAGTTCAATTCTACTAAGACCCCATAAATTCTCTTAATGTGAGTTCGCCTTTGATCTTTTATTTGTTTAAACAGATTCTCATCTTCTCTAAGCAAACCCACATTACGATCTATCTTCCACCTATCCATTATTTGTCTGTAGTGAAACCATGAATATATAATATTTTCCTGTGCTAAATCTTCCATAGATTTTAACTGCCAATTTTTACCATCCCACCTGAGTAATTGTGCATAAGAAACGCTGTCCATCCTGACCCCTCTTCTTATCCCTTCAATCGCATGCCATGGAATAGCCCATAGTGGAATTTTAAAATCATTTCTATAATATTTCCTCCAAACCCGAAGTAAGGAGGTCCTCATAATATGAGATTTAAAAGCCCTATCAACCTTTTTATTAAAAATTAGATAGGCATGCCATCCAAAAATTAAATCCCAACCCTCCAAGAGGAGTATTTCCACATTTGTTAAATTAACCCAATCACTTATTAATGTTAAAACCACTGCATCATAATACAACTTCAAATTCGGTACCTTGAGTCCACCTCTCTCACGAATATCTTGCATAATTTTAAGTTTTACTCTAGGTTTTCTCCCTGCCCAGATAAATTTATTAATACCTTTCTGCCATTCATCTAAGTTAACCTCATTCTTTAAAATAGGTATCATTTGAAATAAAAAAAGAAACTTTGGCAACACATTCATTTTAATCGCCGCAATTCTTCCCAAAAGAGATAATTGCAGCTTTTCCCAATTTTTCATATCTCTTTGTATATTGGCCCACAGCCTTTCATAATTATTTTTGTACAGTTTTGCATTGGAAACAGATAAAGTAACCCCCAAGTATTTTACCTTATTAACAACCTCAAAATCTGTCAAATTAACCAACACCTGCTTATCCAAATTAGTCATATTTTTAGGCAATATTTTAGTCTTATTATTATTAATTTTAAAACCCGAAACTCGTCCATATTGATATATCAGTTGTAATAACTCTATTACAAAATGAGTAGGTTGAGATAAGGTAACCACCAGATCATCTGCAAAAGCTCTTAGTTTATATTCTCTCTTATTAACTTCTATTCCTTTTATTTGCTGTGAATCTCGGATTTTAATCAACAATATTTCCAAAGTTAAAACAAACAGCAACGGTGACAATGGGCAACCCTGTCTAGTCCCCTTCTCTATTGTGAACACCTCTGACAAACCCCCATTAACTATAAGTTGTGCCGTTTGTTTTTGATAAATAACACCAAGAGCTTGTAAAAATTTTTCTCCAAAATTCATTTTGTCAACTAATCTTAACATAAATTGAGGTGGCTTGTATTTTTATAAATCCAGGCTTCTCAGACTTCTAGAGCTTCGTCTTTGTCTGTTGAGCTGATGCATCCTGCACAATTTTAAAAAAGGTGCAGAATGTCTGTTGATATGAATGCCTCCCTAAAAAAACAAAACAAAAAACACTCTGAACCAAAACACAGTTACTTTCCATTAACAGAGGACGAAAACAGCCTCACCTTCACAATGACTTTATCCCCTTTGTAGACGGTGTTATTATTAACCATGCTGACAATGGCCACACCCAGGTTGCATCGGATGCCAAAGCTGATGCAGAAACCCAGACCGCAGAGGATGGCAATGATGTAACGGTGAGGCAGGCCAAAGCAGGTGCAGTCTATGATGGGCTGGGTCTTCTTGGTCACTTCAACAGGCCGCCCCTCTTCTGTCAGCTCGATGGTCTCCCTGCCAGGCTGCTTCCGTTCTAGAATTCTGGGGGTGGAGACGGCAGGCAGGGTGGGAACAAAAAATGGGTGTATGTGACAAAATTAGCACTTTGATGTAGTGGTAAAGGTGATGGACTGAACACCAGGAAATCAGGACTTCTAGTCTTCACTTAAGCATGAAAGCTGGTGACTGCCTTTGGGCCAGTAGCTGTGATTCACTTAACAACCACCTTGCCCTAGCAACCAAACTTTTGGTCCCAATTGTGGTCCTAAGTCAAGGACTACCTGTATTATGTTCAATGAAAAATCTAGACAGATTAGAATGATTAGAATAGAATAGAGCTGGAAAGGACCTTGGAGGTCTTCTAGTCCAGCCCCCTGCTCAAGCAGGAGGAACTATACCATCTCAGAGAAGTGACTGTCCAGTCTCTTCTTAAAAATCTTCAGTGATGGAGGCAAGCTGTTCCACTGGTTAATTGTTCTCACTGTCAGGAAGTTTCTTCTTAATTCTAGGTTGCTTCTCTCTTTGATCAGTTTCCAACCATTGTTTCTTGTCCTGCCCTCTGGTGCTTTGGAGAATAACGTGACCCCCTCTTCTTTGTGGCAGCCCTTCAAATACTGGAATACTGCTATCATGTCTCCCCTATTTCTTCTTTTCTTTAGACTAGCCAAACCCAAGTCCTGCAGCCGTTCTTCATATGTTTTAGTCTCCAGGCCTTCAATCATCCTAAAGTGGTACCTGGAAAAATACTGATGGTCCGACAAAGGATGTGTATAAAAGGCAGATGGCCCAACAAAAATGTGGGTAAAAGGGAGGTTTGTTTTGCTTACAAGACAGCTCTTTAATTTAGGATGGCCAGACATCCTGTTCCCAGCTCTGCACATGATATATTACTAACTGCCTATCACATGGTGTAACTAAACTGCTTAACACTTGATATATTGCTAATTGCTAAAAGCATTCCAATGCAAACGAGGAGCTATCGATTATAGATCTGTCTAGTAGTTTTCTTATGTTAGAATAAGGACCTATAGAATGTAACCATGTGTGGAATGTGACCTGAAAATAACCCCCGCCTGAAGGGTTATAAAAATGGTCATCAATGTACAATCTGGGTTCAGATTCTTTAGCCATGATGACTCTCTGAACCTGCTGCAATAAACTTCCCTTTCCTGGAAAGAGCTGACTCAAGTCTTTCAATTCTACAACATTTTCTGGTGCATTGGCCGGGAAAAGCTTGAGTGAGGCGATATTTCGCTGAGGACGGCTGGACCCTTCGGACCTGCTGGTAAGCCATCTCTGAACAATTCTCCAGGCGCCATGGGGGTGTGTTTCCTCCAGGAGACAGCTGTGGCTTCTCAGCAGAGCCGACAGTACTGAAGGCCAGTCCAAGAACCCTTTGGGAAAGGAAAGGAAGTCTGAACCAACTCCTGGCCAGGACGGGTGTAACTACAAGGCAGGCGAGTATGTGTTTAAAGTAATGGTACCTATCTCATTTGAAGATAGACGAGGGGGCCTGATCACTCCCCTGGACTCGGGACGGCGATCCTAATGAAGTCCGTGTTAGGTTGTGTGGGTGGTTAAGCCAGTGCATTCCCTACTAGTGACCGCCGACGCTATAGTCATTGGCAGTGTGTTAGGATGGGGGGGGCGTAGTATGGATGTGGGGTGGCCCCCAGAGGGGACTTTTAAGAAAACTATCCTAACCAATTTCAGTATATAGATCAGTGGGGGGATGCAGTAGCAGGACGAGCTGATGAGTATTGCAATGTCAGGCTGAAATGGTTCGTTTGTGTGTGGCTAGACCCAAAGGAAAAAAAGCTTCAAGTACAAACTAAAAGAGTGAAAGATGTGAAGATTTCAGAAACTAAGGTGTCAGATGCTAAGAAGGAGATAAGGATGGAGGTAGAGGAGTTGATTCTCAGACCTCCTCCCTACGTTCCACCTTTCTCCCCCTCCCCCCCAGTGCCGGCTGCGGCAGCAGCCGCTCTGCCGGAGGAAGGGCTGATTGCCCCTGCTGTGTCCGAAGAAAGGCAGCCAGCTGTGAGACGAAAACAGAAAGGGGGAGGCTGTCAGCCCCCAAGGAGGAAGGGGATTTGGAAGGTCTCTCTGTAAATGTGAGGGGAGAAGTAAGTAAAGAGGACGTGGCAGGATGTACAGCAATTGTTGAATATTTTGTTGACTCCCGAGGAAAGGGAGAAGTGGAAGGCTGCTGTTAGGCAGTGTTTGAAGGATAGGTTGCTGGCTGTATGGGATATACAGCCAGAGATGGAAGCCAGGGCACCAGAAAAGGACCCTGAATGGAAGGCACAAAATCCAGCACATATGACCTTGTTAAAGGAATATCAGAATTTAGTAGTAGAGACTCTTCGCAAGGCTGGAAAGCCTTCAGTGAATGTGTTAAAGCCGTCTTTTGTGATGCAGGAAGCAGATGGAAGTCCGGAGAGTTTTTTTGAAAGGCTGATTGAGGCTTATGAGCTTTATACACAGGCTGATCCAAGGAGTGCAGACAATGTGCGAATGTTGAATGAGAGGTTCATAGCACAGAGTTATGAAGATATAAGAAAGAAGTTGCAGAGGTTAGAAGGAGCATTAGGAAAGAACACTACAGAATTGTTGGAGGTGGCTAGGAAAGTGTTTGTTAATAGGGATAAGGTGGAAAAACAGGAAAGAGATGCTAGAATGCATAAGAAAATTGAGTTGTTGGCGGTGGCATTGCAAGGAGGGATCATGCTGGGACCCAACCAGTGTGCTAATTGCAAGGAGGAAGGTCATTGGCAAAGAGAATGTCCAAGAAGGCAGATGCGAGGTAGAGGTTGGAGAGGAAGAGAAGGCAGAGGATGTGGAGGTCTTGGCAGTGGGCCCCCCATGCACTCCCCCTTCATGGGTAGAGGGCAGAGAGGGGCTCCAAGGAATGTGAGAGATGGTCCAGGGAATGTAAGAGATGGTCTGAAGAATGGGAGAGATTGGAATAGAGACAGGGAGATTGAAGGAATTGGATTGGCAGGAACTAACTGGTCGGATTGACGGGGACCTGGCTTGGAGGAAGCCCCCCCTGAGCCATTGGTTACTTTAAATATAGGGGGCAAACAGACAACGTTTTTGGTGGATACTGGAGCAGGAAGATCAGTTGTGGATTTGAAAGCAGAGTCTTTGTGTGTGAAGTAAATATGACTGTTACTAACCTCAAGAGAAAAGAAGATAAAAAAAAAAATAACCTCACTCTGTTTGTCTGGCCAACAAACAAAGTGAAGAAAGATGTGTTTGTTTATTTGTTTATTTTTTCTCTCCCTCTTAAGAACAGCCCAAAGTTACCTGCTCAGGCAGGAAATCCTATACCATTTTCTTGCCTATTCTGCTCTCTCCCTTTTGCAAATGTTAGTGTGTTAATGCCTTTTCAAACTCTATCTGCAGACACAACCCCCTTTCCCCCCTTGCTTTTTCCTGGCTGTGTTGCTTTGAGAGGGAGAGAGATAGAGAGAGATAGAGAGAGATAGAGAGAGATAGAGAGAGAGGAGAAAAGGGGGGGGGGTTGATCTTTTTAACTTTTTCCCTGCTTAGAATTCAGGTTTGAGAAAGGTTGGGTGGCTGTGAAAATTTAATGCCCACTTTTGCAATTTTTTCTATTCAAAAGAGGAGTCAGTAATTGTTGGACAACTTTTTTTTGGGAAATTTTTGAGTTTAAATTGTTTAATATCAACCAAAAGAGTTTGCTTAGATTTGTAAATGTTCTCCCTATTTAATGGAAATTTAATGGAAATCTGTTTCCATCTGAATGGAATTTGATTAAATTGGAATTTGACTAACTTTATATTAAAAGCAATACTAGAGTTTAGAAAAAAAAAAACTTTCAGTAACTCAGAATATCTTATTAAACTTGTTTATTTTTTTTTGTGTGAAGTTAAAACGAAGTTGAGAAAAATTTTGGGATTATAAATAGCTATGCTGTTTTGAGTAAAGATTTGTATGCAAAACTGTTAGAAAAAGAGCTTGTGTTAATAAATGCAAACAGGGTTTGGTGAGCTGTCCTTTGTTGGTTCTTTGCTAGGTAATTTATTTATAAACAAGGACAAAGGTTGGAGAAGGTTTTGACCCAGAAGTGTGTGCGTGCGGGGGGGGGGGGGGAAGGCAGCCAGTGGCATTTTTATCTAAAATTGACATTTGGGGACATCTTGGTGGTTAGCATTTCTTATCAAGTGTGGACAATTTTAATCAGGAAGCCTAAAGGAGGTATACACTTGTTCATAGCAAAGTGGTTTTCAGTTGTGGATTTGAAAGATGCTTTTTTCACGATTCCTATTCACAAGGCTAGCCAGCCGTTGTTTGCTTTTGAATGGGAGGGAGAACAAAAGAATGCCTTTAGGGAAGTGAAACGAGCCCTCACATCAGCTCCAGCTTTAGCCTTGCCTAACTTAGAAAAGCCTTTCAATTTGTATGTTGATACCAGCAAGAATGTTGCCTTGGGGGTGTTAACTCAACAATTAGGACAGTGGCAACGCCCGGTGGCTTACTTATCTAAGCAATTAGATGGGGTTGCCCAAGGCTGGCCACATTGCCTGAAGGTTCTTGCTGCTATAGCAGTCCTTTTACAGGACTGTAATAAATTGACCTTCTCATGTCCCATAAGTGTCCACACCCCTCATGCAGTTCATTCTATCTTGGATAATAAAGGGCATTTGTGGATCAGCAGTCAAAGGCTTTTTAAGTATCAGGCGATGGTGATTGAAAATCCTCAAGTGAAATTAGTGGTGTCTAACCGGCTAAACCCTGCCACCCTATTGCCCACAGAAGTGGATTCAGAACACAACTGCTTGCAAGTTTTGGAAACTGTATATTCAAGCCGTCCGGATTTATCTGATATTCCTCTTCAGGATGCTGCCCTAAATTGGTATACAGACAGCTCGAGTTACATGCAGGATGGGAGGAGGGTTTCTGGATATGCGATTGTGAATGATGAGGAAGTGGTGGAAAGTAGTCCGCTAGGAGCAAGCTGCAGTGCTCAAGTGGCAGAATTGTGGGCATTAATTAGGGCATTGGAAAGAGCTGAAGGGGAAACTTTAAATGTCTGGACAGATAGTAAATATGCTTTTTTGACTCTGAATGCTCATGGGGCTGTGTATAAGGAAAGGGGATTCAGGGATTCTGCGGGCAAACATGTGTTGCATGGACATTTGATCAAGCAACTTCTCGATGCTGTGCAGAAACCAGCAAAAGTTTCTGTGATGCATTGCAAAGGACATCAGCAAGGGGTGGATCGGGTGGCTCAGGGGAATAGAAGAGCTGACTTGGAAGCTAAGAAGGTGGCAATGAAAACAGGGCCCATTCCTGATCTGTCAATATGTGTGGCAATAGACATAGGGGACTTGCCTCCTATCATTAAACCAACATACTCTCAGCAGGAGTGTGTGAAAGCAGTGAATGATCTCAAAGCTACTATTAGGGATGGGTGGTATCTTTTGCCTGATGGACGTATTTTTGTCCCTCAATCTTCAGCATGGGCTTTACTTCAGGCAGCACATGAAACAACACACATGGGGAAAACTGGATTGGATGCTGCTATTGGGAGGGATTACTAAGTACATGGGTCGGCTGGGATAGCTGCTCGAGTGGTTTCACAATGTGGCATCTGTGCTAAGGTCAATCCTCGACAAGGGCCCCTTCTACCACCTGGGACCATACCTGTTTCTTACTTTCCTGTGGACTCTGTCATGGTTGACTTTACAGACATGCCAAGATGTGGACTATACAAAGCTTTATTGGTATTTGTGGATAAATACACTGGCTGGCCAGAGGCTTTCCCTACAAAGACTAAACAAGCCAGGGAAGTGGCAAGACTATTGTTAAAAGAACTAATACCTCGTTTTGGTTGCCCGTCTTTTATTTCCTCTGATAATGGTCCTGAGTTTGTTCATCAAGTTAATCAAGCAGTGGCTACTGCTGTGGGATCCAAATGGCGGTTTCATTGTGCTTTTCATCCTCAGTCCGGTTCGAATTCTGAACGAATGAATCGCACACTGAAAGAGAAAATTACTAAGATCTGTGCTGAAAGTCACCTGAAATGGCCTGATGCATTGCCCTTAGCTCTCTACGCTGTGAGATGTGCTCCACGTAGACAATACAACCTATCCCCATATGAGCTGATGTTTGGGCGTCCTCCTACGCTGCTGAGAAGAGGTTTGGCTGGATGGCCTGATTTGGGCCATCAGGGGGGAGTATGGGCTCTGAAAATGGTGCAGGAACTGAATAAGCAAGTGGAAAAACTTAGGAATTATGTTGTTGAACAAACACCTCCTAAACTAATAACAAGATGTCATCCCTTTAAACCAGGGGATAAGGTGTGGGTAAAACATTGGAAACATGAACAACTGGAGGGGAGATGGAAAGGACCTTATGAAGTAATAATGGCCTCCCCTTTAGCAATAAAGATTGCAGAATCTAAATCTTGGATTCACTGGACCAGAGTTAAAGCAGCTGCAGAACCTCTGTGGACAGTGAACAGGGACCCCAAGGTTCCCACCAAACTCACTCTTAAACGTGTTTAGTATGTTTAATGAATATTTTATTGTTTGTAAACCAGATATTGTATTAGCACAAGTGTATCCTGCACATATATCTACGGCTGTCTGGCTGAAATTCAACCCCCTGCTAAGCCACACCCGGAAGCTGGCTTTCTACGCACGGGAGAAGAAAGGATGAAAGGCTTCCTTCTGCTTTTATATAGTACTATTGTTGCATGTAATAATGTTTGTCTTTCTAATTTAGGCCAATGGAGCAAGCCAGAAGAAGCTCCACGCATTATTCAATCTTATGCTATAGGCACGGGCACTTGTGAAGGTCACCCCCCTATTGGATTTTCCCCAGAATGCTGGAATGGTATCTGGCCTCATCCTTGTCAATTTCCCCAAGCATTTGACAGAATAGTTAAAGAAGCCTGTATGACAAGACAACCTGTCAATCCCGAAGCCTGTCAGTATGTTGGGTATATTCTTAGGAAAGGCATATGTGTAAAGGCCCCATATAAGAAGCCTCCTCCTCCTGTTACTCTGGAGTGTGGGCCTCCCTTATTCTGGGGATGGGAGCGGGTCACCCTAGTCTCGCAGTTGAAGACGGGATGGAAGGGGACTTGCATCGTACATGTTATCCCGGTGGAATTTGGAGTAACTATCCAAAGACCCCCGAGGAAGCGCCCAGAGAGAAAGCGAAGTAAAAGGTCCCAGCAGAATAAGGATATGCCCCATCCATTGGAGTCAAGGATGCAATATAATTTGTGGGTCCAATTGGCTAAACTAGCCAACACAACTGATTTTTGCCTTTCTGAAGCATATGACATGGAGAATCTGCTGTCCACATGTTTAATACCCGTATGTGTTCCTGTCACAGCAGCCAAGGAGTTCAGTCACCACGAGTTTAAAGAACATATAGGCTATGAAGCAATGTACAGCTGGGGTCACATTTCCAAGTTTCTACCCACTGATGCTTTAGCTTTACATACTCCTAAAGTAGCCATTCCAGAAGACTTACAATGTGCACATATCACGGGGTGTGAGCAGAATACACCTTCACCTCATTGCCTGAAAGTGAGCCAAGAAAGGCTAAATTGCACATCTTTCCAAACAATGTCTTTTGGGTATGCAAACATATGGTTACCTAAAGGGTGGTTCTTCACTTGTGGGAAAGACACTTTCAATTATATTCCTGCCAACATAAACACATCATATTGTTGTCTAAGCAGACTGACTACCTTTCTACCAGATAGATCTCTTTTCACCTCCCCTAACACCACACGATACAAAAGGGCCGAGGTACTAACAGAGAATTGTGAGTCATCCCTCACTCTTCTAAATGCAGCAGAATACAATGCTTTGGCTGTCTCGTTAGTGGGAGTTCCTGCACTTGCTCTGAGGGCCCATGTCAATATAAATTCTGTGGCCTGCAACTTGGCTAAAACTATAAATGCCACTTCAATAGCCTTGTCTGCCATCAATCAGGAGATGATAGAATTACGCAAGGCCATTTTGCAAAATAGGGCAGCCATCGACTATCTTTTACTTCGCCAACATATGGGATGTGAGGCCTTTGAGGGGATGTGTTGTTTTAACCTCTCAGATCAATCCCCCGTCATAAATAAAGAAATCAAAGTACTCCATAAAATGGCCTCAGAGCTGCAAATAGATTCCCTGGGAAATTGGTGGAGTAGCTTATGGTCTTGGCTCCCAATAGGCCTTATTGGAAACATCATAAGAGCAGTAATCATTTTTATGGCTATTCTAATCAGCAGCTGTTGTCTTCTGCAATGTACCTTTTCAATGATGCACAACATAACACTACCTAAACGAGTGTCCCTGCTTGCAGAGAGAAAAGCTACAGCTCAGGTTATGGCTATGTGGGAATTCCAGACACAAGAATATAACAACATAAATACATCAGACCCCAGTGTTATGGAATGAAACTTATCTGCAAGGATGAGATAAGTCTCATCAGGGGGGAATAAAGTGGTACCTGGAAAAATACTGATGGTCCGACAAAGGATGTGTATAAAAGGCAGATGGCCCAACAAAAATGTGTGTGAAAGGGAGGTTTGTTTTGCTTACAAGACAGCTCTTTAATTTAGGATGGCCAGACATCCTGTTCCCAGCTCTGCACATGATATATTACTAACTGCCTATCACATGGTGTAACTAAACTGCTTAACACTTGATATATTGCTAATTGCTAAAAGCATTCCAATGCAAACGAGGAGCTATCGATTATAGATCTGTCTAGTAGTTTTCTTATGTTAGAATAAGGACCTATAGAATGTAACCATGTGTGGAATGTGACCTGAAAATAACCCCCGCCTGAAGGGTTATAAAAATGGTCATCAATGTACAATCTGGGTTCAGATTCTTTAGCCATGATGGCTCTCTGAACCTGCTGCAATAAACTTCCCTTTCCTGGAAAGAGCTGACTCAAGTCTTTCAATTCTACAACAATCCTAGTTGCTCTTCTCTGATTTTTTTCCAAATTCTCAATATCTTTTTTGTGATATGGTGACCAAAATTGGCTGCAGTATTCCAGGTGTGGTCTTACTAGGGTTTTATAAAGTGGTACTAATACTTTGTGTGATCTTGATTCTATGCCTCTGTTTATACAACCCAGGATTGTATTAGCTTTTTTGGCTGCTGCTGAAAACTGCTGGCTCATGGTTAAGTGATCGTCCACTAGGACTCCAAGGTCCCTCTCACAGTTACTGTTTTTGAGCCAGGTCTCGCCCAATCTGTACTTATACCTTTGATTTTTCCTGCCTAAATGTAAAACTTTGCTTTTCTTCACATTGAAACTCATTTTGTTGGATAGGGCCCATTGTTCAAGTTTGTCAAGATCTTTTTGGATCCTGAGTTTGTCTTTTGGGGTGTTGGCTACGCCTATCAGTTTAGTGTCATCAGCAAATCTGAGGAGTTCCCCTTCAATTCCCTCATCTAAGTCATTTATGAAGATATTGAATAGTACTGGGCCTAAGACAGAAACTTGTGGTACCCCACTGCTTAATTTTCTCCATGTGGATGTGATGCCAGGATGACAGAACTCTTCTTCAGATTCAGTGTTAAAGATGAATTTCTTGTCAGGGATGATATAAAAATACAGGTATTATAGCAGAAGGCTCATATTTAACATATAACAAGGTTGTCCAGGCATTCTTCATTAAGGCCTCCATCTCTGGGCTGCAGAGACCCACATGACTGTTAGATGGCAGCAAAGGAGTTTCGTATTTTTGTGGCCTTATTTTTTTTATTTTATGTATTTCTTTAAAAATCACTCCATTAACTGATTCTAAGGCATACAGCTGGATGCAACTGCACAATCAAAGTCCTGTCTTTTTTTTTTTAACACACATTGTGCATTGCAACACACATAAAAACACGGAGGGCTTCCATCATGCAGGTGTGGCCTCCATCTTCTTCTTGTCATTTGATATCTCTCTCTCTCTGCAAACTTCCCTCAATATAGCTATGTGTTTTACAAGCTTCTATTTTTTTATTTTTTTTTACCAAGTAAGGAATTATATTTCGACCTTCTTCCCTTGTAAATACAAGGGAAGGCAGGGATTCAATTTATGCCTTCCTGGTGCTCATCAGAATTCACTGACTCTTGTGAGTTGGTGAGCAAAAAAGAGAGAAAAACTCAATTGCTTTCATATATGCAAAATAAGAGATTTATCTTGGACAATGCCAGGCATAAAATCAATAAAACGAAATCAATAATGTAGGGAAGAGCACTGTTTCTTGACTGGCAGATGTACTTAGCATGGGAACAGGTTCTACCATAGGAGGCAGGCTAACGATGCCAGGAGGGTTGAACTGTCCCGTAACTATGGGGAAGGGGATATACATGGGCAGGTCAGTATATTTCCTTTCCTAGGGAAAATTTGGTACAGTTACTTTATTTCAGAAAAACAAAAACCCTAAACTAAATCTATTTTTGGTCTTGGCAACTTTCATGTATGTCTTTCTCAGATGGGCAAGAAAGCCTCTCATCAAGGAACTAATGCAGGAGAGAAGCAACCTAGAACTAAGGAAAAATTTCCTGACAATTAGAACAATTTAATCTGCGGAATGACTTGCCTCCAGAAGTTGTGGGCACTCCAACACTGAAGGTTTTTAAGAAAAGATTAGACAGCCATTTGTCTGAAATGGTGTAGGGTTTCCTGCTTGAGCAGGGGGTTGGGCTAGAAGACCTCCAAGGTCCCTTCCAACTCTGTTATTCTGTTATCAATTTTTGGCAGTACTAGGGGTACTACCAAGGGGGTCTGCTGGTGGCCCTGGGACTGCCTTACAGGCCCATCCTGGTCTAATGAATGGAAAGGGGAGTTTGGCCTACTTCCCAACCTGTACTGAAGAATTAATAAACTGTTTCACTGAAAGCAGAGTGACCTGTAACTAGGTGGCTGTGAGAAGGAATTGCAAAAGTTCTTTCCTGCCAAGGATTGTAGAGAAACTTGGAGCCCTCCCAAGTCCTTGTCCGTCACCAGCCTCTTCCTGCTCTTCCATATTGTCTTGTCAGCCTGGTGGAGAGGCAGGTGCAACCCATGCAGAAGCTGGTCTGAGCAGAGCCGATGCAGATGGGCAGCGAGCTCCGTCTCGGCTCCAGGCCCAAGAATTCTTTCTCTTGCTTAGCAACCAAGGAACACGGTCCTTCTTCTCAATCCTGCTTTTCCTGACCCTCTCTTCCCTCATCCCAAAATTCTCCCTGCCCTTCTTCTAAGTCTTCCGTACCTCTCCTGCCTTCCTCTGCCTCGCAGAAATGCAGTGGTAACGTTTCAGTCCTGGCATGAAGGAAATATTCTACATCTTTCTGAAACTCCCTAGTGCTTAGGACACCAGATGGACAGAATGGCCCATGTTCATTTTCTCAACCTTAAATTCATTGTGTTCCATTTCTGCCTGTTTTTTTTTTATCCTTTTCTTTTGGGCTGCCCCCCCCCCCCAAATCATACATATTTCCCTGTGCATTTTTCTCATTATTGTATTTTTGCACACTGCCTACCAATTTTCTTGGTATTGTCATATACTATTTGATTGAATACAAATGCATTTTAATGCCATATTTGCAAAGATATGCATCGTTTCCCTAATATGCACATTCCGTATGCCTTAAAAAAGTAAGAACACTATTGCAGAATTCAGAGAGGTGTGAATATCAAAGAACCACTGTATTTTTGTCTCACTCAGGAAGTGCTAATTTGGTAAGTTTAGTAAAATTCCACCTCCGTTTCTACTTCTGGCCTCTATTTCTACCATTCTCTGTTCCTTTCATTAATTACTGAATTATTTATTGAACCTGTGAAACTAGTTGAGATGCATCTAATACTAGTGAAAAAGAAATGGGACATGGGATTTGTGGATTTATAAAACACCCCTTTGTCTTTCCAGATTTTTATCTCTGAATTCTTAGTTGAAATTTCCAGGTACATGCAGCGGGTATAAATACACTTGCCATCAATGCAGGTGGTCCTCAACCTATGACCACAATTGAGCCCAAAATTTCTATTGTTAAATGAGGCCATTGTAAAGTGAATTTTGCCCCATTTTACAACCTTTCTTGCCACACCTGTTACATGAATCACTGCAGTTGTTAAATTAGTAACACGGTTGATAAGTGAATCTGGCTTCCCTATTGACTTTGCTTGTCAGAAGGGGGTCACAAAAGGGGATCACATGATCCCAGGATACTGCAACTTTCATAAATATGAGTCAATTGCCAAGCATCTGAAATTTGATCACATGGGATTCTGGGATTCTGCAATGGTTGTTTGTGTAAAAACAGCCATAAATCCCTTTTTTCAGTACCGTTGTAACTTTGGTCACTATATGAACTGTTTAAATCGAGGACCACCTGTATAAAAAATGGAGACCTTTATAGAGGTTGGACTGCAAATCTCGGAATTCCAAGCTGTGGTGGCCAATGGCGATGCTTCTTGTTTCTAAGGTTTGACATCACTCTTCTCCTCCCACCCGCTAGAAGAGAATCTATTCATGGATTGGCTGAATTGACTACACTGGGAGAAATACCAGTGGAACTGTAATCTTTTTCCACAGATAACACAACCACCCATTTTATGAATTTCTCTCCCATATCTTTCAACAAAAGTCAAACACACAAAACTTAACCCATGAATTCCTGTCAGTACTGTATAATGTTACCTCTCTACTTTTCTAAAAATTAGGAGAGCATACCTGAACAAATTATATCCTAGGTCTAAAAAAATACCACTAGAATATTTTGCTGCGGAGTTTCTAATAAATTATGATTGTAGCTGTTTGTTGTCCTGCACAAAAGCAATACAGAGCTTTTATAAGGAATTTTGAAAAATATGGGTGGTCTTTGCTGCCTTTAATTTCTGGCTGTGATCAAAAAGGCTATTTGACATGGATACAAAATACTGGATATTATTTTATTCAATACCTTTTTGGAAAATATTGATTTTGTTGCCACATGAGTTTATTACAATATTTATTATATATTGATTAATATTATAGAGATACTCTGGATTTTATAATAATCAATGTTATATTCCTGTTTTAATGTTTATCTATAAACTATGAACTTGGGGGGTGGGTGGGATTACAGAGGGCCTGTTGAAGAATTGATATGTTATATAAGACAACTAATTATTTTCCTTTGATAAGAGCCATGGTGGCACAGTGGTTAAAATGCAGTACTGCAGGTCAACTTATTGCTCACTCCAGCAGTTCGATCCTGACCGCCTCAAAGTTGACTCAGCCTTCCAGCCTTCCGAGGTCAGTAAAATGAGGACCCAGATTGTTGGGGGCAATAGGCTGACTCTGTAAACTGCTTAGAGAGTGCTGCGAAGAACTGTGAAGCGGTATATAAGTCTAAATCTTATTGCTATTGCTATATCTGATGATTTTCATTTTTTCTGAATAGCTGCTATCCTCTCCTTCCTCCTAGGACAAGTTGCCAGAAAATTGTCACTGTTTTGTTGTTGTTAGTTGCGAAGTCGTGTCCGACCCATCGCAACCCCATGGACAACGTTTCTCCAGGCCTTCCTGTCCTCTACCATCTTCTGGAGTCCATTTAAGCTCACGCCTACTGCTTCAGTGCCTCCATCCAGCCACCTCATTCTCTGTCGTCCCCTTCTTCTATTGCCTTCAATCTTTCCCAGCATTAGGCTCTTCTCCAGTGAGTCCTTCCTTCTCATTAGGTGGCCAAAGTACTTGAGTCACTGTTACTTCCCCTTTAATCAATCTGTCTTAGGTAGAAAGGACCTAACCTTGAACAAATTTTAACAATGGCAAATTTTGCATTAAAATTCTTAGGAAGGAGCCCTGTTCAAAAAGTCTCTCTCTTGCTGGAATAATGAGGAAAATACTGACACAGCTAACAAAAACTTAAGGCTGTCTCAGTCATGAACTAGATGTGAGAGAAAGGCAAAGACGCGGTTAAGAAAAAAAATATTTGTACCATAATTAGGTGTAATTGAGAAAAAAACCCACATATTATTTTCTCCCTTATTCCGATGCCACCCAAGACCAACCTCAAGCTGTGCACAGTACAGGTAGTCCCAGTGGTGGGATTCAAATATAGGAACAACTGGTTCTCTGTGTGGATGCTGCTTCCGGAAGTCCATTCTGGGCTTGGGCAACAAAAAATTAGCTACTGGTTCTGCAGAAGTGGTACGAACTGGCTGAATACCACCACTGGGTAGTCCTCAAATTACAACCATTTGTTTAACAACCATTCAAAGATATGACGGCACTGAAAAAAGTGATTTATGACCAGTCCTTGAAGTTATGACTGTCACAAGTTGTGGGTGCTTGCCTTCAGAAGTCGTGGGTGCTTCATCACTGGAGGTTTTTAAGAAGAGACTGGACAGTCACTTGTCTGAAATGGCATAGGGCAGTGATGGCGAATCTTTTAGAGACCGAGTGCCCAAACTGCAACCCCAAACCCACACTTATTTATTGCAAAGTGCCAGGGCTGCATCAGCATTGTGGTGCCCTCAGGGGGCAGGGGGACGTGGCCCACTGGGTGGGCGTAGCTGCAGTGGTCACGGCACACTGGGTGGGTGTGGCCGAGGTGGGCATGGCCACCTCAATGTTGCTCGTGAGGGGATGCCTGTGGGGACTGGGCAGGATTGGGGGAGATCCAGGGGGTCTCTGGTGGGTGGGGCAGTGGGAAGGAGGCTTGTCCTGTGGGGTGAGGCAGGGGGCAGGGCGGGGGTGCCATTGCCGCGGGGCAAGGTGAGGCAGGGGCCAGGGCACACAGGGGCCGGGGCACACAGAGGCCAGCGCACACAGAGGCCAGCGAGCGCATGAGGGCATGATGTACCACCTCTCCTGGAGCTTGCTAGCCAGCTGCTTCACCTCCTTTGTGCTGGGTGGGGCTGCTGCTCTGGGCGCCGGTAGTGGCCTAATGCAGGGCTTTTCAACTGGTGATATGCGTACCACTTGTGGTACTTTGCCACATGGCAGGTGGTATGTGATTGCTAGCCAAGTATAGGAGGGGAGGGGAATGAGCCAAAGCGAGCCAAGCCTGAGGGAGAGGCAGCTGCAGCTGCAGAACTGTCTGGGCTTGGCAGAAGCCCCAGTAGCTGCAGGGCTCCAGCTGATTGGCTCCAGCTGATTGGCTTCCTGAAGCAGCTTGGAGCTGGAGGTGAACTGAAGAAAAAGGGGGGGGGGAGGAGAGGCTATAAAAGAACGTGGTTTGGGTGGAGGAAGGGGAAAAAAGACATCAGGAAAGGTTTAATCCCTTTAAACAAATGTAATTAGTTTTACCCCCTTTAATTGAGTCTGGCTTTTAGAAAGTTTTCTTTGAAGGTAAATAGGCTTAATTTAAAGCTAAAGCGTTTCACAATTGCTGGAGCCTTTCAGTCAAGGATTGCAACATTGTGACATGTGACACGCCTGAGGCAGCTTCAAGAGAAAAAAAACGGAGTTTGTGTTTCTTTATTTTCTTCCTTTGCACTTGATTCCTGTGTCTTTAAGGGTACAGGGAAGGGATTGGAAAAGCTCAGAAGGGCCAACCAGCTAGCTCAGGAGTCTACAGACTTAGCAACTTTAAGACCTGTGGACTTCAACTCCCAGAATTCCTCAACCAGCCATGAGGGCTGAGGAATTCTGGGAGTTGAAGTCCACAAGTCATAAAAGTGCCAAGTTTGAATTTATCATACATTTGTCAGTGCAAAGGGAAAGTGATTCAGCAAAGGAACAGCCACAAAAGAAATTAAAACTGGTACTTTTTTTCTTTTTTTCTACAGTTTGTAATATTTTATTAGATTATAGAATAAAATACAAAAATACAAAAGCAAATAGTAGGACACAGTGGGGAGGAAAAGGGGGGGAAAGTGAGGGGGAGAAGGGAAAAAGAACATACTTTCTCTGTTGCAGTAGAAGGAAGCATTAACATTGAACCTCAACTTTTTACTTTTCCATGATATTATAAACTAGCCATTTCTATAACAACAAATGAATCTAATCAGTAAAACCCTTGGCTGAAGGTGCAATGGTATTAGTTGAAAGAGATTTACAGGTTGATCTTATGCAGCAGTGTTTGGAGATAACAGATGTTCCAAAGGAACAGAGAATGACTCGTACAGCTCACAGACGTAAAGAAAAAGAACAGCAAAAAGTGGATGCTGGATCTACAACACAAGATTTGACTACTTCAGAGCCCGTGGGAGGAACAAGACCAAAGAGATCGTCGACAGCTGACCTTCAGGTTGTGTTCCGGAGGCTTCAGGCCGTCAAAAATGGCAAAGTTTCTGACATGGAATGTTAATGGTTTGAATTTGTCACAGAAAAGAAAAGAAAGTATTTCACTATCTGAAACAACATAAGAATGATGTTGTATGTTTGCAAGAGACTCACATTACTCCAAAGGATCAAAAGTATTTGATTAACTCCCAGTTGGGAGTACATTTTACAGCTTCTGCTTGGGGAAAAAAGGGGGTGTAGTTATTTACGTGAGGAAAGATTTATTGGCTAAATTAATTGATTCAGATCCTCAAGGAAAATATGTGATTATTGACTTAGTATTATATGGTAAAAGATCTCTTATCATTGGACTATACGCCCACAATCAACAACAAAAACAGTTTTATAAGTTGTTATATCAGAAATTAATTCAATTGGATTATAAATATGTTATTATCATGGATGACTGGAATGGAGTTATTGATGCATGCAAAGACAAGAAAGGATTTTCTAAATCTTCCAATCATGCTAAATTACCTAAAGTTTTTTTTTATTTGAAGGAGGACTTGGAACTCAGAGATATTTGGAGAGAACGGAATATGGAAGACAGGGACTACACTTTCTTCTCGGACAGGCATCAATCGTTTTCTAGAATTGATTTTTTTTAATTACCACTGATCTTTTTTCTAGTGTTAAGAATGCTAAGATTTTTCCTAGGACATTGTCGGATCACAGTCCTGCATGGTTGGAGTTATGTGCTGAAGAGGGGAATAGAAGACCTTGGAGGTTGAATGAGAACTTATTTAGATATGAGGGGATTTCGCAGAAATGTAGAGAATATTTGAAGGATTTTTTTGTTTTGAATATGTATAAGGGTACTTCAATGGCTATGGTCTGGAATGCTAGTAAAGCATACATGAGAGGGGTCTTGATCCATTTGAATAATGCATATAGGCGCAAACAGGTGAAAAAACATGAAGAGTTGGAAGAAGAGATTAAAGTGAAAGAGAAGGCTTTTATTTTGAATCCATTGGATAATAGTTTAAAGGTTTCCATAAATATGCTTTAATATGTTAATGGCAGTTCAGACTGCACTTAATTTAAGTTATATGAAACATAATACATTTTGCAATGCAAATAAGCCTGGTAGGTGGCTGGCTTACCAATTACAGAAGAAACAGAAGTCAAGGGTTATAGAGAAAATAGGTTATAAAGGTAAAGAAGTTTATCAACAAAATTTGATTAAAAGGAGTTTTTTAGATTTTTATACAAAGTTATATGCTAGTGAAAATATACAAGTTTTAGACATAGATAAATACTTACAAACAGCAAACTTTCCTATACTTTCAAATGACCAATGAGCTGAGATGAATGGCTTAGTTACTTCTGAGGAAATTATTTTAGCAATCAAACAATTGAAGGTTGGTAAAGCTCCTGGTACAGATGGACTAACAGCAATTTATTATAAAATGTTATCTGAAGAAATGATAGAACCATTAAAGGAACTTTTTAATAGTATTTTGTCGGGAGCAGAAGTACCTCCATCTTGGAGAAGGGCTTTTATATCATTGATTCCAAAGGAGGATCAAGATCTTACCCATCCCAAGAATTATAGACCTATATCTCTTTTGAATACAGATTATAAGATTTTTTCGAAGATATTGGCAAATAGATTAATGCTTGTTTTGAAACAAGTGATTCATAGTGATCAATCTGGATTTATAACTGGAAGATATATGAAATATAATGTAAGACAAATTGTTAATTTAATTGAGTATTTGGATAAGAATAATCAAATCCCTGCAGCTTTGATATTCTTAGATGCTGAAAAAGCCTTCGATCAGCTAAATTGGCAATTTTTATTGAGAGTTGTAGAGAAAATGAACTTTGGGGATAAATTTTTATATGCTCTTAAGGCTATATATCAACAGCAATCGGCTCAAATTATAGTTAATGGGGGATTAACAGAGGTATTTAAAATTGAAAAGGGTACAAGACAGGGGTGTCCATTATCCCCATTGTTATTTGTTTTAACAATGGAAATTTTATTAATTAAAATTTGTGAATCAACTATAATAAAGGAAATAAAAATAAACAAAAATGATTATAGATTGAGAGCTTTTGCTGATGATCTGGTTGTGACCTTATCTCAACTGACTCAGTCGGTTATGGATTTAGTAGAAATTATAACTCAATATGGGAAAGTTTCTGGTTTTAAGGTAAATAATAATAAGACTAAAATAATAACAAAAAATATGACTATGATGGAAAAGGAAATGCTAACTAAGTTAAGAGGTTTTGAAATAGTGAAAAAAGTTAAATATTTGGGAGTATATATTACAGCTTCTAATGTAAAATTGTATAAGAATAATTATGAGACATTATGGGCAAAAGTGCAAAAGGACTTAAATGACTGGAAAAAGTTACAGTTATCTTTGCTGGGGAGAATTTCAGTGATTAAAATGAATGTTCTACCAAAATTTCTTTTTTTGTTTCAAATGATACCTATTTTTTAAAAAGATGCTAATTTAGATGAATGGCAGAAGGGTATTAACAAATTTATTTGGGCAGGTAAAAAACCAAGAGTTAAGTTTAAGATTATACAAGATGCATGTGAAAGATTAGGATTTAAGGCACCTAATCTAAAATTGTATTATGATGCCTTAACATTGGTTAGTGATTGGCTTAATTTAACAAATAAGAATATACTTTTTTTTGAGGGATGGGATTTATTATATGGATGGCATGCATATTTAATTTATAATAAAAAAGTGGATCAGGTTTTTAAATCTCATATTTTGAGAAATGCTTTATTACGTGTCTGGAAGAAGTATTATTATAGGTTAAATTATAAAATTCCAATTTGGGGGATTCCTGGACACGTGATAGAAGGGGTATCTAGGGGTGTGAATCTGGATTGGATTTCTTATAAGGAATTACTCAATTTGGTAGGGAAGGATTGGCAATTAAAATCTTTAGCTGAGTTGAAGCAAGAAAATATTGTTTACTCTTGGTTTCAGTATAATCAATTGCTAGTTAGGTGGAGTCTAGATCAAAAGGTTGGTATTACTTTAGATGACGAGAATTTGGTAAAACAGATTAAAGATCAATCTCGAGCCCATATAAAGAGAATTTATAATGTTTTAATAGAATTGGATTCTGAAACAGAGTTAGTTAAAGATTGTATGGTAAAATGGGCACAAAATATTCAAGAGCTGATTCTATTGGACACATGGGAGACAATTTGGGTTAGAAATGTAAAATTTACTCAAGCTCAAAATTTGAGAGAAAATTTTTATAAAATGTTTTATAGGTGGCATTTGGACCCCCAAAAGTTGTCCTGTATGTATCCTAATTTGCAGCCCAAATGTTGGAGATGTGGTAGTTTGGACGCAACTTACTTTCATATTTGGTGGACTTGTAGAAATATAAAAGCTTTTTGGATTAAAATTTGGTGGAACATTCAAAATATTTTTAAAAGAAAGATAAAGTTTACTCCTCAATTATTTTTGTTGGGTATTATTGTAGATTTTGATGTTAAAGAAATTAATTTGATGTTGAATTTAATAACAGCAGCAAGGTTGTTGGTAGGGCAATATTGGAAGAAAGATTCCTTGCCGACTATAGAAGAATGGACCCTTAAGGTCTCAAATTTAGCAGAAATGGCAAAAATTTCAGCTTATTTGAAGGATCATTCACAAGAGAGATATATTTCGGTTTGGAGAAGATGGATAGATTATATTCAGAATAAATATGGGACTAAAAAGTTCCATTTACTTTATGAATAAATTTTAGAATATTATTATTGTTATTATTAATATTTTATTATAGTGAAATTTTTATTATATTGTATTGTTTATGAATTAGGATTTTAATTTGTCTATATGATCAAGTTTATTTGCAAATTGTTTATTCTGTGTTAAAGGGGAGTTAAAGCGCATTATATTTGTTTATCTATATAGTTGGTTAATGTTAGTTAGATTATGATTATTATATTTGTTACCCTGTATTCAGCTCTGGGAAGTGGGGGAGGGGGAGGGGAGGGGGGTAGGGTGGGTGGGTTTTGGGGTATATTTTGTAATTTTTGTAAAACTTTTTAATAATAATAATAAAAAAGAAATGGGAAAAGCGGAACATTATTTGAGATTCCAAAATATTCCTGAAGATAGAGAAGAAAACATAGAAATTGTGATCATTGAGTTACTGTCGGAGGTCTTAAATGCAGACAGAGCAGAAATGCAAAACGAGATAGATCAGACATTCCGCATGAATTTGAGCTATGCAAGAAAAAATAGACTACCAAGAGAAGTACACGTGAGATTCATGAAGAAAACAACAAGAGATGAAGTACTGAGAAAAGAGAGAGAGGAACCATTACAATACAAAAATAAAGAAATTGTGGTCCTAAAGCAGATACCCAAGAGAGTAAGGGATACTCAGAGACACTACCATTTTTTAACTACAAAGTTGATTGCCAAAGGCATCAGTTTCAGATGGCTAATGCCAGAAGGCATTTTAATAAACTGGAACAACACAAGATATCGACTGGATTCAATTTGGAAAGCAGAGGACTTCGAAGTAAGAAGCAAAGCAACTTTGGATGAAGGACTGCACCAACAACAAGGGGATAAACAAACGGGAGAGACAGCCCAAGGAGCAATGGCACAAGTAGAACAACAGAAGGAGAAAGATGAGCAAAAGGGTGAAAGGGAAGGAATTGCCAGAGAACAAAGGATTACAAGATCAACTAGACCGAAAGATAAATAATGGAAATGGAAATGGAGAAAAAAGTGGATTTTTTTCGGTAAATGTAAATGGACTAAACTCCACATCAAAAAGAAATAATTTTTTTAGGAAACTCCAGAAGTTAAATACAGATATAATTTGTTTACAAGAGACACACATAAAAAAACAACATTATAAACTATTGGAATACCCAAAAATTGGGAAGCTTTATTACACATCAGCACAACAAAAAAAAGAGGGGTTGCCGTATATGTTAAAGAGGCAATAGACTCTAAATTAGTGTACTCAGATGAAGAAGGAAGAATTGTAATGGTAGAAATATATCTACATCAAAAACAAATATTGTTAGTGGCAATCTATGCTCCAAATAACATTCAAGAACAATTTTATCAAAGCTTACACAGGAAACTAATATAAATGGAACACCAAAATATTTGTTTAATAGGGGATTTCAATGCGATAGTAGTTGGAACAATGGATTACAAAAGCAACAAAACAGGAAAACCCGTAAGAAGAAGATTACCTAAGATATTTTTTGATATGGCAAAGGAAATTGGAATACAAGATGCCTGGAGAGAAATTAATCCACAAAACTGACAATATACTTTTTACTCAAATAGCCATAAATCTTGGTCAAGAATTGATATGATTTGGATGACTTCTGAATTGAGGATGGATATACAGCAGTGGTTCTCAACCTGTGGGTCGTGACCCCATTTGGGGTCGAACGACCATTTCACGGGGGTCGCCAAACAACGCAGTCTGCCATTTTTTCCCCCTTTTCCTTAGCTGTGCTACTCCCTCTTATTCTATTGGCTTTTGAAAGCCAATAGAATAGACTCTATTGAATAGACTCTATTCTATTGGCTTTCGAAAGCCAATAGGAATTGTCCAGACCTGGTCGTTAATGGCTGTCTCTGCACTGCGTGAGCGCACCAAAAGACCCAGCCCGAAAACATTGCACATGCAAGTTGTCTGCAGCAAAGGCAAGTTTGCAGGAACTTTTCACCCCTCCCTGCTGAGCAACTACGCCATCTCCTACTTGTAAGTAAAAGAGGACCAGGGGTGGGAGGTGGGGAGCAGCACTTAATTCGGCCCTGCCGAAAAAGCAGAGTCCATGTGCACTCCTGCCTCGTGCTCACCCGTGTCAGCCAGGCTCTCCATGTCGCGCTGCTACATGGAGAGCCTGGTACTGAAGCACGGAAAACATGTGCTCGCCTGCCTCGTGCTCACCTTGTGCGCCATCGGTGTGCATTGCGGCTGCTGCTGTGGGAGCCGCGGGGCCTGCTTGACACAGCGCGGCTGTGCGGGAAAGGTGGTGGCAGAGGTGGTACTGGCAGGGCGGGTGGCTGACCTTCCTTGGGCTGGGCCAGCTGGTGGCCTAGCCGGTGCTGAACCTGCGCCACCACTGCCTCACCCTGTGTGCCTACATGGCCGCCCTGGAATGCCTGGCCCATGATGCTTGCCACCGCCTCGGCCTGCCCGCAGCCCGCGCCCTCCCGCTGCCCTGCATTGGCATCTGGCTTGGCAACCACAAGCTCTGCACCATCAGTGTGGTGTGCAGCTGGTGCTGTGGGAGCTGCGGGGCCCGCTCTACATGTCAGGGCTGCGCGGGGTGGGCGGCGGGGCTGGCGAGGCAGCTGCAGGCTGGAGTATGGGGGCGGAGGTGGCTGCACCAGCCACTCCAGCTCTGGGGGGGCAGCCTGCCACCGATGCCCCCCATGCCTCACACATCATACTCTTAGGAACCTGTCTCTCTTTAAACTCCCCCTAAAATTCTTCATTCAGGCAGGCTTCCAGAGTTCGGCGAGCAGGATGCAGGTAACCCCTCCCCCCTGTCCTGCCACCTCCCATGGCACCGCGCCACTCCGTGTCCTGCACCTTAAGCCTCCATGGCACCGAACCACTGGCGTCCCCAATGGCCACTGACGCTCTCCCCGCCACCGGCGACCATGCAAGCCCTGGCAATTGCTCCAGCTGAAGAAGCGGGTGGCTGGGAGGCCACCGTGGCGCTGATCTTCTGCGCCCTTCAGCTGGCTGTGAGCTTGTCAGCTGGGAGGTCTGGCGACGGAGCCGGCCAGCATGGAGGGTGATGGGGAGATGGCGGCTCAGCGGGCGGGTTCCCGCCTGCCCACGAATGTCGGGTCCACGGGGCTCAACACAGAGTCAACGGTCCAACATAACTTCCCTCCTCGGATGTCCCTTTCCCCCCCTCAAGCGTCAACAGGAGGTTGCAGACAACTAAGTCAGCCGGTGCAGGAAGCCCTGGAATGGCCAGTCCAGGGCATCTGGTTGCAGTGCTGGATGTCTTTTGCTCCTCCTAGAAGCCGGTGGCAAGAGAAAGAAGTCGTTCAAACTTCAAGCTAGCTACTGAATACCTATTCGCACTTTTTTTCCTTTTTTTTTTTTGAGTACTTGTCTGCCAACCCACCCCGTCTGTAAAAGAAAAAGTCTTCCACCCAAGCATAACTTTTAAGGATTTTAAGGATCTTTGAGCAGAAGAGAGGGAGACAGAAATAGAGAGAGGGAGAGAGAGAAAGAGAGAGTGGCAGGGAGAGAGAGAAGGAGAAAGAGGGAGAAAGGGAGAGAGAAATAAAGGGAGAGAGGGAGAGAAAGGGAGAGAGAGAGAGGGAGAGAGAAAGAAAGGAAGAGAGGGAGGGAGAGAAATAGAGGGGGAGAGAGGGAGAGAGAGAAAAAGGGAGAAAGAGGGAGAGAGAAAGGGAGAGAAAGAAAGGAAGAGGGAGGGAGAGAGAAAGAGAGGGAGAGAGAAAGAAAGGGAGAGAGGGAGAGAGAAAGAAAGGGAGAGGGAGAGAGAAATAGGGGGGAGAGAGGGAGAGAGAAAGAAAAAGGGAGAGAGAGATTAAATTAGTAACATGGCTGTTAAGTGAATCTGGTTTCCCCCATTAACGTTGCTTGTCAGAAGGTTGCAAAAGGGGATCACGTGACCCTGGAACAATGTGACCATAAATATGAATCAGTTGCCAAGCATCGAAATGTAAATCACATGACTCTGGGGATGCTGCAATGATCATAAGTGTGAAAAATGGTAATAAGTCACTTTTTCAGTGCCATTGTAACTGAACAGTCATTAAGCTTGGCTCTCCACCAGGCTCTCTGCCAGAGCCTCCTACCGTCCCTGGGCAATGGTGCAGAGCTGCTTGTACGTCCTTGGCAGCGCCTCCCCCCTTCAATCTCCTTCCTTCTCCATCTCCTTCCTTTCCCCTTCAATCTTCCTTCCTTCCTTCCTTCCTTCCTTCCTTCCTTCCATTTCCATCCCTTCCCCTTCAACCTCTATCCTTCTTTCCTTCCTTCCTTCCTTCCTTCTTTCATTCCTTCCCCCTTCAATCTCCTTCCTCCTCCATCTCCTTCCTTTCCCCTTCAATCTTTCTTTCTTCCTTCCTTCTGTCCATCTCCTTCCTTTCCCCTTCAATCTTCCTTCCATCCTTCCATCTCCATCTCCGCCCCTTCCCCTTCAATCTCTCTCCTTCCTTCCTTCCTTCCTTCCTTCCTTCCTTCCTTCCTTCCTTCCTTCCTTCCCCCTTCAATCTCCTTCCTTCTCCATCTCCTTCGTTTCCCCTTCAATCTTCCTTCCTTCCTTCCATCTCCATCTCCATCCCTTCCCTTTCAATCCTCTCTCCTTCCTTCCTTCCTACCTTCCTTCCTTCCCCCTTCAATCTCCTTCCTCCTCCATCTCCTTCCTTTCCCCTTCAATCTTTCTTCCTTCCTTCCGTCCATCTCCATCCCTACCCCTTCAATCTCTCTCCTTCCTTCCTTCCTTCCTTCTTTCCTTCCTTCCTTCTTTCCTTCCCCCTTCAATCTCCTTCCTCCTCCATCTCCTTCCTTTTCCCTTCAATCTCCTTCCTCCTCCATCTCCTTCCTTTCCCCTTCAATCTTCCTTCCTTCCATCTCCATCCCTTCCCCTTCAATCTCTCTCCTTCCTTCCTTCCTTCTTTCCTTCCCCCTTCAATCTCCTTTCTCCTCCATCTCCTTCCTTTCCCCTTCAATCTTCCCTCCTTCCTTCCATCTCCATCCCTTCCCCTTCAATCTCTCTCCTTCCTTCCTTCCTTCCTTCCTTCCTTCCTTCCTTCCTTCCTTCCCCCTTCAATCTTCTTCCTCCTCCATCTCCTTCCTTTCCCTTTCAATCTTCCTTCCTTCCATCTCCATCCCTTCCCCTTCAATCTCTCTCTCCTTCCTTCCTTCCTCCCTTCCTTCCATCTCCACCCCTTCCCCTTCAATCTCTCTCTTCTTCCTTCCTTCTTTCCTTCCCCCTTCAATCTCCTTCTTTCTCCATCTCCTTCCTTTCCTCTTCAATCTTCCTTTCTTCCTTCCTTCCGTCCATCTCCTTCCTTTCCCCTTCAATCTTCCTTCCATCCTTCCATCTCCATCTCCGTCCCTTCCCCTTCAATCTCTCTCCTTCCTTCCTTCCTTCCTTCCTTCCTTCCTTCCTTCCCCCTTCAATCTCCTTCCTCCTCCATCTCCTTCCTTTCCCCTTCAATCTTCGTTCCTTCCATCTCCATCCCTTCCCCTTCAATCTCTCTCCTTCCTTCCTTCCTTCCTTCCTTCTTTCCTTCCCCCTTCAATCTCCTTTCTCCTCCATCTCCTTCCTTTCCCCTTCAATCTTCCCTCCTTCCTTCCATCTCCATCCCTTCCCCTTCAATCTCTCTCCTTCCTTCCTTCCTTCCTTCCTTCCTTCCTTCCACCTTCAATCTCCTTCCTTCTCCATCTCCTTCCTTTCCCTTTCAATCTTCCTTCCTTCCATCTCCATCCCTTCCCCTTCAATCTCTCTCTCCTACCTTCCTTCCTTCCTTCCTTCCCCCTTCAATCTTCTTCCTCCTCCATCTCCTTCCTTTCCCTTTCAATCTTCCTTCCTTCCATCTCCATCCCTTCCCCTTCAATCTCTCTCTCCTTCCTTCCTTCCTCCCTTCCTTCCATCTCCACCCCTTCCCCTTCAATCTCTCTCTTCTTCCTTCCTTCTTTCCTTCCCCCTTCAATCTCCTTCCTCCTCCATCTCCATCTTTTCCTCTTCAATCTTCCTTCCTTCCTTCCATCTCCATCCCTTCCCCTTCAATCTCCTTCCTTCCTTCCTTCCTTCCCCCTTCAATCTCCTTCCTTTCTTCCTTCCATTCCATCGCTTCCCCTTCAATCTCTCTCCTTCTTTCCTTCCTTCCTTCCTTCCTTCCTTCCTTCTTTCCTTCCCCCTTCAATCTCTCTCCTTCCTTCCTTCCTTCCCCTTCAATCTTCTTCTTTCTCCATCTCCTTCCTTTCCTCTTCAATCTTCCTTTCTTCCTTCCTTCCGTCCATCTCCTTCCTTTCCCCTTCAATCTTCCTTCCATCCTTCCATCTCCATCTCCGTCCCTTCCCCTTCAATCTCTCTCCTTCCTTCCTTCCTTCCTTCCTTCCTTCCTTCCTTCCTTCCTTCCTTCCTTCCTTTCTTCCCCCTTCAATCTCCTTCCTCCTCCATCTCCTTCCTTTCCCCTTCAATCTTTCTTCCTTCCTTCCATCTCAATCCCTACCCCTTCAACCTCTCTCCTTCCTTCCTTCCTTCCTTCCTTCCTTCCTTCCTTCCCCCTTCAATCTCCTTCCTGCTCCATCTCCTTCCTTTTCCCTTCAATCTTCCTTCCTTCCTTCCATCTCCATCCCTTCCCCTTCAATCTCTTTTTCCTTCCTTCCTTCCTTCCCCTTCAAACTCCTTCCTCCTCCATCTCCTTCCTTTCCCCTTCAATCTTCCTTCCTTCCATCTCCATTCCTTTCCCTTCAATCTCTCTCTCTCTCCCCTTCCTTCCTTCCTTCCTTCCTTCCTTCCTTCCTTCCTTTGTAAGAACGTCCTGGCTGTGTTTTGGAAAAAGCAAGACCCCAGGAACGCTGCAGTATCCAACAAAGTTTTATTACAGTTTGCGGGAAGTAAAGTTAGCCCTGGGAGGAGCCCCCTCCCAGCGTCCTAAATACAGCGCGTGCCACGCCCCCAGCGCACACCCTAATCATCCCGTATAACCAAACTCCACCCATGCCACACCCAGCCACACCCCCCCGTGGCAAAACTCCACCCACCACCCGTCTCTCCGCGGCCCGTCAATTCGCACTTTGCATACCGGCGTTCCAGAACTTGTCAGACCCAAACCGGTCTCCCTGCCCCCCGGACCTCCAAAATCTGTCAGACCCAGCGTCTCATGTAAAACCGTGTCCCATTGCACTGCCGAATACGGCCCCTCCCACTCCATGCATGGCTCTCCTCGTGAGGTGGTCACATGTCCATCAGCTCATTACTGCGGCCGGCGCCAGCAACAAACAGGACCAGCGCCGACGGTGCAGCTCGCCACGTCAGCGGGGCCGACTGGATCGTCCGTCATCTCACTTGACGCCAGAAACAGGGATATAGGCAGGTAAGTATCACGCTGGGTCTGACATTCGGCTCCCCCTCACCACAAGGCCCCCTGGAATAGAATATAACAGGTCAAGCACACCGTCGAGTCCATGCAGACAACATGTTACTTAATTCCCCCCCCTCTATTCCTTGGCCTGCGTAGTAGCGTCTTGTGATATCTACGGATCATGGCAGGGGCGCAGACATCCTCCCTCTGCACCCAGGAGGCCTCAGATAGGGGGTACCCCTTCCATAACACCAGGTAATACATTTTACCCCCCCCCCCCGCAGCCGTGAATCCAATATGTCTTGTATTTCGTACCGACCCGGGGTGACGGGTCCTGGAGGGTTTTCATGGGGATCTCTTTCCACCGGCTTTAACAGGCTTACGTGGAAAACCGGATGTATCTTACCCAGCAGTTTCGGCAATTGGAGCTTCATCGTAACAGGATTGATGACCTGTATTATGCGGAAGGGCCCGATGTATTTTGGCGCTAGCTTCCTACATGGTACCTGTAACTTAATATACTTAGTGGACAGATATACCTGATCACCCACTCGTAACTGGACTGGCATTCGACGACCCTTATCAGCTTGATGCTTTGCCGCCTGTCCCGCTTGACCCAGCGCCTTCTTTACTGTGCGCCATACCTGGCCCGCTCGGGACAACCAGTCCTCCGACTGATGTGTGAGGGATTCTTGTGAGTCGCCCTCGTGTAAGGGAACTGGGTCATGCCCATAAACCACCTGAAAAGGGGTTAAACCGGTGCTTTTGTGTACTGCGTTGTTATAAGCCAGTTCTGCAAATGGCACGAAATCTACCCAATTCGACTGCTGGTAGGACACATAACACCGCAGGTATCGTTCAATTGCGGCATTTGCCCGTTCCGCCGCCCCGTTGGTACACGGATGGTATGCAGAGCTCAACCCTTGTGTGGTTCCAATGCTTGCAAGGAAGCGGCGCCAGAATTGAGCCGTGAACTGAACACCACGGTCAGAGATAATCCGACGGGGCGCTCCATGTAGCCGGTATACGTGTTGCACGAACATTTTTGCCAACCTTCTTGCGGACGGCAGTCCCTTGCAGGGGATAAAGTGAGCCTGCTTCGAAAATAGATCAACCACCATCCATATAACCGTGTAGCCCCTTACATTAGGTAGGTCCACAATGAAATCCATTCCGATGTCCTGCCACGGGCGATCTGGGTCGGACACCGGTTGTAGCAATCCCATTGGTTTTTGCGGGACCACTTTCGCCTGAGTGCAGACATGACACCCTTTTACATACTTCTCAATGTCTTTCCTCAAACCCGGCCACCAGAACTGGCGTCTCGCTAAATGTAACGTCTTTACAAAGCCGAAATGGCCTGCTAATTTGGAGTCATGGCATCTATGGTACACCCGATTCCTCAACTCCTGTGGAACATACAGTTTACCCCCATACCAAGCCAAACCATTACGGTGGGTTAACAATCCGGGATTAGCCATTAGCCACGGATCCGTTAACAAAGCTGATTTCAGCTCATCCTCGAATGCTACCAATTTTGCGCCTACCTCTACCCGTGTGGAGTCCGTGCTGCATGGAGGTATAACGGCCTGGACCACCTGCTCCCTCTTGCTGTCGTATTGCGGCAGCCGGGAGAGTGCGTCCGCTAGGAAATTCTTCCCTCCTGGAACAACTTTCAGATGGAACCTAAAACGTTGAAAGTATTGCGCCCATCGGACATGTTTAGGCGCCAATCTCCTTGGTGTTCGGAGAACTGTTAGGTTTTGGTGGTCTGTCCATACCTCGAAGGGGTGCTGTGCGCCCTCTAACAAATGGCGCCAGGTGGACAGGGCCCATTTCACTGCAAATGCCTCCTTCTCCCACACTGCCCACCGCCGTTCCGTGTCAGTGAATTTCTTGGAGGTATATGCACACGGCTGTAAATCGCCTTGATCATTACGTTGCAATAAAATTGCTCCAACAGCCACATCGCTGGCGTCGGCCTGGACAACGAACGGCCGACCCGGGTCAGGATGTACCAGCACAGTTTCGCGTGCAAATAATCTTTAAGGCCTCAAAGGCCTGCTGACAGGCTATAGTCCAGTCCAAAGGTTGTCTCGGGCGTGGTTTTCCAGCTATATGTTTGGTGCGCAATAGTTGGGTCAACGGCAGGGCCACATCAGCGAAAGAAGGTATGAATTGTTGGTAAAAATTAGCGAACCCCAAGAATCGCTGAAGCTGGGGACGGGTCCTCGGGGCTTGCCATTCTAATACACACTGAACTTTACTAGGGTCCATCTCTATCCCCGCTGCTGAAACTCTGAATCCTAAATAGTCAATGCGTTCTTTGTGGAATTCACACTTCGATAGTTTACAGTATAGTTTAGCATCTAATAATTTCTTCAACACCGTACGCACCAGTTTCACGTGGTCCTCCAGTGTTTGCGAGTAGATGAGTATGTCGTCCAGATACACAAGAACGCCCCTATATAGATGGTCATGCAATACTTCGTTGATCAGTTGCATAAATACAGCTGGGGCCCCTTGTAATCCGAAAGGCATCACTTTGAATTGGTAGCTGCCTAGCGGGCAGTTAAACGTGGTTTTCCACTCATCCCCTTCCCTAATTCGTATCCTGTAGTATGCCTCACGGAGGTCTAGCTTTGTAAAGATTTTTCCGGCAGCCAAATGGGTAAGGAGGTCTTTCATCAGTGGCAGGGGATAAACCTGTTCTATACATACGGCATTAAGACCTCGGAAGTCTACACATAACCGTAACCCCCCATCCTTTTTCCCCTGGAACAATACGGGGGCCGCTATCCGTGAACGTGCCGGTTCTATGAAGCCCCTGGCCAGGTTCTTATCTATGTACTTCCTCATCTCCTGCAGCTCTGCGAAGGTCATCGGATACATCCTGGGCTTAGGTAATTTGGCGCCAGGAACAAGTTCGATCGCACAATCTGTCAGCCTATGGGGCGGTAAACTATTGCACTCCTGTTCGCTGAAAACAGCTGCGAGATCAGTATATACCTGCGGGTATTCGGTTTGACCCCCCTCCTGTAATGTTTTTGAAGCTTCCATCCTCCTGTTTTCACCATAAGTCTCGGAGGACAGCGGTTGGGGACCCACTGCAAGCCTTAGATGACGGGACCCATCCGCCCACCAGATGGCCGGGGTCCACTCATCCAACCATGCCAATCCCCTGTAACTGGGCTTGTCAGTGTTACCGGAATGTTAAAGGGAACTATGGGCTCACTCACCATTGGATCTTCCACCGGAACCTCCTCCTCGTATTCCTGCACCGCCGGGGACGCATCACCCGCCTGGTAGGCAACCCGTGACTTCTCCATCGTTTTTGTCGGCATAGCGCCTGGCCTACCAATCGCTGTTGGCGTGCCTGTTGGCTTGTTCATGCCAACGGCGATTGGGAGGGGGCTCCTCCCAGGGCTAACTTATTGTAAGAACGTCCTGGCTGTGTTTTGGAAAAAACAGGGATATAGGCAGGTAACTATCACGCTGGGTCTGACATCCTTCCTTCCTTCCTTCCTTCCTTCCTTCCTTCCTTCCTTCCCCCTTCAATCTCATTCCTCCTCCATCTCCTTCCATTCCCCTTCAATCTTTCTTTCTTCCTTCCTTCCGTCCATCTCCAACCCTACCCCTTCAATCTCTCTCCTTCCTTCCTTCCTTCCTTCCCTCCTTCCATCTCCATCTCCATCCCTTCCCTTTCAATCTCTCTCCCCTTCCTTCCTTCCTTCAATCTCCTTCCTTCTCCATCTCCTTCGTTTCCCCTTCAATCTTCCTTCCTTCCTTCCATCTCCATCCCTTCCCTTTCAATCTCTCTCTCCCCTTCCTTCCTTCCTTCCTTCCTTCCTTCCTTCCTTCCTTCCCCCTTCAATCTCCTTCCTCCTCCATCTCCTTCCTTTCCCCTTCAATCTTCGTTCTTTCAATCTCCATCCCTTCCCCTTCAATCTCTCTCACCTTCCTTCCTTCCTTCCTTCCTTCCTTCCTTCCTTCCTTCTTTCCTTCCCCCTTCAATCTCCTTTCTCCTCCATCTCCTTCCTTTCCCCTTCAATCTTCCCTTCTTCCTTCCATCTCCATCCCTTCCCCTTCAATCTCTCTCCTTCCTTCCTTCCTTCCTTCCTTCCTTCCTTCCCCCTTCAATCTTCTTCCTCCTCCATCTCCTTCCTTTCCCTTTCAATCTTCCTTCCTTCCATCTCCATCCCTTCCCCTTCAATCTCTCTCTCCTTCCTTCCTTCCTTCCTTCCTTCCTTCCTTCCTTCCTTCCTTCCTTCCCCCTTCAATCTCCTTCCTCCTCCATCTCCTTCCTTTCCCCTTCAATCTTCGTTCTTTCAATCTCCATCCCTTCCCCTTCAATCTCTCTCTCCTTCCTTCCTTCCTTCCTTCCTTCCTTCCTTCCTTCCTTCCTTCCATCCTTCCTTCCTTCTTTCCTTCCCCCTTCAATCTCCTTTCTCCTCCATCTCCTTCCTTTCCCCTTCAATCTTCCCTTCTTCCTTCCATCTCCATCCCTTCCCCTTCAATCTCTCTCCTTCCTTCCTTCCTTCCTTCCTTCCTTCCTTCCTTCCTTCCTTCCTTCCTTCCTTCCTTCCCCCTTCAATCTTCTTCCTCCTCCATCTCCTTCCTTTCCCTTTCAATCTTCCTTCCTTCCATCTCCACCCCTTCCCCTTCAATCTCTCTCTTCTTCCTTCCTTCTTTCCTTCCCCCTTCAATCTCCTTCCTCCTCCATCTCCGTCTTTCCCTCTACAATCTTCCTTCCTTCCTTCCATCTCCATCCCTTCCCCTTCAATCTCTCTCCTTCCTTCCTTCCTTCCTTCCTTCCTTCCTTCCTTCCTTCCTTCCTTCCTTCCCCCTTCAATCTCCTTCCTTTCTTCCTTCCATTCCATCGCTTCCCCTTTAAAGTGGTACCTGGAAAAATATTAATGGTCTGACAACGAATGTGGGTAAAAAGCAGATGGCCCACCAAAGAATGTGTATGAAAGGGAGGTTTGTTTTGCTTACAAGACAGCTCTTAAATTTAGGATGGCCAGACATCCTGTTCTGCTTTTTACCCACATTTACCCCTGGCTTGGAGGAAGCCCCCCCCTGAGCCATTGGTTACTTTAAATATAGGGGGCAAACAGACAACGTTTTTGGTGGATACTGGAGCAGGAAGATCAGTTGTGGATTTGAAAGCAGAGTCTTTGTGTGTGAAGTAAATATTACTGTTACTAACCTCAAGAGAAAAGAAGATACCAAAAAAAATAACCTCACTCTGTTTGTCTGGCCAACAAACAAAGTGAAGAAAGATGTGTTTGTTTATTTATTTATTTTTTCTCTCCCTCTTAAGAACAGCCCAAAGTTACCTGCTCAGGCAGGAAATCCTATACCATTTTCTTGCCTATTCTGCTCTCTCCCTTTTGCAAATGTTAGTGTGTTAATGCCTTTTCAAACTCTATCTGCAGACACAACCCCCTTTCCCCCCCTGCTTTTTTCTGGCTGTGTTGCTTTGAGAGGGAGAGAGATAGAGAGAGATAGAGAGAGAGGAGAAAAGGGGGGGGGGTTGATCTTTTTAACTTTTTCTCTGCTTAGAATTCAGGTTTGAGAAAGGTTGGGTGGCTGTGAAAATTTAATGCCCACTTTTGCAATTTTTTCTATTCAAAAGAGGAGTCAGTAATTGTTGGACAACTTTTTTTGGGAAATTTTTGAGTTTAAATTGTTTAATATCAACCAAAAGAGTTTGCTTAGATTTGTAAATGTTCTCCCTATTTAATGGAAATTTAATGGAAATCTGTTTCCATCTGAATGGAATTTGATTAAATTGGAATTTGACTAACTTTATATTAAAAGCAATACTAGAGTTTAGAAAAAAAAACTTTCAGTAACTCAGAATATCTTATTAAACTTGTTTATTTTTTTGTGTGAAGTTAAAACGAAGCTGAGAAAAATTTTGGGATTATAAATAGCTATGCTGTTTTGAGTAAAGATTTGTATGCAAAACTGTTAGAAAAAGAGCTTGTGTTAATAAATGCAAACAGGGTTTGGTGAGCTCTCCTTTGTTGGTTCTTTACTAGGTAATTTATTTATAAACAAGGACAAAGGTTGGAGAAGGTTTTGACCCAGAAGTGTGTGCGTGGGGGGGGGAAAGGCAGCCAGTGGCATTTTTATCTAAAATTGACATTTGAGGACATCTTGGTGGTTAGCATTTTTATCAAGTGTGGACAATTTTAATCAGGAAGCCTAAAGGAGGTATACACTTGTTCATAGCAAAGTGGTTTTCAGTTGTGGATCTGAAAGATGCTTTTTTCACGATTCCTATTCACAAGGCTAGCCAGCCGTTGTTTGCTTTTGAATGGGAGGGAGAACAAAAGAATGCCTTTAGGGAAGTGAAACAAGCCCTCACATCAGCTCCAGCTTTAGCCTTGCCTAACTTAGAAAAGCCTTTCAATTTGTATGTTGATACCAGGAAGAATGTTGCCTTGGGGGTGTTAACTCAACAATTAGGACAGTGGCAACGCCCAGTGGCTTACTTATCTAAGCAATTAGATGGGGTTGCCCAAGGCTGGCCACATTGCCTGAAGGTTCTTGCTGCTATAGCAGTCCTTTTACAGGACTGTAATAAATTGACCTTCTCATGTCCCATAAGTGTCCACACCCCTCATGCAGTTCATTCTATCTTGGATAATAAAGGGCATTTGTGGATCAGCAGTCAAAGGCTTTTTAAGTATCAGGCGATGATGATTGAAAATCCTCGAGTGAAATTAGTGGTGTCTAACCGGCTAAACCCTGCCACCCTATTGCCCACAGAAGTGGATTCAGAACACAACTGCTTGCAAGTTTTGGAAACTGTACATTCAAGCTGTCCGGATTTGTCTGATATTCCTCTTCAGGATGCTGCCCTGAATAGGTATACAGACGGCTCGAGTTACATGAAGGATTGGAGGAGGGTTTCTGAATATGCGATTGTGAATGATGAGGAAGTGGTGGAAAGTAGTCCGCTAGGAGCAAGCTGCATTACTCAAGTAGCAGAATTATGGGCATTAATTAGGGCATTGGAAAGAGCTGAAGGGGAAACTTTGAATGTTTGGACTGATAGTAAATATGCTTTTCTAACTCTGCATGCTCATGGTGCTGTGTATAAGGAGAGGGGATTCAGGGATTCGGCTGGCAAACATGGGTTACATGGACACTTGATAAAGCATCTTCTCGATGCAGTACAAAAGCCAGCAAAGGTTTCAGTTATGCATTGTAAAGGGCCATCAGGGGGGAGTATGGGGGAACTGAATAAGCAAGTGGAAAAACTTAGGGACTATGTTGTTGAACAAACACCTTCTAAACTAATAACAAGATGTCATCCCTTTAAACCAGGGGATAAGGTGTGGGTAAAACATTGGAAACATTGGAAACATGAACAACTGGAGGGGAGATGGAAAGGACCTTATGAAGTAATAATGGCCTCTCCTTTAGCAATATAGATTGCAGAATCTAAATCTTGGATTCACTAGACCAGAGTTAAAGCAGCTGCAGAACCTCTGTGGACAGTGAACAGGGACCCCAAGGTTCCCACCAAACTCACTCTTAAACGTGTTTAGTATGTTTAATGAATATTTTATTGTTTGTAAACCAGATTGTATTAGCACAAGTGTATCCTGCACATATATCTACAGCTGTCTGGCTGAAATTCAACCCCCTGCTAAGCCACACCCGGAAGCTGGCTTTCTACGCACGGGAGAAGAAAGGATGAAAGGCTTCCTTCTGCTTTTATATAGTACTATTGTTGCATTTAATAATGTTTGTCTTTCTAATTTAGGCCAATGGAGCAAGCCAGAAGAAGCTCCACGCCTTATCCAATCTTATGCTATAGGCACGGGCACTTGTAAAGGTCACCCCCTATTGGATTTTCCCCAGAATGCTGGAATGGTAGCTGGCCTCATCCTTGTCAATTTCCCCAAGCATTTGACAGAATAGTTAAAGAACCCTGTATGACAAGACAACCTGTCAATCCCAAAGCCTGTCAGTATGTTGGGTATATTCTTAGGAAAGGCATATGTGTAAAGGCCCCATATAAGAAGCCTCCTCCTCCTGTTACTCTGGAGTGTGGGCCTCCCTTATTCTGGGGATGGGAGCGGGTCACCCTAGTCTCGCAGTTGAAGACGGGATGGAAGGGGACTTGCATCGTACATGTAATCCCGGGGGAATTAGGAGTTACTATCCAACAACCCCCGAGGAAGCGCCCAGAGAGAAAACGAAGCAGAAGGTCCCATCAGAATAAGGATATGCCCCATCCATTGGAGTCAAGGATGCAATACAATTTGTGGGTCCAATTGGCTAAAATAGCCAACACAACTGATTTTTGCCTTTCTGAAGCATATGACATGGAGAATCTGCTGTCCACATGTTTAATACCAGTATGTGTTCCTGTCACAGCAGCCAAGGAGTTCAGTCACCACGAGTTTAAAGAACACATAGGCTATGAAACAATGTACAGCTGGGGTCACATTTCCAAGTTTCTACCCACTGATGCTTTAGCTTTACATACTCCTAACGTAGCCATTGCAGAAGACTTACAATGTGCACATATCACAGGGTGTGAGCAGAATACACCTTCACCTCATTGCCTGAAAGTGAGCCAAGAAAAGCTAAATTGCACATCTTTCCAAACAGTGTCTTTTGGGTATGCAAACATATGGTTACCTAAAGGGTGGTTCTTCACATGTGGGAATTCCAGACAACAAGAGTATAACAACATACATACATCAGACCCAAGTGTTATGGAATGAAACTTATCTGCATAGATGAGATAAGTCTCATCAGGGGGGAATAAAGTGGTACCTGGAAAAATACTGATGGTCCGACAAAGAATATGGGTAAAAAGCAGATGGCCCACCAAAGAATGTGTATGAAAGGGAGGTTTGTTTTGCTTACAAGACAACTCTTAAATTTAGGATGGCCAGACATCCTGTTCCCAGCTCTGCACATGATATATTACTAACTGCTTGTCACATGGTGTATCTAAATTGCTTAACACTTGATATATTGCTGATTGCTAAAAACATTCCAATGTAAACGAGGAGCTATCGATTATAGATCTGTCTAGTAGTTTTTCTATGTTAGAATAAGGACCTATAGAATGTAATCATGTGTGGAATGTGACCTGAAAATAACCCCCGCCTGAAGGGTTATAAAAATGGTCATCAATGTACAATCTGGGTTCAGATTCTTTAGCCATGATGGCTCTCTGAACCTGCTGCAATAAACTTCCCTTTCCTGGAAAGAGCTGACTCAAGTCTTTCAATTCTACAACATTCCCTCCTTCCATCTCCATCCCTTCCCATTCAATCTCTCTCTCCTTCCTTCCTTCCTTCCTTCCTTCCTTCCTTCCTTCCTTCCTTCTTTCCTTCCCCCTTCAATCTCCTTCCTCCTCCATCTCCTTCCTTTCCCCTTCAATCTTCCCTCCTTCCTTCCATCTCCATCCCTTCCCCTTCAATCTCTCTCTACTTCCTTCCTTCGTTCCTTCCTTCCTCCCTTCCTTACTTCCTCCTTCAATCTCTTCCTCCTCCATCTCCTTCCTTTCCCCTTCAATCTTCCTTCCTTCCACCTCCATCCCTTTCGCTTCAATCTCTATCCTTCCTTCCTTCCTTCCTTCCCCCTTCAATCTCCTTCCTCCACCATCTCCTTCCTTTCCCCTTCAATCTTTCTTCCTTCTTTCCTTCCATCTCCATCCCTACCCCTTCAAACTCTGTCTTTCCTTCCTTTCTCCCTTCCTTCTTTCCTTCCCCCTTCAATCTCCTTCCTCCACCATCTCCTTCCTTTCCCCTTCAACCTTTCTTTCTTCCTTCCTTCCATCTCCATCCCTACCCCTTCAAACTCTCTCTTTCCTTCCTTCCTTCCTTCCTTCCTTCCTTCCTTCCCTCCTTCAATCTCCTTCCTTCTCCATCTCCTTCCTTTCCCCTTCAATCTTTTTTCTTCCTTTCGTCCATCTCCATCCCTACCCCTTCAATCTCTCTCTTTCCTTCCTTCCTTCCTTCCTTCCTTCCTTCCTTCCTTCCTTCCTTCCTTCCTTCCTAACTTCTTTTCCTTCCTTCGTTCTTTCTTTCCTTCCCCCTTCAATCTCCTTCCTTATCCATCTCCTTCCTTTCCCTTTCAATCTTCCTTCCTTCCATCTCCATCCCTTCCCCTTCAGTCTCTCTCTCCTTCCTTCCTTCCTTCCTTCCTTCCTTCCCTCCTTCAATCTCCATCCTTCCTTCCATCTCCATCTCCATCCTTTCCCCTTTAATCTCTCTCTCCTTCCTTCCTTCCTTCCTTCCTTCCTTCCCCCTTCAATCTCCTTCCTCCTCCATCTCCTTCCTTTCCCCTTAAATCTTCCCTCCTTCCTTCCATCTCAATCCCTTCCCCTTCAATCTCTCTCTCTTCTTCCTTCCTTCCTTCCTTCCTTCCTTCCTTCCTTCCTTCCTTCCCCCTTCAATCTCCTTCCTCCTCCATCTCCTTCCTTTCCCCTTCATTCTTTCTTCCTTCCTTCCGTCTATCTCCATCCCTACCCCTTCAATCTCTCTCCTTCCTTCCTTCCTTCCTTCCTTCCTTCCTTCCTTTTTTCCTTCCATCCTTCCTTCCGTCTTTCTTTACTTCCCCCTTCAATCTCCTTCCTTCTCCATCTCCTTCCTTTCCCTTTCAATCTTCCTTCCTTCCATCTCCATCCCTTCCCCTTCAATCTCTCTATCCTTCCTTCCTTCTTTCCTTCCTTCCTTCCTTCCCTCCGTCAATCTCCTTCCTTCTCTATCTCCTATCTTTCCCCTTCCTTCCTTCCTTCCTTCCTTCCTTCCTTCCTCCCCCCTTCAATCTCCTTCCTCCTCCATCTCCTTCCTTTCCCCTTCAATCTTTCTTCCTTCCTTACTTCCTTCCATCTCCATCCCTACCCCTTCAATCTCTCTCCTTCCTTCCTTCCTTCCTTCCTTCCTTCCTTCCTTCCTTCCTTCTTTCCTTCACCCTTCAATCTCCTTCCTCCACCATCTCCTTCCTTTTCCCTTCAATCTTCCTTCCTTCCTTCCATCTCCATCCCTTCCCCTTCAAGCTCTCGCTCCTTCCTTCCTTCCCCCTTCAATCTCCTTCCTTCTCCATCTCCTTCCTTTCCCCTTCAATCTTCCTTCCTTCCTTCCTTCCTTCCTTCCTTCCTTCCTTCCTTCCTTCCCCTTTCAATCTCCTTCTGTCTCCATCTCCTTCTTTACCCCTTCAATCCTCCTTCCTTCCTTCCATCCATCTCCATCCCTTCCCCTTCAATCTCTCTCTGCTTCCTTCCTTCCTTCCCCATTCAATCTACTTCCTTCTCCATCTCCTTCCTTTCCTCTTCAATCTTCTTTGTTCATCCTTCCATATCAGTCTCCATCCCTTCCCCTTCAATTTCTCTCTCCTTCCTTCCTTCCTTTCCCCATCAATCTCCTTCCTTCCTTCCTCCTTCAATCTCCTCCGTTCTCCATCTCCTTCCTTTCCCCTTTAATATTCCTTCTTCCTTCCTTCCTTCCATCTCCATCTCCATCCCTTCCCCTTCAATCTCTCTCTCCTTCCTTCCCCCTTCACTCTCCTTACTTCTCCATCTCCTTCCTTTGCCCTTCAAACCCTCTCCTTCCTTCCTTCGTTCTTTTCCACTTCAGACTCTGTCCTTCTCCATCTCCTTCTTTTCCCCTTCAATCTTCCTTCCTTCCTTCCTTCCTTCCATCCATCTCAATCCCTTCCCCTTCAATCTCTCTCTCCTTCCTTCCTTCCCCTTCAATCTTCTTCCTACTCCATCTCCTTCCTTTCCCCTTCAATCTTCCTTCTTTCTTCCTTCCTTCCATCTCCATCTCCATCTCCATCCCTTCCCCTTCAATCTCTCTCTCCTTCCTTCCTTCCATCCATCTCCATCCCTTCCCCTTCAATCTTTCTCTCCTTCCTTCCTTCCCCCTTCAATCTCCTTCCTTCTCCATCTCCTTCCTTTCCCCTTCAATCTTCCTTCTTCCTTCCTTCCTTCCATCTCCATCTCCATCCCTTCCCCTTCAATCTCTCTCTCCTTCCTTCCTTCCCCTTCAATTTACTTCCTTCTCCATCTCCTCCTTTCCCCTTCAATCTTAATTCTTTCTACCTTCCTTCCATCTCCATCTCCATCCCTTCCCCTTCAATCTATCTCTCCTTCCTTCCCCCTTCAATCTCCTTACTTCTCCATCTCCTTCCTTTCTCCTTCAATATTCCTTCTTTCTTCCTTCCTTCCATATCAGTCTCCATCCCTTCCCCTTCAATCTCTCGCTCCTTCCTTCCTTCCCCCTTCAATCTCCTTCCTTCTCCATCTCCTTCCTTTCCCCTTCAATCTTCCTTCTTCTTCTTCCGTCCTTCCATCTCCATCTCCATCCCTTCCCCTTCAATCTCTCTCTCCTTCCTTCCCCCTTCAATCTCTTACTTCTCCATCTCCTTCCTTTCCCCTTCAATCTTCCTTCCTTCTTCCTTCCTTCCATATCAGTCTCCATCCCTTCCCCTTCAATTTATCTTTCCTTCCTTCCTTCCCCCTTCAATCTCCTTCCTTCTCCATCTCCTTACTTTCCCCTTCAATATCTTTCCTTCCTTTCCCCTTCAATCTCCATCCTTCTCCATCTCCTTCCTTTCCCCTCTAATCTTCCTTCTTTCTTCCTTCCTTCCATATCAGTCTCCATCCCTTCCCCTTCAATTTCTCTCTCCTTCCTTCCTTCCATCCTTCCTTCCTTCCTTCCTTCCTTCCTTCCCCTTTCAATCTCCTTCTGTCTCCATCTCCTTCTTTACCCCTTCAATCCTCCTTCCTTCCTTCCATCCATCTCCATCCCTTCCCCTTCAATCTCTCTCTGCTTCCTTCCTTCCCCATTCAATCTACTTCCTTCTCCATCTCCTTCCTTTCCTCTTCAATCTTCTTTCTTCATCCTTACATATCAGTCTCCATCCCTTCCCCTTCAATTTCTCTCTCCTTCCTTCCTTCCTTTCCCCATCAATCTCTTTCCTTCCTTCCTCCTTCAATCTCCTCCGTTCTGCATCTCCTTCCTTTCCCCTTTAATATTCCTTCTTCCTTCCTTCCTTCCATCTCCATCTCCATCCCTTCCCCTTCAATCTCTCTCTCCTTCCTTCCTTCCCCCTTCAATTTACTTCCTTCTCCATCTCCTCCTTTCCCCTTCAATCTTAATTCTTTCTACCTTCCTTCCATCTCCATCTCCATCCCTTCCCCTTCAATCTCTCTCTCCTTCCTTCCCCCTTCACTCTCCTTACTTCTCCATCTCCTTCCTTTGCCCTTCAAACTCTCTCCTTCCTTCCTTCGTTTTTTTCCACTTCAGACTCTGTCCTTCTCCATCTCCTTCTTTTCCCCTTCAATCTTCCTTCCTTCCTTCCTCCCATCCATCTCAATCCCTTCCCCTTCAATCTCTCTCTCCTTCCTTCCTTCCCCTTCAATCTCCTTCCTACTCCATCTCCTTCCTTTCCCCTTCAATCTTCCTTCTTTCTTCCTTCCTTCCATCTCCATCTCCATCTCCATCCCTTCCCCTTCAATCTCTCTCTCCTTCCGTCCTTCCATCCATCTCCATCCCTTCCCCTTCAATCTTTTTCTCCTTCCTTCCTTCCACCTTCAATCTCCTTCCTTCTCCATCTCCTTACTTTCCCCTTCAATATCTTTCCTTCCTTTCCCCTTCAATCTCCATCCTTCTCCATCTCCTTCCTTTCCCCTCTAATCTTCCTTCTTCCTTCCTTCCTTCCATATCAGTCTCCATCCCTTCCCCTTCAATTTCTCTCTCCTTCCTTCCTTCCATCCTTCCTTCCTTCCTTCCTTCCTTCCTTCCCCTTTCAATCTCCTTCTGTCTCCATCTCCTTCTTTACCCCTTCAATCCTCCTTCCTTCCTTCCATCCATCTCCATCCCTTCCCCTTCAATCTCTTCTGCTTCCTTCCTTCCCCATTCAATCTACTTCCTTCTCCATCTCCTTCCTTTCCTCTTCAATCTTCTTTCTTCATCCTTCCATATCAGTCTCAATCCCTTCCCCTTCAATTTCTCTCTCCTTCCTTCCTTCCTTTCCCCATCAATCTCTTTCCTTCCTTCCTCCTTCAATCTCCTCCGTTCTGCATCTCCTTCCTTTCCCCTTTAATATTCCTTCTTCCTTCCTTCCTTCCATCTCCATCTCCATCCCTTCCCCTTCAATCTCTCTCTCCTTCCTTCCCCCTTCACTCTCCTTACTTCTCCATCTCCTTCCTTTGCCCTTCAAACTCTCTCTTTCCTTCCTTCGTTTTTTTCCACTTCAGACTCTGTCCTTCTCCATCTCCTTCTTTTCCCCTTCAATCTTCCTTCCTTCCTTCCTCCCATCCATCTCAATGCCTTCCCCTTCAATCTCTCTCTCCTTCCTTCCTTCCCCTTCAATCTCCTTCCTACTCCATCTCCTTCCTTTCCCCTTCAATCTTCCTTCTTTCTTCCTTCCTTCCATCTCCATCTCAGTCTCCATCCCTTCCCCTTCAATCTCTCTCTCCTTCCGTCCTTCCATCCATCTCCATCCCTTCCCCTTCAATCTTTTTCTCCTTCCTTCCTTCCACCTTCAATCTCCTTCCTTCTCCATCTCCTTCCTTTCCCCTTCAATATTCCTTCTTTCTTCCTTCCTTCCATATCAGTCTCCATCCCTTCCCCTTCAATTTCTCTTTCCTTCCTTCCTTCCTTCCTTCCCCTTTCAATCTCCTTCCTTCTCCATCTCCTTCTTTACCCCTTCAATCCTCCTTCCTTCCTTCCATCCATCTCCATCCCTTCCCCTTCAATCTCTCTCTGCTTCCTTCCTTCCTTCCCCATTCAATCTACTTCCTTCTCCATCTCCTTCCTTTCCTCTTCAATCTTCCTTCCTTCCTTCCTCCCATCCATCTCAATCCCTTCCCCTTCAATCTCTCTCTCCTTCCTTCCTTCCCCTTCAGTCTCCTTCCTACTCCATCTCCTTCCTTTCCCCTTAAATCTTCCTTCTTTCTTCCTTCCTTCCATATCAGTCTCCATCCCTTCCCCTTCAATTTATCTTTCCTTCCTTCCTTCCCCCTTCAATCTCCTTCCTTCCCCCTTCAATTTACTTCCTTCTCCATCTCCTCCTTTCCCCTTCAATCTTAATTCTTTCTACCTTCCTTCCATCTCCATCTCCATCCCTTCCCCTTCAATCTCTCTCTCCTTCCTTCCCCCTTCAATCTCTTACTTCTCCATCTCCTTCCTTTCCCCTTCAATCTTCCTTCTTGCTTCCTTCCTTCCATATCAGTCTCCATCCCTTCCCCTTCAATTTATCTTTCCTTCCTTCCTTCCCCCTTCAATCTCCTTCCTTCTCCATCTCCTTACTTTCCCCTTCAATATCTTTCCTTCCTTTCCCCTTCAATCTCCATCCTTCTCCATCTCCTTCCTTTCCCCTCTAATCTTCCTTCTTTCTTCCTTCCTTCCATATCAGTCTCCATCCCTTCCCCTTCAATTTCTCTCTCCTTCCTTCCATCCTTCCTTCCTTCCTTCCTTCCTTCCTTCCCCTTTCAATCTCCTTCCTTCTCCATCTCCTTCTTTACCCCTTCAATCCTCCTTCCTTCCTTCCATCCATCTCCATCCCTTCCCCTTCAATCTCTCTCTGCTTCCTTCCTTCCTTCCCCATTCAATCTCCCACCTTCTCCATCTCCTTCCTTTCCTCTTCAATCTTCCTTCTTCCATCCTTCCATATCAGTCTCCATCCCTTCCCCTTCAATTTCTCTCTCCTTCCTTCCTTCCTTTCCCCTTCAATCTCTTTCCTTCCTCCTCCTTCAATCTCCTCCGTTCTCCAACTCCTTCCTTTCCCCTTTAATATTCCTTCTTCCTTCCTTCCTTCCATCTCCATCTCCATCCCTTCCCCTTCAATCTCTCTCTCCTTCCTTCCCCCTTCACTCTCCTGACTTCTCCATCTCCTTCTTTGCCCTTCAAACTCTCTCCTTCCTTCCTTCGTTCTTTTCCCCTTCAGACTCTGTCCTTCTCCATCTCCTTCTTTTCCCCTTCAATCTTCCTTCCTTCCTTCCTCCCATCCATCTCAATCCCTTCCCCTTCAATCTCTCTCTCCTTCCTTCCTTCCCCTTCAATCTCCTTCCTACTCCATCTCCTTCCTTTCCCCTTAAATCTTCCTTCTTTCTTCCTTCCTTCCATCTCCATCTCCATCCCTTCCCCTTCAATCTCTCTCTCCTTCCTTCCTTCCCCCTTCAATTTACTTCCTTCTCCATCTCCTCCTTTCCCCATCAATCTTAATTCTTTCTACCTTCCTTCCATCTCCATCTCCATCCCTTCCCCTTCAATCTATCTCTCCTTCCTTCCCCCTTCAATCTCCTTACTTCTCCATCTCCTTCCTTTCTCCTTCAATATTCCTTCTTTCTTCCTTCCTTCCATATCAGTCTCCATCCCTTCCCATTCAATCTCTCGCTCCTTCCTTCCTTCCCCCTTCAATCTCCTTCCTTCTCCATCTCCTTCCTTTCCCCTTCAATCTTCCTTCTTTCTTCCGTCCTTCCATCTCCATCTCCATCCCTTCCCCTTCAATCTCTCTCTCCTTCCTTCCCCTTCAATCTCTTACTTCTCCATCTCCATCCCTTCCCCTTCAATCTCTCTCTCCTTCCGTCCTTCCATCCATCTCCATCCCTTCCCCTTCAATCTTTTTCTCCTTCCTTCCTTCCACCTTCAATCTCCTTCCTTCTCCATCTCCTTACTTTCCCCTTCAATATCTTTCCTTCCTTTCCCCTTCAATCTCCATCCTTCTCCATCTCCTTCCTTTCCCCTCTAATCTTCCTTCTTTCTTCCTTCCTTCCATATCAGTCTCCATCCCTTCCCCTTCAATTTCTGTCTCCTTCCTTCCTTCCATCCTTCCTTCCTTCCTTCCCCTTTCAATCTCCTTCTGTCTCCATCTCCTTCTTTACCCCTTCAATCCTCCTTCCTTCCTTCCATCCATCTCCATCCCTTCCCCTTCAATCTCTCTCTGCTTCCTTCCTTCCCCATTCAATCTCTTCCTTCTCCATCTCCTTCCTTTCCTCTTCAATCTTCTTTCTTCATCCTTCCATATCAGTCTCCATCCCTTCCCCTTCAATTTCTCTCTCTTCCTTCCTTCCTTTCCCCATCAATCTCTTTCCTTCCTTCCTCCTTCAATCTCCTCCGTTCTGCATCTCCTTCCTTTCCCCTTTAATATTCCTTCTTCCTTCCTTCCTTCCATCTCCATCTCCATCCCTTCCCCTTCAATCTCTCTCTCCTTCCTTCCCCTTCACTCTCCTTACTTCTCCATCTCCTTCTTTGCCCTTCAAACTCTCTCCTTCCTTCCTTCGTTTTTTTCCACTTCAGAACTCTGTCCTTCTCCATCTCCTTCTTTTCCCCTTCAATCTTCCTTCCTTCCTTCCTCCCATCCATCTCAATCCCTTCCCCTTCAATCTCTCTCTCCTTCCTTCCTTCCCCTTCTATCTCCTTCCTACTCCATCTCCTTCCTTTCCCCTTCAATCTTCCTTCTTTCTTCCTTCCTTCCATCTCCATCTCCATCTCCATCCCTTCCCCTTCAATCTCTCTCTCCTTCCGTCCTTCCATCCATCTCCATCCCTTCCCCTTCAATCTTTTCTCCTTCCTTCCTTCCACCTTCAATCTCCTTCCTTCTCCATCTCCTTCCTTTCCCCTTCAATATTCCTTCTTTCTTCCTTCCTTCCATATCAGTCTCCATCCCTTCCCCTTCAATTTCTCTTTCCTTCCTTCCTTCCTTCCTTCCCCTTTCAATCTCCTTCCTTCTCCATCTCCTTCTTTACCCATTCAATCCTCGTTCCTTCCTTCCATCCATCTCCATCCCTTCCCCTTCAATCTCTCTCTGCTTCCTTCCTTCCTTCCCCATTCAAATCTACTTCCTTCTCCATCTCCTTCCTTTCCTCTTCAATCTTCCTTCCTCCTTCCTCCCATCCATCTCAATCCCTTCCCCTTCAATCTCTCTCTCCTTCCTTCCTTCCCCTTCAATCTCCTTCCTACTCCATCTCCTTCCTTTCCCCTTAAATCTTCCTTCTTTCTTCCTTCCTTCCATATCAGTCTCCATCCCTTCCCCTTCAATTTATCTTTCCTTCCTTCCTTCCCCCTTCAATCTCCATCCTTCCCCCTTCAATTTACTTCCTTCTCCATCTCCTCCTTTCCCCTTCAATCTTAATTCTTTCTACCTTCCTTCCATCTCCATCTCCATCCCTTCCCCTTCAATCTCTCTCTCCTTCCTTCCCCCTTCAATCTCTTACTTCTCCATCTCCTTCCTTTCCCCTTCAATCTTCCTTCTTGCTTCCTTCCTTCCATATCAGTCTCCATCCCTTCCTCTTCAATTTATCTTTCCTTCCTTCCTTCCCCCTTCAATCTCCTTCCTTCTCCATCTCCTTACTTCCCCTTCAATATCTTTCCTTCCTTTCCCCTTCAATCTCCATCCTTCTCCATCTCCTTCCTTTCCCCTCTAATCTTCCTTCTTTCTTCCTTCCTTCCATATCAGTCTCCATCCCTTCCCCTTCAATTTCTCTCTCCTCCTTCCTTCCATCCTTCCTTCCTTCCTTCCTTCCCCCTTTCAATCTCCTTCTGTCTCCATCTCCTTCTTTACCCCTTCAATCCTCCTTCCTTCCTTCCATCCATCTCCATCCCTTCCCTTCAATCTCTCTCTGCTTCCTTCCTTCCCCATTCAATCTACTTCCTTCTCCATCTCCTTCCTTTCCCCCTTCAATCTTCCTTCTTCCTTCCTTCCTTCCATCTCCATCTCCATCCCTTCCCCTTCAATCTCTCTCCTAACTTCCTTCCCCCTTCCAATTTACTTCCTTCTCCATCTCCTCCTTTCCCCTTCAATCTTAATTCTTCTACCTTCCTTCCATCTCCATCTCCATCCCTTCCCCTTCAATCTCTCGCTCCTTCCTTCCTTCCCCCTTCAATCTCCTTCCTTCTCCATCTCCTTCCTTTCCCCTTCAATCTTCCTTCTTTCTTCCGTCCTTCCATCTCCATCTCCATCCCTTCCCCTTCAATCTCTCTCTCCTTCCTTCCCCTTCAATCTCTTACTTCTCCATCTCCTTCCTTTCCCCTTCAATCTTCCTTCTTTCTTCCTTCCTTCCATATCAGTCTCCATCCCTTCCCCTTCAATTTATCTTTCCTTCCTTCCTTCCCCCTTCAATCTCCTTCCTTCTCCATCTCCTTACTTTCCCCTTCAATATCTTTCCTTCCTTTCCCCTTCAATCTCCATCCTTCTCCATCTCCTTCCTTTCCCCTCTAATCTTCCTTCTTTCTTCCTTCCTTCCATATCAGTCTCCATCCCTTCCCCTTCAATTTCTCTCTCCTTCCTTCCATCCTTCCTTCCTTCCTTCCTTCCTTCCTTCCTTCCCCTTTCAATCTCCTTCCTTCTCCATCTCCTTCTTTACCCCTTCAATCCTCCTTCCTTCCTTCCATCCATCTCCATCCCTTCCCCTTCAATCTCTCTCTGCTTCCTTCCTTCCTTCCCCATTCAATCTCCCACCTTCTCCATCTCCTTCCTTTCCTCTTCAATCTTCCTTCTTCCATCCTTCCATATCAGTCTCCATCCCTTCCCCTTCAATTTCTCTCTCCTTCCTTCCTTCCTTTCCCCTTCAATCTCTTTCCTTCCTCCTCCTTCAATCTCCTCCGTTCTCCAACTCCTTCCTTTCCCCTTTAATATTCCTTCTTCCTTCCTTCCTTCCATCTCCATCTCCATCCCTTCCCCTTCAATCTCTCTCTCCTTCCTTCCCCCTTCACTCTCCTGACTTCTCCATCTCCTTCCTTTGCCTTCAAACTCTCTCCTTCCTTCCTTCGTTCTTTTCCCCTTCAGACTCTGTCCTTCTCCATCTCCTTCTTTTCCCCTTCAATCTTCCTTCCTTCCTTCCTCCCATCCATCTCAATCCCTTCCCCTTCAATCTCTCTCTCCTTCCTTCCTTCCCCTTCAATCTCCTTCCTACTCCATCTCCTTCCTTTCCCCTTCAATCTTCCTTCCTTCTTCCTTCCTTCCATCTCCATCTCCATCTCCATCCCTTCCCCTTCAATCTCTCTCTCCTTCCTTCCTTCCATCCATCTCCATCCCTTCCCCTTCAATCTTTCTCTCCTTCCTTCCTTCCCCCTTCAATCTCCTTCCTTCTCCATCTCCTTCCTTTCCCCTTCAATCTTCCTTCTTTCTTCCTTCCTTCCATCTCCATCTCCATCCCTTCCCCTTCAATCTCTCTCTCCTTCCTTCCTTCCCCCTTCAATTTACTTCCTTCTCCATCTCCTCCTTTCCCCATCAATCTTAATTCTTTCTACCTTCCTTCCATCTCCATCTCCATCCTTCCCCTTCAATCTATCTCTCCTTCCTTCCCCCTTCAATCTCCTTACTTCTCCATCTCCTTCCTTTCTCCTTCAATATTCCTTCTTTCTTCCTTCCTTCCATATCAGTCTCCATCCCTTCCCATTCAATCTCTCGCTCCTTCCTTCCTTCCCCCTTCAATCTCCTTCCTTCTCCATCTCCTTCCTTTCCCCTTCAATCTTCCTTCTTTCTTCCATCCTTCCATCTCCATCTCCATCCCTTCCACTTCAATCTCTCTCTCCTTCCTTCCCCTTCAATCTCTTACTTCTCCATCTCCTTCCTTTCCCCTTCAATCTTCCTTCTTTCTTCCTTCCTTCCATATCAGTCTCCATCCCTTCCCCTTCAATTTATCTTTCCTTCCTTCCTTCCCCATTCAATCTCCTTCCTTCTCCATCTCCTTACTTTCCCCCTCAATATCTTTCCTTCCTTTCCCCTTCAATCTCCATCCTTCTCCATCTCCTTCCTTTCCCCTCTAATCTTCCTTCTTTCTTCCTTCCTTCCATATCAGTCTCCATCCCTTCCCCTTCAATTTCTCTCTCCTTCCTTCCTTCCTTCCTTCCTTCCTTCCCCTTTCAATCTCCTTCCTTCTCCATCTCCTTCTTTACCCCTTCAATCCTCCTTCCTTCCTTACATCCATCTCCATCCCTTCCTCTTCAATCTCTCTCTGCTTCCTTCCTTCCTTCCCCATTCAATCTACTTCCTTCTCCATCTCCTTCCTTTCCTCTTCAATCTTCCTTCTTCCATCCTTCCATATCAGTCTCCATCCCTTCCCCTTCAATTTCTCTCTCCTTCCTTCCTTCCTTTCCCCTTCAATCTCTTTCCTTCCTCCTCCTTCAATCTCCTCCGTTCTCCAACTCCTTCCTTTCCCCTTTAATATTCCTTCTTCCTTCCTTCCTTCCATCTCCATCTCCATCCCTTCCCCTTCAATCTCTTTCCTTCCTTCCTCCTTCAATCTCCTCCGTTCTCCATCTCCTTCCTTTCCCCTTTAATATTCCTTCTTCTTTCCTTCCTTCCATCTCAATCTCCATCCCTTCCCCTTCAATCTCTCTCTCCTTCCTTCCCCCTTCACTCTCCTTACTTCTCCATCTCCTTCCTTTGCCCTTCAACCTCTCTCCTTCCTTCCTTCGTTTCCCCTTCAGACTCTGTCCTTCTCCATCTCCTTCTTTTCCCCTTCAATCTTCCTTCCTTCCTTCCTTCCATCCATTTCAATCCCTTCCCCTTCAATCTCTCTCTCCTTCCTTTCTTCCATCCATCTCCATCCCTTCCCCTTCAATCTTTCTCTCCTTCCTTCCTTCCCCCTTCAATCTCCTTCCTTCTCCATCTCCTTCCTTTCCCCTTCAATCTCTCTCCTTCCTTCCACCTTCAATCTCCTTCCTTCTCCATCTCCTTCCTTTCCCCTTCAATCTTCCTTCCTTCCTTCCTTCCATCTCCATCCCTTCCCCTTCAATCTCTCGCTCCTTCCTTCCTTCCCCCTTCCATCTCCTTCCTTCTCCATCTCCTTCCTTTCCCCTTCAATATTCCTACTGGCAGTTAAAATCTTTGGAAGAATTAACACATGAAAATTTAACCTATTCATGGTTCCAATATAGACAAATAGTGGATAGATGGAAGATGGATTGTAAAATGGGCTGGCTTAGAGAAGATGAAATTCTTCTAAAACAAGTAAGAGATCAAAGGCCAACCCACATTAAGAGAGTTTATGGGGTTTTAGTGGAATTGGATTCAGAACCTGAACTAGTTAAAGATTGTATGATTAAATGGGCACAGAATATTGGTGAAACGATCTCAATGGATACTTGGGAACTTATTTGGATAAGAAATGTCAAATTCACACAAGCGCAAAATTTAAGAGAGAATTTTTATAAGATGTTTTATAGATGGCACCTTGATCCAAAGAAAATGTCCATTATGTACCCTAATCTACAGCCGAAATGCTGGAGATGTGGACATTTGGATGCTACTTATTACCATATTTGGTGGACGTGTAAGCATATAAAAGCCTTTTGGATTAAGATATGGTGGAATATTCAAAGAATTTTTAAAAGGAGGGTAAAATTTACTCCGCAATTATTTTTATTAGGTATTGTTATTGATTGTGATGCTAAGGAGGTTATATTGATGTTAAATTTGATTACAGCCGCCAGGCTGTTAATAGGACAATATTGGAAGAAGGAATCCTTGCCTACTTTACAAGAATGGTTTCATAAAGTTTCGTATTTGGCAGAAATGGCAAAGATTTCGGCTTTTTTAAAGGAGCAATCTCAAGAAAAATTTTTTGCGGTATGGGAAAAATGGATAAATTTCATACAACATAATTTGGATATGGAAAAATATTATTTAGCCTTTTTATAATTTGTAATGATTGCTTTTTCTTTCTTTCTTTCTTCTTTTTCTTCTTCTTTTTTTTTTTTTATATACACGTTTTACGTATTATTATTCATATATTTTTTTTATATATATGTTTTATTCCTCGCGTACTTTTTTCTTTTTTCTTTCTCTCTCTCTTTTCTTTTTCCATTTTTTCTTCTTTCTTAGTATATATTATTTATTTTAAAGTTTATGTTACGCATATTATTATTATATATATTATTATTGTGACTTTTATTATTATTATTAATTATCTTATAAATTGTAAACGTTATTTTTAAAATTTGTTAAATAACCCTATATTCAGTTCTGGGAAGTCGGGGGGGGAGGGTGGGGAGGTTTGGGAGGGGGGGGTGGATTTTTATTTGTAAAATTTTTGAAAAATTTCAATAAAAAAAAAATATTCCTACTTTCTTCCTTCCTTCCATATCAGTCTCCATCCCTTCCCCTTCAATTTCTCTTTCCTTCCTTCCTTCCTTCCCCTTTCAATCTCCTTCCTTCTCCATCTCCTTCTTTACCCCTTCAATCCTCCTTCCTTCCTTCCATCCATCCCTTCCCCTTCAATCTCTCTCTGCTTCCTTCCTTCCTTCCCCATTCAATCTACTTCCTTCTCCATCTCCTTCCTTTCCTCTTCAATCTTCCTTCTTGCATCCGTCCATATCAGTCTCCATCCCTTCCCCTTCAATTTCTCTCTCCTTCCTTCCTTCCTTTCCCCTTCAATCTCTTTCCTTCCTTCCTCCTTCAATCTCCTCCGTTCTCCATCTCCTTCCTTTCCCCTTTAATATTCCTTCTTCTTTCCTTCCTTCCATCTCCATCTCCATCCCTTCCCCTTCAATCTCTCTCTCCTTCCTTCCCCCTTCACTCTCCTTACTTCTCCATCTCCTTCCTTTGCCCTTCAAACTCTCTCCTTCCTTCTTTCGTTCTTTTCCCCTTCAGACTCTGTCCTTCTCCATCTCCTTCTTTTCCCCTTCAATCTTCCTTCCTTCCTTCCTTCCATCCATTTCAATCCCTTCCCCTTCAATCTCTCTCTCCTTCCTTCCTTCCCCTTCAATCTCCTTCCTACTCCATCTCCTTCCTTTCCCATTAAATCTTCCTTCTTTTTTCCTTCCTTCCATCTCCATCTCCATCTCCATCCCTTCCCTTCAATCTCTCTCTCCTTCCTTCCATCCATCCATCTCCATTCCTTCCCCTTCAATCTTTCTCTCCTTCCTTCCGTCCCCCTTCAATCTCCTTCCTTCTCCATCTCCTTCCTTTCCCCTTCAATATCCTTCCTTCTCTATCTCCTTCCTTTCCCCTTAAATCTTCCTTCCTTCCTTCACCCTTCAATCTCGTTCCTTCTCCATCTCCTTCCTTCCCCCTTCAATCTCCTTCCTTCTCTATCTCCTTCCTTTCCCCTTAAATCTTCCTTCCTTCCTTCCTTCCATCTCCATCCCCTCCCCTTCACTTTCTCGCTCCTTCCTTCCCCCTTCAATCTCCTTCCTTCTCCATCTCCTTCCTTTCACCTTCAATCTTCCTTCCTTCCTTCCATCCATCTCAATCCCTTCCCCTTCAATCTCCCTCTCCTTCCTTCCTTCCCCTTCAATCTTCTTCCTACTCCATCTCCTTCCTTTCCCCTTCAATCTTCCTTCTTTCTTCCTTCCTTCCATCTCCATCTCCATCTCCATCCCTTCCCCTTCAATCTCTCTCTCCTTCCTTCCTTCCATCCATCTCCATCCCTTCCCCTTCAATCTTTCTCTCCTTCCTTCCTTCCCCCTTCAATCTCCTTCCTTCTCCATCTCCTTCCTTTCCCCTTCAATCTTCCTTCTTCCTTCCTTCCTTCCATCTCCATCTCCATCCCTTCCCCTTCAATCTCTCTCTCCTTCCTTCCTTCCCCCTTCAATTTACTTCCTTCTCCATCTCCTCCTTTCCCCTTCAATCTTAATTCTTTCTACCTTCCTTCCATCTCCATCTCCATCCCTTCCCCTTCAATCTATCTCTCCTTCCTTCCCCCTTCAATATCCTTACTTCTCCATCTCCTTCCTTTCTCCTTCAATATTCCTTCTTTCTTCCTTCCTTCCATATCAGTCTCCATCCCTTCCCCTTCAATCTCTCGCTCCTTCCTTCCTTCCCCCTTCAATCTCCTTCCTTCTCCATCTCCTTCCTTTCCCCTTCAACCTTCCTTCCTTCCTTCCTTTCATCTCCATCCCTTCCCCTTCAATCTCTCTCCTTCGTTCCTTCCTTCCTTCCCCAATCAATCTACTTCCTTCTCCATCTCCTTCCTTTCCCCTTCAATCTCTTTCCTTCCTTCCCCCTTTAATCTCCTACCTTCTCCATCTCCTTCCTTTTCCCTTCAATCTTCCTTCTTTCTTCCTTCCTTCCATCTCCATCTCCATCCCTTCCCCTTCAATCTCTCTCTCCTTCCTTCCTTCCTCCTTCAATCTCCTCCGTTCTCCATCTCCTTCCTTTCCCCTTTAATATTCCTTCTTCCTTCCTTCCTTCCATCTCCATCTCCATCCCTTCCCCTTCAATCTCTCTCTCCTTCCTTCCTTCCCCCTTCACTCTCCTTACCTCTCCATCTCCTTCCTTTGCCCTTCAAACTCTCTCCTTCCTTCCTTCGTTCTTTTCCCTTCAGACTCCTTCCTTCTCCATCTCCTTCTTTTCCCCTTCAATCTTCCTTCCTTCCTTCCTTCCATCCATCTCAATCCCTTCCCCTTCAATCTCTCTCTCCTTCCTTCCTTCCCGTTCAATCTCCTTCCTACTCCATCTCCTTCCTTTCCCCTTCAATCTTCCTTCTTTCTTCCTTCCTTCCATCTCCATCTCCATCCCTTCCCCTTCAATCTCTCTCTCCTTCCTTCCTTCCATCCATCTCCATCCCTTCCCCTTCAATCTTTCTCTCCTTCCTTCCTTCCCCCTTCAATCTCCTTACTTCTCCATCTCCTTCCTTTCTCCTTCAATATTCCTTCTTTCTTCCTATCTTCCATATCAGTCTCCATCCCTTCCCCTTCAATTTCTCTTTCCTTCCTTCCTTCCTTCCTTCCTTGCCCCTTCAATGTCCTTCCTTCTCCATCTCCTTCCTTTCCCCTTCAATCTCTTTCCTTCCTTTCCTCTTCAATCTCCTTCCTTCTCCATCTCCTTCCTTTCCCCTCTAATCTTCCTTCTTTCTTCCTTCCTTCCATATCAGTCTCCATCCCTTCCCTTCAATTTCTCTCTCTCTCCTTCCTTCCTTCCTTCCTTCCTTCCTTCCTTCCTTCCTTCCTTCCTTCCTTCTTTCCTTTCTTCGTTCCTTCCCCCTTCAATCTCCTTCCATCTCCATCTCCTTCCTTTCCCCTTCAATCTCTTTCCTTCCTTCCACCTTCAATCTCCTTCCTTCTTCATATCCTTCCTTTCCCCTTCAATCTTCCTTCCTTCCTTCCTTCCATCTCCATCCCTTCCACTTCAATCTCTCGCTCCTTCCTTCCTTCCCCCTTCAATCTCCTTCCTTCTCCATCTCCTTCCTTTCCCCTTCAATCTTCCTTCTTTCTTCCTTCCTTCCATCTCCATCTCCATCCCTTCGCTTCAATCTGTCTCCTTCCTTCCTTCCTTCCTTCCTTCCTTCCTTCCCCCTTCAATCAACTTCCTTCTCCATCTCCTTCCTTTCCCCTTCAATCCCTTTTCTTCCTTCCCCTTCAATCTCCTTCCTTCTCCATCTCCTTCATTTCCCCTTCAATCTTCCTTCTTTCTTCCTTCCTTCCATCTCCATCTCCATCCCTTCCCCTTCAATCTCTGTCTCCTTCCTTCCTTCCTTCCTTCCTTCCATCCCTCTTCAATCAACTTCCTTCTCCATCTCCTTCCTTTTCCCTTTAATCTCTTTCCTTCCTTCCCCCTTCAATCTCCTTCCTTCTCCATCTCCTTCGTTTCCCCTTCAGTCTTCCTTCTTTCTTCATTCCTTCCATCTCCATCTCCATCCCTTCCCCTTCAATATTTCTTCTTCCTTCCTTCCCCCTTCAATCTCCATCCTTCTCCATCTCCTACCTTTCCCCTTCAATC
>JAKSXO010000142.1:241004-280883 GCA_024509115.1 Crotalus helleri
CAATCTCCTTCCTTCTCCATCTCCTTCCTTTCCCCTTTAATCTTCCTTCTTTCTTCCTTCCTTCCATATCAGTCTCCATCCCTTCCCCTTCAATTTCTCTCTCCTTCCTTCCTTCCTTCCTTCCTTCCTTCCTTCCCCCTTCAATCTACTTCCTTCTCCATCTTCTTCCTTTTCCCTTTAATCTCTTTCCTTCCTTTCCCCTTTAATCTCCTACCTTCTCCATCTCCTTTCTTTCCCCTTTAATCTTCCTTTTCTTCCTTCCTTCCATCTCCATCTCCATCCCTTCCCCTTCAATCACTCTCTCCTTCCTTCCCCCTTCAATCTCCTTACTTCTCCATCTCCTTCCTTTCCACTTCAATCTCTCTCCTTCCTTCCTTACCCCTTCAATCTCCTTCCTTCTCCATCTCATTCCTTTCCCCTTCAATCTCCTCTCCTTCCTTCCTTCCCCCTTCAATCTCCTTCCTTCTCCATCTCCTTCCTTTCCCCTTCAATATCTTTCCTTGCTTCCCCCTTCAATCTCCTTCATTCTCCATCTCCGTCCTTTCCCCTTTAACCTTCCTTTTTCTTCCTTCCTTCCATCTCCTTCTCCATCCCTTCTCCTTCAATCTCTCTCTCCTTCCTTCCTTCCTTCCCCCTTCAATCTCCTCCCTTCTCCATCTCCTTCCTTTCCCCTTCAATCGCTCTCCTTCCTTCCTTCCTTCCCCCTTCAATCTCCTTCCTTCTCCATCTCCTTCCTTCCCCTTCAATCTCCTACCTTCTCCAACTCCGTCCTTTCCCCTGTTACCTTCCTTCTTTCTTCCTTCCTTCCATCTCCATCTCCTTCCCTCCCCTTCAATCTCTCTCTCCTTCCTTCGCCCTTCAATCTCCTTACTTCTCCATCTCCTTCCTTTCCCCTTTAATCTCTCTTCTTCCATCCTTCCTTCCTTCCCACTACAATCTCCTTCCTTCTCCATCTCCTCCTTTCCCCTCAACATTCCTTCTTTCTTCCTTCCCTTCCATATCAGTCTCCATCCCTTCCCCTTCAGTTTCTCTCTCCTTCCTTCCCCCTTCACTCTCCTTACTTCTCCATCTCCTTCCTTTGCCCTTCAAACTCTCTCCTTCCTTCCTTCGTTTTTTACCCTTCAGACTCTGTCCTTCTCCATCTCCTTCTTTTCCCCTTCAATCTTCCTTCCTTCCTTCCTTCCTTCCATCTCAATCCCTTCTCCTTCAATCTCTCTCTCCTTCCTTCCCTTCCCTTCAATCTCCTTCCTACTCCATCTCCTTCCTTTCCCTTCAATCTTCCTTCTTTCTTCCTTCCTTCCATGTCCAACTCCATCCCTTCCCCTTCAATCTCTCTCTCCTTCCTTCCTTCCATCCATCACCTTCCTTTCCCCTTCAATCTTCCTTCTTTCTTCCTTCCTTCCATCTCCATCTCCATCCCTTCCCCTTCAATCTATCTCTCCTACCTTCCCCGTCAATCGTCCTTACTTCTCCATCTCTTCCTTCCTTTCTCCTTCAATATTCCTTCTTTCTTCCTTCCTTCCATATCAGTCTCCATCCTTTCCCCTTCAATCTCTCGCTCCTTCCTTCCTTCCTTCCTTTCCCCTTCAATCTCTTTCCTTCCTTCCCCCTTCAATCTCCTCCCTTCTCCATCTCCTTCCTTTCCCCTTCAATCGCTCTCCTTCCTTCCTTCCTTCCCCCTTCAATCTCCTTCCTTCTCCATCTCCTTCCTTCCCCCTTCAATCTCCTACCTTCTCCATCTCCGTCCTTTCCCCTTTAATCTCCCTTCTTCCATCCACCCATATCAGTCTCCATCCCTTCCCCTTCAATTTCTCTCTCTTCCTTCCTTCCTTCCTTCCTTCCTTCCTTCCTTCCTTCCTTCCTTCCCCCCTTCAATCTACTTCCTTCTCCATCTTCTTCCTTTTCCCTTTAATCTCTTTCCTTCCTTTCCCCTTTAATCTCCTTCATTCTCCATCTCCGTCCTTTCCCCTTTAACCTTCCTTCTTTCTTCCTTCCTTCCATCTCCTTCTCCATCCCTTCTCCTTCAATCTCTCTCTCCTTCCTTCCCCCTTCAATCTCCTTACTTCTCCATCTCCTTCCTTTCCACTTCAATCTCTCTCCTTCCTTCCTTCCCCCTTCAATCTCCTTCCTTCTCCATCTCATTCCTTCCCCCTTCAATCTCCTTCCGTCTATCCTTCCCCCTTCAATCTCCTTCCTTCTCCATCTCCTTCCTTTTCCCTTTAATCTCATTCCTTCCTTCCCCCTTTAATCTCCTACCTTCTCCATCTCCTTCTTTCCCCTTTAATCTTCCTTCTTTCTTCCTTCCTTCCATCTCCATCTCCATCCCTTCCCCTTCATCTCTCTCTCCTTCCTTCCCCCTTCAATCTCCTTACTTCTCCATCTCCTTCCTTTCCTCTTCAATCTCTCTCCTTCTTTCCTTCCTTTCCCTTCAATCTCCTTCCTTCCTTCCCCCTTCAATCTCCTTCCTTCTCCTTCTCCTTCCTTTCCCCTTCAATCTTCCTTCCTTCCTTCCATCTCCATCCCTTCCCCTTCAATTTCTCGCTCCTTCCTTCCCCCTTCAATCTCCTTCCTTATCCATCTCCTTCCTTTCCCCTTCAATCTTCCTTCCTTCCTTCCTTCATCTCCATCCCTTCCCCTTCAATCTCTCTCTCCTTCCTTCCCCCTTCAATCTCCTTACTTCTCCATCTCCTTCTTTTCCCCTTCAATCTTTCTTCTTTCTTCCTTCCTTCCATATCAGTCTCCATCCCTTCCCCTTCAATTTATCTTTCCTTCCTTCCTACCCCCCTTCAATCTCCTTCCTTCTCCATCTCCTTACTTTCCCCTTCAATATCTTTCCTTCCTTTCCCCTTCAATCTCCATCCTTCTCCATCTCCTTCCTTTCCCCCTCTAATCTTCCTTCTTTCTTCCTTCCTTCCATATCAGTCTCCATCCCTTCCCCTTCAATTTCTCTCTCCTTCCTTCCATCCATCCATCCTTCCTTCCTTCCTTCCTTCCTTCCTTCCTTCCTTCCTTCCTTCCTTCCTTCCTTCCCCTTTCAATCTCCTTCCTTGTCCATCTCCTTCTTTACCCCTTCAATCCTCCTTCCTTCCATCTATCTCCATCCCTTCCCCTTCAATCTCTCTCTGCTTCCTTCCTTCCTTCCCCATTCACTCTACAACCTTCTCCATCTCCTTCCTTTCCTCTTCAATCTTCCTTCTTCATCCTTCCATATCAGTCTCAATCCCTTCCCCTTCAATTTCTCTCTCCTTCCTTCCTTCCTTCCTTTCCCCTTCAATCTCTTTCCTTCCTTCCTCCTTCAATCTCCTCCGTTCTCCATCTCCTTCCTTTCCCCTTTAATATTCCTTCTTCCTTCCTTCCTTCCATCTCCATCTCCATCCCTTCCCCTTCAATCTCTCTCTCCTTCCTTCCCCCTTCACTCTCCTTACTTCTCCATCTCCTTCCTTTGCCCTTCAAACTCTCTCCTTCCTTCCTTCGTTCTTTTCCCCTTCAGACTCGGTCCTTCTCCATCTCCTTCTTTTCCCCTTGAATCTTCCTTCCTTCCTTCCTTCCATCCATCTCAATCCCTTCCCCTTCAATCTCTCTCTCCTTCCTTCCTTCCTTCCTTCCTTCCTTCCTTCCTTCCTTCCTTCCTTCCTTCCTTCCTTCCTTCCTTCCTTCCTTCCCCTTTCAATCTCCTTCCTTCTCCATCTCCTTCTTTACCCCTTCAATCCTCCTTCCTTCCTTCCATCCATCTCCATCCCTTCCCCTTCAATTCTCTCTGCTTCCTTCCTTCCTTCCCCATTCAATCTCCTTCCTACTCCATCTCCTTCCTTTCCCCTTCAATTCTTCCTTCTTCCTTCCTTCCTTCCATCTCCATCTCCATCCCTTCCCCTTCAATCTCTCTCTCCTTCCCTTCCATCCATCTCCATCCCTTCCCCTTCAATCTTTCTCTCTCTTCCTTCCCCCCTTCAATCTCCTTCCTTCTCCATCTCCTTCCTTTCCCCTTCAATCTCTTTCCTTCCTTCCACCTTCAATCTCCTTCCTTCTCCATCTCCTTCCTTTCCCCTTCAATTTTCCTTCCTTCCTTCCTTCATTCCATCTCCATCCCTTCCACTTCAATCTCTCGCTCCTTCCTTCCTTCCCCCTTCAATCTCCTTCTTTCTCCATCTCCTTCCTTTCCCCTTTAATCTTCCTTCTTCATCCTTCCATATCAGTCTCCATCCCTTCCCCTTCAATTCCTTCCCCTTCAATTTCGCTCTCCTTCCTTCCTTCCTTCCTTTCCCCTTCAATCTCTTTCCTTCCTTCCCCCTTCAATCTCCTCCCTTCTCCATCTCCTTCCTTTCCCTTTCAATCGCTCTCCTTCCTTCCTTCCCCCTTCAATCTCCTTCCTTCTCCATCTCCTTCCTTCCCCCTTCAATCTCCTACCTTCTCCATCTCCGTCCTTTCCCCTTTAATCTTCCTTCTTCCATCCTCCCATATCAGTCTCCATCCCTTCCCATTCAATTTCTCTCTCCTTCCTTCCTTCCTTTCCCCTTCAATCTCTTTCCTTCCTTTCCCCTTCAATCTCTTTCCTTCCTTTCCCCTTCAATCTCCTTCCTTCTCCATCTCCTTCCTTTCCCCTTTAATCTTCCTTCTTTCTTCCTTCCTTCCATATCAGTCTCCATCCCTTCCCCTTCAATTTCTCTCTCCTTCCTTCCTTCCTTCCTTCCTTCCTTCCTTCCTTCCTTCCTTCCTTCCTTCCCCCTTCAATCTACTTCCTTCTCCATCTTCTTCCTTTTCCCTTTAATCTCTTCCTTCCTTTCCCCTTTAATCTCCTACCTTCTCCATCTCCTTTCTTTCCCCTTTAATCTTCCTTTTTCTTCCTTCCTTCCATCTCCATCTCCATCCCTTCCCCTTCAATCACTCTCTCCTTCCTTCCCCCTTCAATCTCCTTACTTCTCCATCTCCTTCCTTTCCACTTCAATCTCTCTCCTTCCTTCCTTCCCCCTTCAATCTCCTTCCTTCCTTCCTTCCCCCTTCAATCTCCTTCCTTCTCCATCTCCTTCCTTTCCCCTTCAATATCTTTCCTTGCTTCCCCCTTCAATCTCCTTCATTCTCCATCTCCGTCCTTTCCCCTTTAACCTTCCTTTTTCTTCCTTCCTTCCATCTCCTTCTCCATCCCTTCTCCTTCAATCTCTCTCTCCTTCCTTCCTTCCTTCCCCCTTCAATCTCCTCCCTTCTCCATCTCCTTCCTTTCCCCTTCAATCGCTCTCCTTCCTTCCTTCCTTCTCCCTTCAATCTCCTTCCTTCTCCATCTCCTTCCTTCCCCCTTCAATCTCCTACCTTCTCCAACTCCGTCCTTTCCCCTTTAACCTTCCTTCTTTCTTCCTTCCTTCCATCTCCATCTCCATCCCTTCCCCTTCAATCTCTCTCTCCTTCCTTCGCCCTTCAATCTCCTTACTTCTCCATCTCCTTCCTTTCCCCTTTAATCTCTCTTCTTCCATCCTTCCTTCCTTCCCACTACAATCTCCTTCCTTCTCCATCTCCTTCCTTTCCCCTTCAACATTCCTTCTTTCTTCCTTCCTTCCATATCAGTCTCCATCCCTTCCCCTTCAGTTTCTCTCTCCTTCCTTCCCCCTTCACTCTCCTTACTTCTCCATCTCCTTCCTTTGCCCTTCAAACTCTCTCCTTCCTTCCTTCGTTTTTTTACCCTTCAGACTCTGTCCTTCTCCATCTCCTTCTTTTCCCCTTCAATCTTCCTTCCTTCCTTCCTTCCTTCAATCTCAATCCCTTCTCCTTCAATCTCTCTCTCCTTCCTTCCTTCCCCTTCAATCTCCTTCCTACTCCATCTCCTTCCTTTCCCCTTCAATCTTCCTTCTTTCTTCCTTCCTTCCATGTCCAACTCCATCCCTTCCCCTTCAATCTCTCTCTCCTTCCTTCCTTCCATCCATCTCCTTCCTTTCCCCTTCAATCTTCCTTCTTTCTTTCTTTCCTTCCTTCCATCTCCATCTCCATCCCTTCCCCTTCAATCTATCTCTCCTACCTTCCCCCGTCAATCTCCTTACTTCTCCATCTCTTTCCTTTCTCCTTCAATATCCTTCTTTCTTCCTTCCTTCCATATCAGTCTCCATCCCTTCCCCTTCAATCTCTCGCTCCTTCCTTCCTTTTCACTTCAATCTCCTTCCTTCTCCATCTCCTTCCTTTCCCCTTCAATCTTCCTTCTTTCTTCCGTCCTTCCATCTCCATCTCCATCCCTTCCCCTTCAATCTCTCTCTCCTTCCTTCCCCCTTCAATCTCCTTCCTTCTCCATCTCCTTCCTTTCCCCTTCAATCTTCTTTCTTTCTTCCGTCCTTCCATCTCCATCTCCATCCCTTCCCCTTCAATCTCTCTCTCCTTCCTTCCCCCTTCAATCTCCTTACTTCTCCATCTCCTTCCTTTCCCCTTCAATCTTCCTTCTTTCTTCCTTCCTTCCATATCAGTCTCCATCCCTTCCCCTTCAATTTATCTTTCCTTCCTTCCTTCCCCCTTCAATCTCCTTCCTTCTCCATCTCCTTCCTTTCCCCTCTAATCTTCCTTCTTTCTTCCTTCCTTCCATATCAGTCTCCATCCCTTCCCCTTCAATTTCCCTCTCCTTCCTTCCTTCCTTCCTTCCTTCCTTCCTTCCTTCCTTCCTTCCTTCCTTCCTTCCCCTTTCAATCTCCTTCCTTCTCCATCTCCTTACTTTCCACTTCAATATCTTTCCTTCCTTTCCCCTTCAATCTCCATCCTTCTCCATCTCCTTCCTTTCCCCTCTAATCTTCCTTCTTTCTTCCTTCCTTCCATATCAGTCTCCATCCCTTCCCCTTCAATTTCCCTCTCCTTCCTTCCATCCTTCCTTCCTTCCTTCCTTCCTTCCTTCCTTCCTTCCTTCCTTCCTTCCTTCCTTCCTTCCTTCCTTCCTTCCCCTTTCAATCTCCTTCCTTGTCCATCTCCTTCTTTACCCCTTCAATCCTCCTTGCTTCCATCCATCTCCATCCCTTCCCCTTCAATCTCTCTCTGCTTCCTTCCTTCCTTCCCCATTCAATCTACAACCTTCTCCATCTCCTTCCTTTCCTCTTCAATCTTCCTTCTTCATCCTTCCATATCAGTCTCCATCCCTTCCCCTTCAATTTCTCTCTCCTTCCTTCCTTCCTTCCTTTCCCCTTCAATCTCTTTCCTTCCTTCCTCCTTCAGTCTCCTCCGGTCTCCATCTCCTTCCTTTCCCCTTTAATATTCCTTCTTCCTTCCTTCCTTCCATCTCCATCTCCATCCCTTCCCCTTCAATTTCTCTCTCCTTCCTTCCCCCTTCACTCTCCTTACTTCTCCATCTCCTTCCTTTGCCCTTCAAACTCTCTCCTTCCTTCCTTCATTCTTTTCCCCTTCAGACTCGGTCCTTCTCCATCTCCTTCTTTTCCCCTTCAATCTTCCTTCCTTCCTTCCTTCCATCCATCTCAATCCCTTCCCCTTCAATCTCTCTCTCCTTCCTTTCTTCCCCTTCAATCTCCTTCCTACTCCATCTCCTTCCATTCCCCTTCAATCTTCCATCTTTCTTCCTTCCTTCCATCTCCATCTCCATCTCCATGCCTTCCCCTTCAATCTCTCTCTCCTTCCTTCCTTCCATCCATCTCCTTCCATTCCCCTTCAATCTTCCTTCTTTCTTCCTTCCTTCCATCTCCATCTCCATCTCCATGCCTTCCCCTTCAATCTCTCTCTCCTTCCTTCCTTCCATCCATCTCCTTCCTTTCCCCTTCAATCTTCCTTCTTTCTTCCGTCCTTCCATCTCCATCTCCATCCCTTCCCCTTCAATCTCTCTCTCCTTCCTTCCCCCTTCAATCTCCTTCCTTCTCCATCTCCTTCCTTTCCCCTTCAATCTTCTTTCTTTCTTCCGTCCTTCCATCTCCATCTCCATCCCTTCCCCTTCAATCTCTCTCTCCTTCCTTCCCCCTTCAATCTCCTTACTTCTCCATCTCCTTCCTTTCCCCTTCAATCTTCCTTCTTTCTTCCTTCCTTCCATATCAGTCTCCATCCCTTCCCCTTCAATTTATCTTTCCTTCCTTCCTTCCCCCTTCAATCTCCTTCCTTCTCCATCTCCTTACTTTCCCCTTCAATATATTTCCTTCCTTTCCCCTTCAATCTCCATCCTTCTCCATCTCCTTCCTTTCCCCTCTAATCTTCCTTCTTTCTTCCTTCCTTCCATATCAGTCTCCATCCCTTCCTTTTCAATTTCCCTCTCCTTCCTTCCATCCTTCCTTCCTTCCTTCCTTCCTTCCTTCCTTCCTTCCTTCCTTCCTTCCTTCCTTCCTTCCTTCCCCTTTCAATCTCCTTCCTTGTCCATCTCCTTCTTTACCCCTTCAATCCTCCTTGCTTCCATCCATCTCCATCCCTTCCCCTTCAATCTCTCTCTGCTTCCTTCCTTCCTTCCCCATTCAATCTACAACCTTCTCCATCTCCTTCCTTTCCTCTTCAATCTTCCTTCTTAATAATAATAATAATAGTAAAGTTGGAAGGGACCTTGGAGGTCATCTAGTCCAACCCCCTGCTCGGGCAGGAAACCCTACACCATTTCGGACAAATGGCTGTCCAGTCTCTTCTTAAAAACTTCCAGTGTTGGAGCATTTACTGCTTCTGGAGGCAAGCTGTTCCACTGATTAATTGTTCTCACTGTCTTCATCCTTCCATATCAGTCTCCATCCCTTCCCCTTCAATTTCTCTCTCCTTCCTTCCTTCCTTCCTTCCTTTCCCCTTCAATCTCTTTCCTTCCTTCCTCCTTCAGTCTCCTCCGTTCTCCATCTCCTTCCTTTCCCCTTTAATATTCCTTCTTCCTTCCTTCCTTCCATCTCCATCTCCATCCCTTCCCCTTCAATCTCTCTCTCCTTCCTTCCCCCTTCACTCTCCTTACTTCTCCATCTCCTTCCTTTGCCCTTCAAACTCTCTCCTTCCTTCCTTCATTTTCCCCTTCAGACTCGGTCCTTCTCCATCTCCTTCTTTTCCCCTTCAATCTTCCTTCCTTCCTTCCTTCCATCCATCTCAATCCCTTCCCCTTCAATCTCTCTCTCCTTCCTTTCTTCCCCTTCAAATCTCCTTCCTACTCCATCTCCTTCCATTCCCCTTCAATCTTCCTTCTTTCTTCCTTCCTTCCATCTCCATCTCCATCTCCATGCCTTCCCCTTCAATCTCTCTCTCCTTCCTTCCTTCCATCCATCTCCTTCCTTTCCCCTTCAATCTTCCTTCTTTTCTTCCTTCCTTCCATCTCCATCTCCATCCCTTCCCCTTCAATCTATCTCTCCTTCCTTCCCCCGTCAATCTCCTTACTTCTCCATCTCCTTCCTTTCTCCTTCAATATTCCTTCTTTCTTCCTTCCTTCCATATCAGTCTCCATCCCTTCCCCTTCAATCTCTCGCTCCTTCCTTCCTTCCCCTTTCAATCTCCTTCCTTCTAACTCTCCTTCTTTACCCCTTCAATCCTCCTCCTTCCTTCCATCCATCCATCTCCATCCCTTCCCCTTCAATCTCTCTCTGCTTCCTTCCTTCCTTCCCCATTCATCTACTTCCTTCTCCATCTCCTTCCTTTCCTCTTCAATCTTCCTTCTTCCTTCCTTCCATCTCCATCTCCATCCCTTCCCCTTCAATCTCTCTCTCCTTCCTTCCCCCTTCACTCTCTTACTTCTCCATCTCCTTCCTTTGCCCTTCAAACTCTCTCCTTCCTTCCTTCGTTCTTTTCCCCTTCAGACTCTGTCCTTCTCCATCTCCTTCCTTTCCCCTCTAATCTTCCTTCTTTCTTCCTTCCTTCCATATCAGTCTCCATCCCTTCCCCTTCAATTTCTCTCTCCTTCCTTCCATCCTTCCTTCCTTCCTTCCCCTTTCAATCTCCTTCCTTCTCCAACTCCTTCTTTACCCCTTCAATCCTCCTTCCTTCCTTCCATCCATCTCCATCCCTTCCCCTTCAATCTCTCTCTGCTTCCTTCCTTCCTTCCCCATTCAATCTCCTTCCTACTCCATCTCCTTCCTTTCGCCTTCAATCTTCCTTCTTTCTTCCTTCCTTCCATCTCCATCTCCATCCCTTCCCCTTCAATCTTTCTCTCCTTCCTTCCTTCCCCCTTCAATCTCCTTCCTTCTCCATCTCCTTCCTTCCCCTTCAATCTCCTTCCTTCTCCATCTCCTTCCTTTCCCCTTCAATCTTCCTTCCTTCCTTCCATCTCCATCCCTTCCCCTTCAATCTCTCGCTCCTTCCTTCCTTCCCCCTTCAATCTTCTTCCTTCTCCATCTCCTTCTTTTCCCCTTTAATCTTCCTTCTTCCATCCTTCCATGTCAGTCTCCCTCCCTTCTCCTTCAATTTCTCTCTCCTTCCTTCCTTCCTTTCCCCTTCAATCTCTTTCCTTCCTTCCTCCTTCAATCTCCTCCATTCTCCATCTCCTTCCTTTCCCCTTTAATATTCCTTCTTCCTTCCTTCCTTCCATCTCCATCTCCATCCCTTCCCCTTCAATCTCTCTCTCCTTCCTTCCTTCCCCTTCAATCTCCTTCCTACTCCATCTCCTTCCTTTCCCCTTCAATCTTCCTTCTTTCTTCCTTCCTTCCATCTCCATCTCCATCTCCATCCCTTCCCCTTCAATCTCTCTCTCCTTCCTTCCTTCCTTCCATCCATCTCCATCCCTTCCCCTTCAATCTTTCTCTCCTTCCTTCCTTCCCCCTTCAATCTCCTTCCTTCTCCATCTCCTTCCTTTCCCTTCAATCTTCCTTCTTTCTTCCTTCCTTCCATCTCCATCTCCATCCCTTCTCCTTCAATCTCTCTCTCCTTCCTTCCTTCCCCCTTCAATTTACTTCCTTCTCCATCTCCTCCTTTCCCCTTCAATCTTCCTTCTTTCTTCCTTCTTTCCCTCTCCATCTCCATCCCTTCCCCTTCAATCTCTCTCTCCTTCCTTCCCCCTTCAATTTCCTTACTTCTCCATCTCCTTCCTTTCTCCTTCAATATTCCTTCTTTCTTCCTTCCTTCCATATCAGTCTCCATCCCTTCCCCTTCAACTTCTCTTTCCTTCCTTCCTTCCTTCCTTCCTTCCTTCCTTCCTTCCTTCCTTCCTTCCCCCTTCAATCTCCTTCCTTCTCCATCTCCTTACTTTCCCCTTCAATATCTTTCCTTCCTTTCCCCTTCAATCTCCATCCTTCTCCATCTCCTTCCTTTCCCCTCTAATCTTCCTTCTTTCTTCCTTCCTTCCATATCAGTCTCCATCCCTTCCCCTTCAATTTCTCTCTCCTTCCTTCCATCCTTCCTTCCTTCCCCTTTCAATCTCCTTCCTTCTACATCTCCTTCTATTACCCCTTCAATCCTCCTTCCTTCCTTCATCCATCTCTATCCCTTCCCTTTCAATCTCTCTCTGCTTCCTTCCTTCCTTCCCCATTCAATCTACTTCGTTCTCCATCTCCTTCCTTTCCTCTTCAATCTTCCTTCTTCCATCCTTCCATATCAGTCTCCATCCCTTCCCCTTCAATTTCTCTCTCCTTCCTTCCTTACTTTTCCCCTTCAATCTCTTTCCTTCCTTCCTCCTTCAATCTCCTCCGTTCTCCATCTCCTTCCCTTTCCCCTTTAATATTCCTTCTTCCTTCCTTCCTTCCATCTCCATCTCCATCCCTTCCCCTTCAATCTCTCTCTCCTTCCTTCCCCCTTCACTCTCCTTACTTCTCCATCTCCTTCCTTTGCCCTTCAAACTCTCTCCTTCCTTCCTTCGTTCTTTTCCCCTTCAGACTCTGTCCTTCTCCATCTCCTCCTTTCCCCTCTAATCTTCCTTCTTTCTTCCTTCCTTCCATATCAGTCTCCATCCCTTCCCCTTCAATTTCTCTCTCCTTTCTTCCTTCCTTCCTTCGTCCTTCCTTCCTTACTTCCTTCCTTCCATCCCCCTTCAATCAACTTCCTTCTCCATCTCCTTCCTTTCCCCTTCAATCTCTTTTCTTCCTTCCACCTTCAATCTCCTCCTTTCCCTTCTCCATCTCCTTCCTTTCCCTTCAATCTTCCTTCCTTCCTTCCTTCCTTCCATCTCCATCCCTTCCCCTTCAATCTCTCGCTCCTTCCTTCCTTACCCCTTCGATCTCCTTCCTTCTCCATCTCCTTCCTTTCCCCTTTAATCTTCCTTCTTTCTTCCTTCCTTTCATCTCCATCTCCATCCATTCCCCTTCAATCTCTCTCTCCTTCCTTCCTTCCTTTCCCCTTCGATCTCTCTCTCGTTCCTTCCTTCCTACCCCTTCAATATCCTTCGTTCTCCATCTCCTTCCTTTCCCTTCAATCTTCCTTCTTTCTTCCTTCCTTCCATCTCCATCTCCATCCCTTCTCCTTCAATCTCTCTCTGCTTCCTTCCTTCCTTCCCCCTTCAATCTCATCCTTCTCCATCTCCTTCCTTTCCCCTTCAATCACTCTCCTTCCTTCCTTCCATCTCCATTTCCATCCCTTCCACTTCAATTTCTCTCTCCTTCCTTCCTTTCTTCCCCCTTCAATCTCCTTCCTTCTCCATCTCCTTCCTTTCCCCTTCAATCTTCCTTCCTTCCTTCTATCTCCATCTCCTTCCCTTCCCCTTCAATCTCTCCATCCTTCCTTCCTTCCCCCTTCAATCTCCTTCCTTCTCCGTCTCCTTCTTTTCCCCTTCAATCTTCCTTCCTTCCTTCCTTCCATCCATCTCCATCCCTTCCCCTTCAACCTCTCTCCTTCCTTCCTTCCTTCCTTCCTTCCTTCCTTCCTTCCGCCTTCAATTCTCCTTCCTTCTCCATCTCCTTCCTTTCCCCGTCAATCTTCCTTCCTTCCTTCCTTCTATCTCCATCTCCATCCCTTCCCCTTCAATCTATCTCCTTTCTTCCTTACTTCCATCTCCGTCTCCATCCCTTCCCCTTCAATCTATCTCTCCTTCTTCCTTCCTTCCTTCCTTCCTTCCTTCCATCGTTCCTTCCTTCCTTCCTTCCTCCTTCAATCTCCTTCCTTCTCCATCTCCTTCCTGTCCCCTTCAATATTCCTTCTTTCTTCCTTCCTTCCATCTCCATACGCATCTCTTCCCCTTCAATCTCTCTCTCCTTCCTTCCTTCCTTCCTTCCTTCCTTCCTTCCTTCCTTCCTTCCTTTCATCTCCATTCCTTCCCCTTCAATCTCACTATACTTCCTTCCTTCCCCCTTCAATCTCCTTCCTTCTCCGTCTCCTTCTTTTCCCCTTCAATCTTCCATCCTTCCTTCCATCCATCTCCATCCCTTCCCCTTCAACCTCTCTCCTTCCTTCCTTCCTTCCTTCCTTCCTTCCTTCCTTCCTTCCTTCCTTCCGCCTTCAATCTCCTTCCTTCTCCATCTCCTTCCTTTCCCTGTCAATCTTCCTTCCTTCCTTCCTTCTATCTCCATCTCCATCCCTTCCCCTTCAATCTATCTCCTTTCTTCCTTACTTCCATCTCCGTCTCCATCCCTTCCCCTTCAATCTATCTCTCCTTCCTTCCTTCCTTCCTTCCTTCCTTCCTTCCTTCCTTCCTTCCTTCCTTCCATCGTTCCTTCCTTCCTTCCTTCTTCCTTCAATCTCCTTCCTTCTCCATCTCCTTCCTGTCCCCTTCAATATTCCTTCTTTCTTCCTTCCTTCCATCTCCATACGCATCTCTTCCCCTTCAATCTCTCTCTCTCTCCTTCCTTCCTTCCTTCCTTCCTTTCCTTCCTTCCTTCCTTTCATCTCCATTCCTTCCCCTTCAACCTCACTATACTTCCTTCCTTCCCCCTTCAATCTCCTTCCTTCTCCGTCTCCTTCTTTTCCCCTTCAATCTTCCATCCTTCCTTCCATCCATCTCCATCCCTTCCCCTTCAATCCTCTCTCTCCTTCCTTCCTTCCTTCCTTCCTTCCTTCCTTCCTCTTCAATCTCCTTCCTTCTCCATCTCCTTCCTTTCCCCTTCAATCTTCCTTCCTTCCTTCTATCTCCATCTCCATCCTTTCCCCTTCAATCTCTCTCTCCTTTCTTCCTTCCTTCCATCTCCGTCTCCATCCCTTCCACTTCAATCTCTCCTCCTTCCTTCCTTCCTTCCTTCTTTCCTTCCTTCCTTCCTTCCTCCTTCAATATCCTTCCTTCTCCATCTCCTTCCTTTCAAGTTCAATATTCCTTCTTTCTTCCTTCCTTCCATCACCGTCTCCATCCCTTCCCCTTCAATCTCTCTCTCCTTCCTTCCTTCCTTCCTTCCTTCCTTCCTTCCTTCCTTCCTTCCTTCCTCTTCAATCGCCTTCCTTCTCCATCTCCTTCCTTTTACCTTCAATCTTCCCTCTTTCTTCCTTCCTTCCATATCCATACGCATCCCTTCCCCTTCAATCTCTCTCCTTCCTTCCTTTCTTCCCCCTTCAATCTCCTTCCTTCTCCATCTCCTTCCTTTCCCCTTCAATCTTCCTTCCTTCCTTCCTTCCTTCTATCTCCATCTCCATCCCTTCCCCTTCAATCTCTCTCTCCTTCCTTCCTTCCTTCCTTCCTTCCTTCCTTCCTTCCTTCCTTCCTCCTTCTCCATCTCCTTCCTTTCCCCTTCAATCTTCCTTCTTTCTTCCTTCCTTCCATCTCCATACGCATCCCTTCCCCTTCAATCTCTCTCTCTTTCCTTCCTTCCCCCTTCGATCTCCTTTCTTCTCCATCTCCTACATTCCCCCTTCAATCTCCTTTCTTCTCCATCTCCTTCCTTTTCCCCTTCAATCTTCCTTTCCTTTCATCTCCATCCCTTCCCCTTCAGTCTCTCTCTCCTTCCTTCCTTCGCTTTTCAATCTCTTTCATTCTCCATCTCCTTCCTTTCCCCTTCAATCTTCCTTCTTTCTTCATTCCTTCCATCTCCATACGCATCCCTTCCCCTTCAATCTCTCTCTCTTTCCTTCCTTCCCCCTTCGATCTCCTTTCTTCTCCATCTCCTTCCTTTCCCCTTCAATCTCTCTCCTTCCTTCCTTCATTCCTTCCTCTTTCAATCTCCTTCCTTCTCCATCTCCTTCCTTTCCCCTTCAATCTTCTTTCCTACCTTCCTTCTATCTCCATCGCCATCCCTTCCCCTTCAATCTCTCTCTCCTTCCTTCCTTCCTTCCCCTTCAATCTCCTTCCTTCTCCATCTCCTTCCTTTCCTCCTCAATCTTCCCTCTTCCCTCCTTCCATATCAGTCTCCATCCCTTCCCCTTCAATTTCTCTCTCCTTCCTTCCTTCCATCCCTCTTCAATCTCCTTCCTTCTCCATCTCCTTCCTTTCCCCTTCAATCTCTTTCCTTCCCTCCCCCTTCTATCTCCTTCCTTCTCCATCTCCTTCCTTTCCCCTTCAATCTTCCTTCTTTCTTCCTTCCTTCCATCTCCATCTCCATCCCTTCCCCTTCAATCTCTCTCTCCTTCCTTCCTTCCCCCTTTAATCTCCTTGCTTCTCCATCTCCTTCCTTTCCCCTTCAATCTCTATCCTTCCTTCCTTCATTCCTTCCCCCTTCAATCTCCTTCCTTCCCCATGTCCTTCCTTCCCCCTTCAATCTCTTTCCTTCCTTCCCCTTCAATCTCCTTCCTTCTCCATCTTCTTCCTTTCCACTTCAATCTTCCTTCTTTTTTCCTTCTATCTCCATCTCCATCCCTTCCCCTTCAATCTCTCTCTCCTTCCTTCCTTCCTTCCTTCCTTCCTTCCTTCCTTCCTTCCTTCCTCCTTCTCCATCTCCTTCCTTTCCCCTTCAATCTTCCTTCTTTCTTCCTTCCTTCCATCTCCATACGCATCCCTTCCCCTTCAATCTCTCTCTCTTTCCTTCCTTCCCCCTTCGATCTCCTTTCTTCTCCATCTCCTACATTCCCCCTTCAATCTCCTTTCTTCTCCATCTCCTTCCTTTTCCCCTTCAATCTTCCTTTCCTTTCATCTCCATCCCTTCCCCTTCAGTCTCTCTCTCCTTCCTTCCTTCGCTTTTCAATCTCTTTCATTCTCCATCTCCTTCCTTTCCCCTTCAATCTTCCTTCTTTCTTCATTCCTTCCATCTCCATACGCATCCCTTCCCCTTCAATCTCTCTCTCTTTCCTTCCTTCCCCCTTCGATCTCCTTTCTTCTCCATCTCCTTCCTTTCCCCTTCAATCTCTCTCCTTCCTTCCTTCATTCCTTCCTCTTTCAATCTCCTTCCTTCTCCATCTCCTTCCTTTCCCCTTCAATCTTCTTTCCTACCTTCCTTCTATCTCCATCGCCATCCCTTCCCCTTCAATCTCTCTCTCCTTCCTTCCTTCCTTCCCCTTCAATCTCCTTCCTTCTCCATCTCCTTCCTTTCCTCCTCAATCTTCCCTCTTCCCTCCTTCCATATCAGTCTCCATCCCTTCCCCTTCAATTTCTCTCTCCTTCCTTCCTTCCATCCCTCTTCAATCTCCTTCCTTCTCCATCTCCTTCCTTTCCCCTTCAATCTCTTTCCTTCCCTCCCCCTTCTATCTCCTTCCTTCTCCATCTCCTTCCTTTCCCCTTCAATCTTCCTTCTTTCTTCCTTCCTTCCATCTCCATCTCCATCCCTTCCCCTTCAATCTCTCTCTCCTTCCTTCCTTCCCCCTTTAATCTCCTTGCTTCTCCATCTCCTTCCTTTCCCCTTCAATCTCTATCCTTCCTTCCTTCATTCCTTCCCCCTTCAATCTCCTTCCTTCCCCATGTCCTTCCTTCCCCCTTCAATCTCTTTCCTTCCTTCCCCTTCAATCTCCTTCCTTCTCCATCTTCTTCCTTTCCACTTCAATCTTCCTTCTTTTTTCCTTCTATCTCCATCTCCATCCCTTCCCCTTCAATCTCTCTCTCCTTCCTTCCTTCCTTCCTTCCTTCCTTCCTTCCTTCCTTCCTTCCTTCCTTCCTTCCTTCCTCCTTCTCCATCTCCTTCCTTCCCCTTCAATCTTCCTTCTTTCTTCCTTCCCTTCCATCTACCATACGCATCCCTTCCCCTTCAATCTCTCTCTCTTTCCTTCCTTCCCCCTTCGATCTCCTTTCTTCTCCATCTCCTACATTCCCCCTTCAATCTCCTTTCTTCTCCATCTCCTTCCTTTTCCCCTTCAATCTTCCTTTCCTTTCATCTCCATCCCTTCCCCTTCAGTCTCTCTCTCCTTCCTTCCTTCGCTTTTCAATCTCTTTCATTCTCCATCTCCTTCCTTTCCCCTTCAATCTTCCTTCTTTCTTCATTCCTTCCATCTCCTTACGCATCCCTTCCCCTTCAATCTCCCTTCCTCTTTCCCTTCATCTCCTCCTTCTTTATCTTCTCTTCTCCCTCTCGATCTCCTTCTCTTCCTCCATCTCCTTCCTTTCCCCTTCGAATCCTTCTTCTCCATCTCCTTCCTTTCCCTTCAATCTCTCTCCTTCCTTCCTTCATTCCTCCTCTTCAATCTCTTCCATCTCCATCTCCTTCCTTTCCCCTTCAATCTTCTTTCCTACCTTCCTTCTATCTCCATCGCCATCCCTTCCCCTTCAATCTCTCTCTCCTTCCTTCCTTCCTTCCCCTTTCAATCTCCTTCCTTCTCCATCTCCTTCCTTTCCTCCTCAATCTTCCCTCTTCCCTCCTTCCATATCAGTCTCCATCCCTTCCCCTTCAATTTCTCTCTCCTTCCTTCCTTCCATCCCTCTTCAATCTCCTTCCTTCTCCATCTCCTTCCTTTCCCTTCAATCTCTTTCCTTCCCTCCCCCTTCTATCTCCTTCCTTCTCCATCTCCTTCCTTTCCCCTTCAATCTTCCTTCTTTCTTCCATCCTTCCATCTCCATCTCCATCCCTTCCCCTTCAATCTCTCTCTCCTTCCTTCCTTCCCCCTTTAATCTCCTTGCTTCTCCATCTCCTTCCTTTCCCCTTCAATCTCTATCCTTCCTTCCTTCATTCCTTCCCCCTTCAATCTCCTTCCTTCCCCATGTCCTTCCTTCCCCCTTCAATCTCTTTCCTTCCTTCCCCTTCAATCTCCTTCCTTCTCCATCTTCTTCCCTTTCCACTTCAATCTTCCTTCTTTTTTCCTTCTATCTCCATCTCCATCCCTTCCCCTTCAATCTCTCTCTCGCTTCCTTCCTTCCTTCCTTCCTTCCTTCCTTCCTTCCTTCCTTCCTTCTTCCTTCCTCTCCTTCCTTCCTCCTTCTCCATCTCCTTCCTTTCCCCTTCAATCTTCCTTCTTTCTTCCTTCCTTCCATCTCCATACGCATCCCTTCCCCTTCAATCTCTCTCTCTTTCCTTCCTTCCCCCTTCGATCTCCTTTCTTTCTCCATCTCCTACATTCCCCCTTCAATCTCCTTTCTTCTCCATCTCCTTCCTTTTCCCCTTCAATCTTCCTTTTCCTTTCATCTCCATCCCTTCCCCTTCAGTCTCTCTCTCCTTCCTTCCTTCGCTTTTCAATCTCTTTCATTCTCCATCTCCTTCCTTTCCCCTTCAATCTTCCTTCTTTCTTCATTCCTTCCATCTCCATACGCATCCCTTCCCCTTCAATCTCTCTCTCTTTCCTTCCTTCCCCCTTCGATCTCCTTTCTTCTCCATCTCCTTCCTTTCCCTTCAATCTCTCTCCTTCCTTCCTTCATTCCTTCCTCTTTCAATCTCCTTCCTTCTCCATCTCCTTCCTTTCCCCTTCAATCTTCTTTCCTACCTTCCTTCTATCTCCATCGCCATCCCTTCCCCTTCAATCTCTCTCTCCTTCTTCCTTCCTTCCCCTTCATTCTCCTTCCTTCTCCATCTCCTTCCTTTCCTCCTCAATCTTCCCTCTTCCCTCCTTCCATATCAGTCTCCATCCCTTCCCGCTTCAATTTCTCTCTCCTTCCTTCCTTCCATCCCCTCTTCAATCTCCTTCCTTCTCCATCTCCTTCCTTTCCCCTCAATCTCTTTCCTCCCTCCCCCTTCTATCTCCTTCCTTCTCCATCTCCTTCCTTTCCCCTTCAATCTTCCTTCTTTCTTCCATCCTTCCATCTCCATCTCCATCCCTTCCCTTCAATCTCTCTCTCCTTCCTTCCTTCCCCCTTTAATCTCCTTGCTTCTCCATCTCCTTCCTTTCCCCTTCAAGTCTCTATCCTTCCTTCCTTCATTCCTTCCCCCTTCAATCTCCTTCCTTCCCCATGTCCTTCCTTCCCCCTTCCAATCTCTTTCCTTCCTTCCCCTTCAATCTCCTTCCTTCTCCATCTTCTTCCTTTCCACTTCAATCTTCCTTCTTTTTTCCTTCCTTCCATCTCCATCTCCATCCCTTCCCCTTCAACACTCTCTCTCCTTCCTTCCTTCCCCTTCAATCTCTGTCGTTCCTTCCTTCCCCTTCAATCTCCTTCCTGCTCCATCTCCTTCCTTCTCCCCTTCAATCTTCCTTCTTCCTTCCTTCCTTCCATCTCCATCTCCGTCCTTCCCCTTCAAGTCTCTCTCTCCTTCCTTCCTTCCCCCTTCAGTCTACTTCCTTCTCGCATTGTCCTCCTTTTCCCTTCAATCTTCCTTCTTTCTTCCTTCCTTCCATCTCCATCCCTTACTTGCCCCTTCAATTTCTCTTTCCGTTCTTTCCTTCCTTCCTTCCTTCCTTCCTTCTCCCTTCAATCTCCTTCCTTCTCCATCTCCTTCCTTTCCCCCTTCAATATTCCTTCTTTCTTCCTTCCTGCTATATCATTCTCCATCCCTTCCCCTTCAATTTCTCTTTCCGTTCTTCCTTCCTTCCCCCTTCAATCTCCTTCCTTCTCCATCTCCTTCCTTTCCCCTTCAATCTCTTTCCTTCTCCATCTCCTTCCTTTCCCCTTCAATCTCTTTCCTTCCTTCCCCTTCAATCTCCTTCCTTCTCCATCTACTCCTTTCCACTTTAATCTTCCTTCTTTCTTCCTTCCTGCCACAACAGTCTCCATCCTTCCCCTTCAATTTCTCTTTCCGTTCTCTTCTTCCTTCCTTCCTTCCTTCCTTCCTTCCTTCCTTCCTTCCCCCTTCAATCTCCTTCCTTCTCCATCTCCTTCCTTTCCCCTTCAATCTCTTTCCTTCCTTCCCCCTTCAATCTCCTTCCTTCTCCATCTTCTTACTTTCCCCTTCATCTTCCTCACTTCCTACCTTCAATCCTTCCCCCTTCAATCTCCTTTTTTCTCCATCTCCTTCCTTTCCCCTTCATTTTCTTCCTTCCTTCCTTCTATCTCCATCTCCATCCCTCCCCCTTCAATCTCTCTCTCCTTCCTTTCCTTCCTTCCTTCCTTCCCCTTCAATCTCCTTCCATCTCCATCTCCATCCCCATCCCCTTCAATCTCTCTCTCCATCCCTCCTTCCTTCCCCATTCAATCTCCTTCCTTCTCCATCTCCTTCTTTCCTCTTCAATCTTCCTTCTTCCTTCCTTCCATATCAGTCTCCATCCCTTCCCCTTCAATTTCTCTCTCCTTCCTTCCTTCCTTCCTTCCCCATTCAATCTACTTCCTTCTCCATCTCCTTCCTTTCCTCTTCAATCTTCCTTCTTCCTTCCATCCATATCAGTCTCCATCCCTTCCCCTTCAATTTCCTCTCTCCTTCCTTCCTTCCTTTCCCCTTCAATCTGTTTTCTTCCTTCCCCCTTCAATCTCCTTCGTTCTCCATCTACTTCCTTTCCCCTTAATTTTCCTTCTTTCTTCCTTCCTTCCATCTCCATCTCCATCCCTTCCCCTGTCAATCTCTCTCTCCTTCCTTCCCCCTTCAAATCTCCTTACTTCTCCATCACCTTCCTTTGCCCTTCAATCTCTCTCCTTCCTTCCTTCGTTCTTTTCCCTTTCAAACTCCTTCCTGTCTCCATCTCCTTCTTTTCCCCTTCAATCTTCCTTCCTTCCTTCCTTCCATCCATCTCAATGCCTTCCCCTTCAATCTCTCTCTCCTTCCTTCCTTCCCCTTCAATCTCCTTCCTACTCCATCTCCTTCCTTTCCCCTTTAATCTTCTACTTTCTTCCTTCCTTCCATCTCCATCGCCATCCCCTTCCCCTTCAGTCTCATCTCTCCGTCCTTCTTTCCCCTTCAATCTCCTTACTTCTCCATCACCTGTTCCTTTGCCCTTCAATCCCTCTCCTTCCTTCCTTCCTTCTTTTCCCTTTCAAACTCCTTCCTTCTCCATCTCCTTCTTTTCCCCTTCAATCTTCCTTCCTTCCTTCCTTCCTTCCTTCCATCCATCTCAATCCCTTCCCCTTCAATCTCTCTCTCCTTCCTTCCTTCCCCTTCAATTCTCCTTCCTACTCCATCTCCTTCCTTTCCCCTTTAATCTTCCTACTTTCTTCCCTTCCTTCCATATCCATCTCCATCCCTTCACCCTTCAGTCTCTCTCGTGCCTTCCTTCTTTCCCCCTTCAATCTCCTTCTTCTCCGTCTCCTTCCTTTCCCCTTCATCAGTAAAAAAATATCTCTATCCTTCCTTCCTTCATTCCTTCCCCCTTCAATCTCCTTCCTTCTCCATGTCCTTCCTTCCCCCTTCAATCTCTTTCCTTCCTTCCCCCTTCAATCTACTTCCTTCTCCATCTCCTTCCTTTCCCCTTCAATCTTCTTTCCTACCTTACTTCTATCTCCATCGCCATCCCTTCCTTTTCAATCTCTCTCTCCTTCCTTCCTTCCTTCCCCTTCAATCTCCTTCCTTCTCCATCTCCTTCCTTTCCTCCTCAATCTTCCCTCTTCCCTCCTTCCATATCAGTCTCCATCCTTCCCCTTCAATTTCTCTCTCCTTCCTTCCTTCCATCCCTCTTCAATCTCCTTCCTTCTCCATCTCCTTCCTTTCCCCTTCAATCTCTTTCCTTCCCTCCCCCTTCTATCTCCTTCCTTCTCCATCTCCTTCCTTTCCCCTTCAATCTTCCTTCTTTCTTCCTTCCTTCCATCTCCATCTCCATCCCTTCCCCTTCAATCTCTCTCTCCTTCCTTCCTTCCCCCTTTAATCTCCTTGCTTCTCCATCTCCTTCCTTTCCCCTTCAATCTCTATCCTTCCTTCCTTCATTCCTTCCCCCTTCAATCTCCTTCCTTCCCCATGTCCTTCCTTCCCCCTTCAATCTCTTTCCTTCCTTCCCCTTCAATCTCCTTCCTTCTCCATCTTCTTCCTTTCCACTTCAATCTTCCTTCTTTTTTCCTTCCTTCCATCTCCATCTCCATCCCTTCCCCTTCAACCTCTCTCTCCTTCCTTCCTTCCCCTTCAATCTCTGTCCTTCCTTCCTTCCCCTTCAATCTCCTTCCTGCTCCATCTCCTTCCTTTCCCCTTCAATCTTCCTTCTTCCTTCCTTCCTTCCATCTCCATCTCCGTCCCTTCCCCTTCAATCTCTCTCTCCTTCCTTCCTTCCCCCTTCAATCTACTTCCTTCTCCATTTCCTCCTTTCCCCTTCAATCTTCCTTCTTTCTTCCTTCCTTCCATCTCCATCTCCATACCTTCCCCTTCAATTTCTCTTTCCGTTCTTCCTTCCTTCCTTACTTCCTTCCTTCCCCCTTCAATCTCCTTCCTTCTCCATCTCCTTCCTTTCCCCTTCAATCTCTTTCCTTCCTTTCCCCTTCAATCTCCTTCCATCTCCATCTCCTTCCTTTCCCCTTTAATCTTCCTTCTTTCTTCCTTCCTGCCATATCAGTCTCCATCCCTTCCCCTTCAGTTTCTCTTTCCGTTCTTCCTTCCTTCCTTCCTCCCCCCTTCAATCTCCTACCTTCTCCATCTCCTTCCTTTCCCCTTCAATCTCTTTCCTTCTCCATGTCCTTCCTTCCCCCTTCAATCTCTTTCCTTCTCCATGTCCTTCCTTCCCCCTTCAATCTCTTTCCTTCCTTCCCACTTCAATCTCCTTCCTTCTCCATCTTCTTCCTTTCCACTTCAATCTTCTTTCTTTTTTCCTTCCTGCCACATCAGTCTCCATCCCTTCCCCTTCAATCTCTCCTTCCTTCCTTTCTTCCTTCCCCCTTCAATCTACTTCCTTCTCCATCTCCTTCCTTTCCCCTTCAATCTCTTTCCTTCTCCATGTCCTTCCTTCCCCCTTCAATCTCTTTCCTTCCTTCCCACTTCAATCTCCTTCCTTCTCCATCTTCTTCCTTTCCACTTCAATCTTCTTTCTTTTTTCCTTCCTGCCACATCAGTCTCCATCCCTTCCCCTTCAATCTCTCCTTCCTTCCTTTCTTCCTTCCCCCTTCAATCTACTTCCTTCTCCATCTCCTTCCTTTCCCCTTCAATCTTCTTTCCTTCCTTCCCCCTTTAATCTCCTACAATCTCCATCTCCTTTCTTTCCCCTTTAATCTTCCTTCTTTCTTCCTTCCTTCCATCTCTATCTCCATCCCTTCCCCTTCAATCTCTCTCTCCTTCCTTCCCCATTCAATCTCCTTACTTCTCCATCTCCTTCCTTCCCCCTTCAATCTCTCTCTCCTTCCTTCCTTCCTTCCCCTTCAATCTCCTTCCTTCTCCATCTCCTTCCTTTCCCCTTCATCCTTCCTTCCTTCCATCTCCATCTCCATCTCTTCCCCTTCAATCTCTCTCTCCTTCCTTCCTTCCTTCGTTTCCCCTTCAATCTCTCTCTCCTTCCTTCCTTCCTTCCTTCCCCTTCAATCTCCTTCCTTCTCCATTTCCTTCCTTTCCCCTTCAATCTTCCTTCTTTCTTCCTTCCTTCCATATCAGTCTCCATCCCTTTCCCTTCAATCTCTCTCTCATTCCTTCCTTCCTTACCCTTTCAATCTCCTTCCGTCTCCATCTCCTTCCTTTACCCTTCAATCTCTCTCCTTCCTTCCTTCCTTCCTTCCTTCCTTCCTTCCTTCCTTCCTTCCTTCCTTCCTTCCTTCCCCCTTCAATCTCTTTCCTTCTCCATCTCCTTCCTTTCCCCTTCAATATTCCTTCTTTCTTCCTTCCTTCCATATCAGTCGAGAAGCAACCTAGAACTAAGGAGAAACTTCCTGACAATTAATCTGTGGAACAGCTTGCCTCCAGAAGCAGTAAATGCTCCAACACTGGAAGTTTTTAAGAAGAGACTGGACAGCCATTTGTCCGAAATGGTGTAGGGTTTCCTGCCCGAGCAGGGGGTTGGACTAGATGACCTCCAAGGTCCCTTCCAACTTTAGTACTATTACTATTACTATTACAATTTGTCTCTCCTTCCTTCCTTCCTTCCTTCATTCCCTTTTCAATCTCCTTCCTTCTACATCTCCTTCTTTTCCCCTTCAATCTTCCTTCCTTCCTTCCTTCTTTCCATCTCCATCGCTTCCCCTTCAATCTCTCTCTCCTTACTTCCTTCCCCCTTTAATCTCCTTCCTTCTCCATCTCCTTCCTTTCCCCTTCAATATTCCTTCTTTCTTCCTTCCTTCCATCTCCATCTCCATCCCTTCCCCTTCAATCTCTCTCTCCTTCCTTCCTTCTTTCCTTCCCATTGAATCTCCTTCCTTCTCCATCTCCTTCCTTTCCCCTTCAATCTTCCTTCCTTTTCTTCTTCCTTTCCTTCCTTCCTTCCTTCCTTCCTTCCTTCCTTCCTTCCTCTTCAATCTCTCTCTCCTTCCTTCCTTGCTTCCCCTTCAATCTCCTTCCTTCTCCATCTCCTTCCTTCCCCCTTCAATCTCCTTTCTTCTCCATTTCCTTCCTTTCCCATTAAATCATCCTTCCTTATTTCCTTTCGTCTCCATCCCTTCCCCGTCAATTTCTCGCTCCTTCCTTCCTTCCCCCTTCAATCTCCTTCCTTCTCCATCTCCTTCCTTTCCCCTTCAATCTTCCTTCCTTCCTTCCTTCCTTCCTTCCTTCCTTCCCCCTTCAATCTCTTTCCTTCTCCATCTCCTTCCTTTCCCCTTCAATATCTTTCCTTCCTTCCCCCTACAATCTCCTTCCTTCTCCATCTTCTTCCTTTCCACTTCAATCTTCCTTCTTTTTTCCTTCCTGCCACATCAGTCTCCATCCCTTCCCCTTCAATCTCTCCTTCCTTCCTTTCTTCCTTCCCCCTTCAATCTACTTCCTTCTCCATCTCCTTCCTTTTCCCTTTAATCTCTTTCCTTCCTTCCCCCTTTAATCTCCTACAATCTCCATCTCCTTTCTTTCCCCTTTAATCTTCCTTCTTTCTTCCTTCCTTCCATCTCTATCTCCATCCCTTCCCCTTCAATCTCTCTCTCCTTCCTTCCCCATTCAATCTCCTTACTTCTCCATCTCCTTCCTTCCCCCTTCAATCTCTCTCTCCTTCCTTCCTTCCTTCCCCTTCAATCTCCTTCCTTCTCCATCTCCTTCCTTCCCCCTTCAATCTCTCTCTCCTTCCTTCCTTCCTTCCCCTTCAATCTCCTTCCTTCTCCATCTCCTTCCTTTCCCCTTCATCCTTCCTTCCTTCCATCTCCATCTCCATCTCTTCCCCTTCAATCTCTCTCTCCTTCCTTCCTTCCTTCGTTTCCCCTTCAATCTCTCTCTCCTTCCTTCCTTCCTTCCTTCCCCTTCAATCTCCTTCCTTCTCCATTTCCTTCCTTTCCCCTTCAATCTTCCTTCTTTCTTCCTTCCTTCCATATCAGTCTCCATCCCTTTCCCTTCAATCTCTCTCTCATTCCTTCCTTCCTTACCCTTTCAATCTCCTTCCGTCTCCATCTCCTTCCTTTACCCTTCAATCTCTCTCCTTCCTTCCTTCCTTCCTTCCTTCCTTCCTTCCTTCCCTCCTTCCTTCCTTCCTTCCTTCCTTCCTTCCCCCTTCAATCTCTTTCCTTCTCCATCTCCTTCCTTTCCCCTTCAATATTCCTTCTTTCTTCCTTCCTTCCATATCAGTCGAGAAGCAACCTAGAACTAAGGAGAAACTTCCTGACAATTAATCTGTGGAACAGCTTGCCTCCAGAAGCAGTAAATGCTCCAACACTGGAAGTTTTTAAGAAGAGACTGGACAGCCATTTGTCCGAAATGGTGTAGGGTTTCCTGCCCGAGCAGGGGGTTGGACTAGATGACCTCCAAGGTCCCTTCCAACTTTAGTACTATTACTATTACTATTACAATTTGTCTCTCCTTCCTTCCTTCCTTCCTTCATTCCCTTTTCAATCTCCTTCCTTCTACATCTCCTTCTTTTCCCCTTCAATCTTCCTTCCTTCCTTCCTTCTTTCCATCTCCATCGCTTCCCCTTCAATCTCTCTCTCCTTACTTCCTTCCCCCTTTAATCTCCTTCCTTCTCCATCTCCTTCCTTTCCCCTTCAATATTCCTTCTTTCTTCCTTCCTTCCATCTCCATCTCCATCCCTTCCCCTTCAATCTCTCTCTCCTTCCTTCCTTCTTTCCTTCCCATTGAATCTCCTTCCTTCTCCATCTCCTTCCTTTCCCCTTCAATCTACCTTCCTTTTCTTCTTCCTTTCCTTCCTTCCTTCCTTCCTTCCTCTTCAATCTCTCTCTCCTTCCTTCCTTGCTTCCCCTTCAATCTCCTTCCTTCTCCATCTCCTTCCTTCCCCCTTCAATCTCCTTTCTTCTCCATCTCCTTCCTTTCCCATTAAATCATCCTTCCTTATTTCCTTTCGTCTCCATCCCTTCCCCGTCAATTTCTCGCTCCTTCCTTCCTTCCCCCTTCAATCTCCTTCCTTCTCCATCTCCTTCCTTTCCCCTTCAATCTTCCTTCCTTCCTTCCTTCCTTCCTTCCTTCCCCCTTCAATCTCTTTCCTTCTCCATCTCCTTCCTTTCCCCTTCAATATCTTTCCTTCCTTCCCCCTACAATCTCCTTCCTTCTCCATCTTCTTCCTTTCCACTTCAATCTTCCTTCTTTTTTCCTTCCTTCCATCTCCATCTTCATCCCTTCCCCTTCAATCTCTCCTTCCTTCCTTTCTTCCTTCCCCCTTCAATCTACTTCCTTCTCCATCTCCTTCCTTTTCCCTTTAATCTCTTTCCTTCCTTCCCCCTTTAATCTCCTACAATCTCCATCTCCTTTCTTTCCCCTTTAATCTTCCTTCTTTCTTCCTTCCTTCCATCTCCATCTCCATCCCTTCCCCTTCAATCTCTCTCTCCTTCCTTCCCCATTCAATCTCCTTACTTCTCCATCTCCTTCCTTCCCCATTCAATCTCTCTCTCCTTCCTTCCTTCCTTCCCCTTCAATCTCCTTCCTTCTACATCTCCTTCCTTTCCCCTTCATCCTTCCTTCCTTCCATCTCCATCTCCATCTCTTCCCCTTCAATCTCTCTCTCCTTCCTTCCTTCCTTCCTTCCTTCCTTCCTTCCTTCCTTCCTTCCTTTCCCCTTCAATCTCTCTCTCCTTCCTTCCTTCCTTCCTTCCCCTTCAATCTCCTTCCTTCTCCATTTCCTTCCTTTCCCCTTCAATCTTCCTTCTTTCTTCCTTCCTTCCATATCAGTCTCCATCCCTTTCCCTTCAATCTCTCTCTCATTCCTTCCTTCCTTACCCTTTCAATCTCCTTCCGTCTCCATCTCCTTCCTTTACCCTTCAATCTCTCTCCTTCCTTCCTTCCTTCCTTCCTTCCTTCCTTCCTTCCTTCCTTCCTTCCTTCCTTCCCCCTTCAATCTCTTTCCTTCTCCATCTCCTTCCTTTCCCCTTCAATATTCCTTCTTTCTTCCTTCCTTCCATATCAGTCGAGAAGCAACCTAGAACTAAGGAGAAACTTCCTGACAATTAATCTGTGGAACAGCTTGCCTCCAGAAGCAGTAAATGCTCCAACACTGGAAGTTTTTAAGAAGAGACTGGACAGCCATTTGTCCGAAATGGTGTAGGGTTTCCTGCCCGAGCAGGGGGTTGGACTAGATGACCTCCAAGGTCCCTTCCAACTTTAGTACTATTACTATTACTATTACAATTTGTCTCTCCTTCCTTCCTTCCTTCATTCCCTTTTCAATCTCCTTCCTTCTACATCTCCTTCTTTTCCCCTTCAATCTTCCTTCCTTCCTTCCTTCTTTCCATCTCCATCGCTTCCCCTTCAATCTCTCTCTCCTTCCTTCCTTCCCCCTTTAATCTCCTTGCTTCTCCATCTCCTTCCTTTCCCCTTCAATATTCCTTCTTTCTTCCTTCCTTCAATCTCCATCTCCATCCCTTCCCCTTCAATCTCTCTCTCCTTCCTTAATTCCTTCTTTCCTTCCCATTGAATCTCCTTCCTTCTCCATCTCCTTCCTTTCCCCTTCAATCTTCCTTCCTTTTCTTCCTTCCTTCCTCTTCAATCTCTCTCTCCTTCCTTCCTTCCTTCCCCTTCAATCTCCTTCCTTCTCCATCTCCTTCCTTCCCCCTTCAATCTCCTTTCTTCTCCATCTCCTTCCTTTCCCATTAAATCATCCTTCCTTATTTCCTTTCGTCTCCATCCCTTCCCCGTCAATTTCTCGCTCCTTCCTTCCTTCCCCCTTCAATCTCCTTCCTTCTCCATCTCCTTCCTTTCCCCTTCAATCTTCCTTCCTTCCTTCCTTCCTTCCTTCCTTCCTTCCCCCTTCAATCTCTTTCCTTCTCCATCTCCTTCCTTTCCCCTTCAATATCTTTCCTTCCTTCCCCCTACAATCTCCTTCCTTCTCCATCTCCTTCCTTTCCCCTTCAATCTTCCTTCTTTCTTCCTTCCTTCCATTTCCATCTCCATCTCCATCTCTTCCCCTTCAATCTCTCTCTCCTTCCTTCCTTCCTTTCTCCTTCAATCTCTCTCTCCTTCCTTCCTTCCTTCCCCCTTCAATCTCCTTCCTTCTCCATCTCCTTCCTTTCCCCTTCAATCTCTTTCCTTCCTTTCCCCTTCAATCTGCTTCCTTCCTTCCTTCCCCCTTCAATCTCTCTCCTTCCTTCCTTCCTTCCTTCCTTCCCCCTTCAATCTCCTTCCTTCTCCATCTCCTTCCTTTCCCCTTCAATCTCTCTCCTTCCTTCCCCCTTCAATCTCCTTCCTTCTCCACCTCCTTCCTTTCCCCTTCAATCTCTTTCCTTCCTTCCCCCTTCAATCTCCTTCCTTCTCCATCGCCTTCCTTTCCCCTCCAATCTCCTTCCTTCCTTCCCCCTTCAATCTCCTTCCTTCTCCTTCTCCTTCCTTTCCCCTTCAATCTTCATTCCTTCCTTCCTTCTACCTCCATCTCCATCCCTTCCCCTTCAATCTCTCTCTCCTTCCTTCCTTCCTTCCCCTTCAATCTCCTTCCTTCTCCATCTCCTTCCTTTCCCCTTCAATCTTCCTTCTTTCTTCCTTCCTTCCATCTCCATATCCATCCCTTCCCCTTCAATCTCTCTCTCCTTCCTTCCCTCTTCAATCTCCTTACTTCTCCATCTCCTTCCTTTCCCCTTCAATCTCTCTCCTTCCTTCCTTCCTTCCTTCCCCCTTCAATCTCCTTCCTTCTCCATCTCCTTCCTTTCCCCTTCAATCTCTTTCCTTCCTTCCCCCTTCAATCTCCTTACTTCTCCATCTCCTTCCTTTCCCCTTCAATCTCTCTCCTTCCTTCCTTCCTTCCCCCTTCAATCTCCTTCCTTCTCCACCTCCTTCCTTCCCCCTTCAATCTCCTTCCTCCTCCATCTCCCTCCTTTCCCCTTCAATCTCTCTCTCCTTCCTTCCTTCCCCCTATAATCTCCTTCCTTCTCCATCTCATTCCTTTCCCCTTCAATCTCCTTCCTTCCTTCCTTCCTTCCTTCCCCCTTCAATCTCCTTCCTTCTCCATCTCCTTCCTTTCCCCTTCAATATCTTTCCTTCCTTCCCCCTTCAATCTCCTTCCTTCTCCATCTCCTTCCTTTCCCCTTCAATCTTCCTTCTTTCTTCCTTCCTTCCATCTCCATCTCCATCTCCATCTCTTCCCCTTCAATCTCTCTCTCCTTCCTTCCTTTCTCCTTCAATCTCTCTCTTCTTCCTTCCTTCCCCCTTCAATCTCCTTCCTTCTCCATCTCCTTCCTTTCCCCTTCAATCTCTTTCCTTCCTTTCCCCTTCAATCTCCTTCCTTCCTTCCTTCCCCCTTCAATCTCTCTCCTTCCTTCCTTCCTTCCTTCCTTCCTTCCTTCCTAACTCCTTCCTTCCCCCTACAATCTCCTTCCTTTTCCATCTCCTTCCTTTCCCCTTCAATCTCCTTCCTTCCTTCCCCCTTCAATCTCCTTCCTTCTCCACCTCCTTCCTTTCCCCTTCAATCTCTTTCCTTCCTTCCCCCTTCAATCTCCTTCCTTCTCCATCGCCTTCCTTTCCCCTCCAATCTCCTTCCTTCCTTCCCCCTTCAATCTCCTTCCTTCTCCTTCTCCTTCCTTTCCCCTTCAATCTTCATTCCTTCCTTCCTTCTACCTCCATCTCCATCCCTTCCAATTCAATCTCTCTCTCCTTCCTTCCTTCCTTCCCCTTCAATCTCCTTCCTTCTCCATCTCCTTCCTTTCCCCTTCAATCTTCCTTCTTTCTTCCTTCCTTCCATCTCCATCTCCATCTCCATCTCTTCCCCTTCAATCTCTCTCTCCTTCCTTCCTTCCTTTCTCCTTCAATCTCTCTCTCCTTCCTTCCTTCCTTCCCCCTTCAATCTCCTTCCATCTCCATCTCCTTCCTTTCCTCTTCAATCTCTTTCCTTCCTTCCCCCTTCAATCTCCTTACTTCTCCATCTCCTTCCTTTCCCCTTCAATCTCTCTCCTTCCTTCCTTCCTTCCCCCTTCAATCTCCTTCCTTCTCCATCTTCTTCCTTCCCCCTTCAATCTCCTTCCTCCTCCATCTCCTTCCTTTCCCCTTCAATCTCTTTCCTTCCTTCCCCCTTCAATCTCCTGCCTTCTCCATCTCCTTCCTTTCCCCTTTAACCTTCCTTCCTTCCTTCCTTCCTTCCTTCCTTCCATCTCAATCCCTTCCCCTTCAATCTCTCTCTCCTTCCTTCCTTCCCCCTTCAATCTCCTTCCTTCTCCATCTCCTTCCTTTCCCCTTCAATCTTCCTTCTTTCTTCCTTCCTTCCATCTCCATCTCCATCCCTTCCCCTTCAATCTCTCTCTCCTTCCTTCCTTCCCCCTTCAATTTACTTCCTTCTCCATCTCCTCCTTTCCCCTTCAATCTTAATTCTTTGTACCTTCCTTCCATCTCCATCTCCATCCCTTCCCCTTCAATCTCTCTCTCCTTCCTTCCCCCTTCAATCTCCTTCCTTCTCCTTCTCCTTCCTTTCCCCTTCAATCTTCCATCTTTCTTCCTTCCTTCCATCTCCATCTCCATCCCTTCGCTTCAATCTGTCTCCTTCCTTCCTTCCTTCCTTCCTTCCTTCCATCCCCCTTCAATTTCCTTCCTTCTCCATCTCCTTCCTTTTCCCTTTAATCTCTTTCCTTCCTTCCCCCTTCAATCTCCTACCTTCTCCATCTCCTTCCTTTCCCCTTCAATCTCTTTCCTTCCTTCCCCCTTCAATCTCCTTACTTCTCCATCTCCTTCCTTTCCCCTTCAATCTCTCTCCTTCCTTCCTTCCTTCCCCCTTCAATCTCCTTCCTTCTCCATCGCCTTCCTTTCCCCTCCAATCTCCTTCCTTCCTTCCCCCTTCAATCTCCTTCCTTCTCCTTCTCCTTCCTTTCCCCTTCAATCTTCATTCCTTCCTTCCTTCTACCTCCATCTCCATCCCTTCCCCTTCAATCTCTCTCTCCTTCCTTCCTTCCTTCCCCTTCAATCTCCTTCCTTCTCCATCTCCTTCCTTTCCCCTTCAATCTCTTTCCTTCCTTTCCACTTCAATCTCCTTCCTTCCTTCCTTCCCCCTTCAATCTCTCTCCTTCCTTCCCCCTTCAATCTCCTTCCTTCTCCACCTCCTTCCTTTCCCCTTCAATCTCTCTCCTTCCTTCCCCCTTCAATCTCCTTCCTTCTCCTGCTCCTTCCTTTCCCCTTCAATCTTCCATCTTTCTTCCTTCCTTCCCTCTCCATCTCCATCCCTTCGCTTCAATCTGTCTCCTTCCTTCCTTCCTTCCTTCCTTCCTTCCTTCCTTCCTTCCTTCCTTCCTTCCTTCCATCCCCCTTCAATCTACTTCCTTCTCCATCTCCTTCCTTTTCCCTTTAATCTCTTTCCTTCCTTCCCCCTTCAATCTCCTACCTTCTCCATCTCCTTCCTTTCGCCTTTAACCTTCATTCTTCCTTCCTTCCATCTCCATCTCCATCCCTTCCCCTTCAATCTCTCTCTCCTTCCTTCCCCCTTCAATCTCCGTACTTCTCCATCTCCTTCCTTTCCCCCTTAATCTCTCTCCTTCCTTCCTTCATTCCTTCCTTCCCCCTTCAATCTCCTTCCTTCTCCAACTCCTTCCTTTCCCCTTCAATATTCCTTCTTTCTTCCTTCCTTCCATATCAGTCTCCATCCCTTCCCCTTCAATTTCTCTTTCCTTCCTTCCTTCCTTCCTTCCTTCCTCCCTTCCTTCCTTCCCCCTTCAATATCCTTCCTTCTCCATCTCCTTCCTTTCCCCTTCAATCTCTTTCCTTCCTTTCCCCTTCAATCTCCTTCCTTCTCCATCTCCTTCCTTTCCCCTCTAATCTTTCTTCTTTCTTCCTTCCCTCCATATCAGTCTACATCCCTTCCCCTTCAATTTCTCTCTCCTTCCTTCCTTCCTTCCTTCCTTCCTTCCTTCCTTCCTTCCTTCCTTCGCCCTTCAATCTACTTCCTTCTCCATCTCCTTCCTTTTTCCTTTAATCTCTTTCCTTTCTTCCTCCTTCAATCTCCTACATTCTCCATCTCCTTCCTTTCCTCTTTAATATTCCTTCTTCCTTCCTTCCATCTCCATCTCCATCGCTTCCCCTTCAATCTCTCTCTCCTTCCTTCCCCCTTCACTCTCCTTCCTTCTCCATCTCCTTCTTTTCCCCTTCAATCTTCCTTCCTTCCTTCCTTCCTTCCATCCACCTCAATCCCTTCCCCTTCAATCTCTCTCTCCTTCCTTCCTTCCCCTTCAATCTTCCTACTCCATCTCCTTCCTTGCCCCTTCAATCTTCCTTCTTTCTTCCTTCCTTCCATCTCCATCTCCATCCATTCCCCTTCAATCTCTCTCCTTCCTTCCTTCCTTCCTTCCTTCCTTCCTTCCATCCTTCCTTCCTTCCTTCCTTCCTTCCTTCCTTCCTTCCTTCCCCCTTCAATCTACTTCCTTCTCCATCTCCTTCCTTTCCTCTTCAATCTTCCTTCTTCCATCCTTCCATATCAGTCTCCATCCCTTCCCCTTCAATTTCTCTCTCCTTCCTTCCTTCCTTTCCCCTTCAATCTCTTTCCTTCCTTCCTCCTTCAATCTCCTCCGTTCTCCATCTCCTTCCTTTCCCCTTTAATATTCCTTCTTCCTTCCTTCCTTCCTTCCATCTCCATCTCCATCCCTTCCCCTTCAATCTCTCTCTCCTTCCTTCCCCCTTCACTCTCCTTACTTCTCCATCTCCTTCCTTTGCCCTTCAAACTCTCTCCTTCCTTCCTTCGTTCTTTTCCCCTTCAGACTCCTTTCTTCTCCATCTCCTTCTTTTCCCCTTCAATCTTCCTTCCTTCCTTCCTTCCTTCCATCCATCTCAATCCCTTCCCCTTCAATCTCTCTCTCCTTCCTTCCTTCCCCTTCAATCTCCTTCCTACTCCATCTCCTTCCTTTCCCTTCAATCTTCCTTCTTTCTTCATTCCTTCCATCTCCATCTCCATCTCCATCCCTTCCCCTTCAATCACTCTCTCCTTCCTTCCTTCCATCCATCTCCATCCCTTCCCCTTCAATCTTTCTCTCCTTCCTTCCTTCCCCCTTCAATCTCCTTCCTTCTCCATCTCCTTCCTTTCCCCTTCAATCTTCCTTCTTTCTTTCTTCCTTCCTTCCATCTCCATCTCCATCCCTTCCCCTTCAATCTCTCTCTCCTTCCTTCCTTCCCCCTTCAATCTCCTTACTTCTCCATCTCCTTCCTTTCTCCTTCAATATTCCTTCTTTCTTCCTTCTTCCATATCAGTCTCCATCCCTTCCCCTTCAATTTCTCTTTCCTTCCTTCCTTCCTTCCTTCCTTCCTTCCTTCCTTCCCCCTTCAATCTCCTTCCTTTTCCTTCTCCTTCCTTTCCCATTCAATCTCTTTCCTTCCTTTCCCCTTCAATCTCCTTCCTTCTCCATCTCCTTCCTTAACCCTTCAACCTTTTTTCTTTCTTGCTTCCTTCCATATCAGTCTCCATCCCTTCCCCTTCAATTTCTCTCTCCTTCCTTCCTTCTTTCCTTCCTTCCTTCCTTCCTTCCTTCCTTCCTTCCTTCCTTCCCACTTCAATCTCATTCCTTCTCCATCTCCTGCCTTTCCCCTTCAATCTCATTCCTTCCTTCCACCTTCATTCTCCTTCCTTCTCCATCTCCTTCCTTTCCCCTTCAATCTTCCTTCCTTCCTTCCTTCCTTCCTTCCTTCCTTCCATCTCCATCCCTTCCCCTTCAATCTCTCGCTCCTTGCTTCCTTCCCCCTTCAATCTCCTTCCTTCTCCATCTTCTTCCTTTCCCCTTCAATCTTCCTTCTTTCTTCCTTCCTTCCATCTCCATCTCCATCCCTTCGCTTCAATCTGTCTCCTTGCTTCCTTCCTTCCTTCCTTCCCCCTTCAATCAACTTCCTTCTCCATCTCCTTCCTTTTCCCTTTAATCTCTTTCCTTCCTTCACCCTTCAATCTCCTACCTTCTCCATCTCCTTCCTTTCCCCTTCAATCTCTTTTCTTCCTTCCCCCTTCAATCTCCTTCCTTCTCCATCTCCTTCCTTTCCCCTTCATTCTTCCTTCTTTCTTCATTCCTTCCATCTCCATCTCCAACCCTTCCCCTTCAATCTTTCTTCTTCCTTCCTTCCTTCCTTCCTTCCTTCCTTCCCCCTTCAATTTCCTTTCTTCTCCATCTCCTTTCTTTTCCCTTTAATCTCTTTCCTTCCTTCCCCCTTCAATCTCCTTCCTTCTCCATCTCCTTCCTTTCCCCTTCAATCTTCCTTCTTGCTTCCTTCCTTCCATCTCCATCTCCATCCCTTCCCCTTCAATCTCTGTCTCCTTCCTTCCTTCCTTCCTTCCATCCCCCTTCAATCAACTTCCTTCTCCATCTCCTTCCTTTTCCCTTTAATCTCTTTCCTTCCTTCCCCCTTCAATCTCATTCCTTCTCCATCTCCTTCCTTTCCCCTTCATTCTTCCTTCTTTCTTCATTCCTTCCATCTCCATCTCCATCCCTTCCCCTTCAATCTTTCTTCTTCCTTCCTTCCCCCTTCAATCTCCTTACTTCTCCATCTCCTTCCTTTCCCCTTCAATCTCTCTCCTTCCTTCCTTCCTTCCCCCTTCAATCTCCATCCTTCTCCATCTCCTACCTTTCCCCTTCAGTCTTCCTTCTTTCTTCCTTCCTTCCATCTCCATCTCCATCCCTTCCCCTTCAATCTCTGTCTCCTTCCTTCCTTCCTTCCTTCCTTCCTTCCTTCCATCCCCCTTCAATCAACTTCCTTCTCCATCTCCTTCCTTTTCCCTTTAATCTCTTTCCTTCCTTCAACTTTCAATCTCCTTCCTTCTCCATCTCCTTCCTTTCCCCTTTAATCTCTTTCCTTCCTTCCCCCTTCAATCTCCTTCCTTCTCCATCTCCTTCCTTTCCCCTTCAATCTTCCTTCTTGCTTCCTTCCTTCCTTCCATCTCCATCTCCATCCCTTCCCCTTCAATCTCTGTCTCCTTCCTTCCTTCCTTCCTTCCTTCCATACCCCTTCAATCAACTTCCTTCTCCATCTCCTTCCTTTTCCCTTTAATCTCTTTCCTTACTTCCCCCTTCAATCTCCTTCCTTATCCATCTCCTTCATTTCCCCTTCATTCTTCCTTCTTTCTTCATTCCTTCCATCTCCATCTCCATCCCTTCCCCTTCAAACTTTCTTCTTCCTTCCTTCCCCCTTCAATCTCCTTACTTCTCCATCTCCTTCCTTTCCCCTTCAATCTCTCTCCTTCCTTCCTTCCTTCCCCCTTCAATCTCCTACCTTTCCACTTCAGTCTCTTTTCTTCCTTCGCCCATCAATCTCCTTCCTTCTCCATCTCCTTCCTTTCCCCTTCAATCTTCCTTCTTTCTTCCTTCCTTCCATCTCCATCTCCATCCCTTCCCCTTCAATCTCTGTCTCCTTCCTTCCTTCCTTCCTTCCTTCCTTCCTTCCTTCCTTCCTTCCTTCCATCCCCCTTCAACCAACTTCCTTCTCCATCTCCTTCCTTTTCCCTTTAATCTCTTTCCTTCCTTCACCTTTCAATCTCCTTCCTTCTACATGTCCTTCCTTTCCGCTTCATTCTTCCTTCTTTCTTCATTCCTTCCATCTCCATCTCCATCCCTTCCCCTTCAATCTTTCTTCTTCCTCCCTCCCTTCCTTCCTTCCTTCCTTCCTTCCCCCTTCAATTTCCTTCCTTCTCCATCTCCTTCCTTTTCCCTTTAACCTTCCTTCTTCCTTCCTTCCTTCCATCTCCATCTCCATTCCTTCCCCTTCAATCTCTCTCTCCTTCCTTCCTTCCCCCTTCAATCTCCTTACTTCTCCATCTCCTTCCTTTCTCCTTCAATATTCCTTCTTTCTTCCTTCTTCCATATCAGTCTCCATCCCTTCCCCTTCAATTTCTCTTTCCTTCCTTCCTTCCTTCCTTCCTTCCTTCCTTCCTTCCTTCCTTCCTTCCCCCTTCAATCTCCTTCCTTCTCCTTCTCCTTCCTTTCCCCTTCAATCTCTTTCCTTCCTTTCCCCTTCAATCTCCTTCCTTCTCGATCTCCTTCCTTAACCCTTCAATCTTCCTTCTTTCTTCCTTCCTTCCATATCAGTCTCCATCCCTTCCCCTTCAATTTCTCTCTCCTTCCTTCCTTCCTTCCTTCCTTCCTTCCTTCCTTCCTTCCTTCCTTCCCCCTTCAATCTCCTTCCTTCTCCATCTCCTGCCTTTCCCCTTCAATCTCATTCCTTCCTTCCACCTTCATTCTCCTTCGTTCTCCATCTCCTTCCTTTCCCCTTCAATCTTCCTTCCTTCCTTCCTTCCATCTCCATCCCTTCCCCTTCAATCTCTCGCTCCTTCCTTCCTTCCTTCCCCCTTCAATCTCCTTCCTTCTCCATCTTCTTCCTTTCCCCTTCAATCTTCCTTCTTTCTTCCTTCCTTCCTTCCATCTCCATCTCCATCCCTTCGCTTCAATCTGTCTCCTTGCTTCCTTCCTTCCTTCCTTCCCCCTTCAATTTCCTTTCTTCTCCATCTCCTTCCTTTTCCCTTTAATCTCTTTCCTTCCTTCCCCCTTCAATCTCCTTCCTTCTCCATCTCCTTCCTTTCCCCTTCAATCTTCCTTCTTGCTTCCTTCCTTCCTTCCTTCCATCTCCATCTCCATCCCTTCCCCTTCAATCTCTGTCTCCTTCCTTCCTTCCTTCCTTCCTTCCATACCCCTTCAATCAACTTCCTTCTCCATCTCCTTCCTTTTCCCTTTAATCTCTTTCCTTACTTCCCCCTTCAATCTCCTTCCTTATCCATCTCCTTCATTTCCCCTTCATTCTTCCTTCTTTCTTCATTCCTTCCATCTCCATCTCCATCCCTTCCCCTTCAAACTTTCTTCTTCCTTCCTTCCCCCTTCAATCTCCTTACTTCTCCATCTCCTTCCTTTCCCCTTCAATCTCTCTCCTTCCTTCCTTCCTTCCCCCTTCAATCTCCTACCTTTCCACTTCAGTCTCTTTTCTTCCTTCGCCCATCAATCTCCTTCCTTCTCCATCTCCTTCCTTTCCCCTTCAATCTTCCTTCTTTCTTCCTTCCTTCCATCTCCATCTCCATCCCTTCCCCTTCAATCTCTGTCTCCTTCCTTCCTTCCTTCCTTCCTTCCTTCCTTCCTTCCATCCCCCTTCAATCAACTTCCTTCTCCATCTCCTTCCTTTTCCCTTTAATCTCTTTCCTTCCTTCACCTTTCAATCTCCTTCCTTCTACATGTCCTTCCTTTCCGCTTCATTCTTCCTTCTTTCTTCATTCCTTCCATCTCCATCTCCATCCCTTCCCCTTCAATCTTTCTTCTTCCTCCCTCCCTTCCTTCCTTCCTTCCTTCCTTCCCCCTTCAATTTCCTTCCTTCTCCATCTCCTTCCTTTTCCCTTTAACCTTCCTTCTTCCTTCCTTCCTTCCATCTCCATCTCCATTCCTTCCCCTTCAATCTCTCTCTCCTTCCTTCCTTCCCCCTTCAATCTCCTTACTTCTCCATCTCCTTCCTTTCTCCTTCAATATTCCTTCTTTCTTCCTTCTTCCATATCAGTCTCCATCCCTTCCCCTTCAATTTCTCTTTCCTTCCTTCCTTCCTTCCTTCCTTCCTTCCTTCCTTCCTTCCTTCCTTCCTTCCCCCTTCAATCTCCTTCCTTCTCCTTCTCCTTCCTTTCCCCTTCAATCTCTTTCCTTCCTTTCCCCTTCAATCTCCTTCCTTCTCGATCTCCTTCCTTAACCCTTCAATCTTCCTTCTTTCTTCCTTCCTTCCATATCAGTCTCCATCCCTTCCCCTTCAATTTCTCTCTCCTTCCTTCCTTCCTTCCTTCCTTCCTTCCCCCTTCAATCTCCTTCCTTCTCCATCTCCTGCCTTTCCCCTTCAATCTCATTCCTTCCTTCCACCTTCATTCTCCTTCGTTCTCCATCTCCTTCCTTTCCCCTTCAATCTTCCTTCCTTCCTTCCTTCCATCTCCATCCCTTCCCCTTCAATCTCTCGCTCCTTCCTTCCTTCCTTCCCCCTTCAATCTCCTTCCTTCTCCATCTTCTTCCTTTCCCCTTCAATCTTCCTTCTTTCTTCCTTCCTTCCTTCCATCTCCATCTCCATCCCTTCGCTTCAATCTGTCTCCTTGCTTCCTTCCTTCCTTCCTTCCGCCTTCAATCAACTTCCTTCTCCATCTCCTTCCTTTTCCCTTTAATCTCTTTCCTTCCTTCACCCTTCAATCTCCTACCTTCTCCATCGCCTTCCTTTCCCCTTCAATCTCTTTTCTTCCTTCCCCCTTCAATCTCCTTCCTTCTCCATCTCCTTCCTTTCCCCTTCATTCTTCCTTCTTTCTTCATTCCTTCCATCTCCATCTCCATCCCTTCCCCTTCAATCTTTCTTCTTCCTTCCTTCCCCCTTCAATCTCCTTACTTCTCCATCTCCTTCCTTTCCCCTTCAATCTCTCTCCTTCCTTCCTTCCTTCCCCCTTCAATCTCCATCCTTCTCCATCTCCTACCTTTCCCCCTCAATCTCTTTTCTTCCTTCGCCCATCAATCTCCTTTCTTCTCCATTTCCTTCCTTTCTCCTTCTATCTTCCTTCTTTCTTCCTTCCTTCCATCTCCATCTCCATCCCTTCCCCTTCAATCTCTCTCTCCTTCCTTCCTTCCTTCCTTCCTTCCTTCCTTCCTTCCATCCCCCTTCAATCAACTTCCTTCTCCATCTCCTTCCTTTTCCCTTTAATCTCTTTCCTTCCTTCACCTTTCAATCTCCTTCCTTCTCCATCTCCTTCCTTTCCCATTCATTCTTCCTTCTTTCTTCATTCCTTCCATCTCCATCTCCATCCCTTCCCCTTCAATCTTTCTTCTTCCTTCCTTCCTTCCTTCCTTCCTTCCTTCCTTCCTTCCTTCCTTCCTTCCTTCCTTCCTTCCTTCCTTCCCCCTTCAATTTCCTTTCTTCTCCATCTCCTTCCTTTTCCCTTTAATCTCTTTCCTTCCTTCCCCCTTCAATCAACTTCCTTCTCCATCTCCTTCCTTTTCCCTTTAATCTCTTTCCTTCCTTCACCCTTCAATCTCCTACCTTCTCCATCGCCTTCCTTTCCCCTTCAATCTCTTTTCTTCCTTCCCCCTTCAATCTCCTTCCTTCTCCATCTCCTTCCTTTCCCATTCATTCTTCCTTCTTTCTTCATTCCTTCCATCTCCATCTCCATCCCTTCCCCTTCAATCTTTCTTCTTCCTTCCTTCCCCCTTCAATCTCCTTACTTCTCCATCTCCTTCCTATCCCCTTCAATCTCTCTCCTTCCTTCCTTCCTTCCCCCTTCAATCTCCATCCTTCTCCATCTCCTACCTTTCCCCCTCAATCTCTTTTCTTCCTTCGCCCATCAATCTCCTTTCTTCTCCATTTCCTTCCTTTCTCCTTCTATCTTCCTTCTTTCTTCCTTCCTTCCATCTCCATCTCCATCCCTTCCCCTTCAATCTCTCTCTCCTTCCTTCCTTCCTTCCTTCCTTCCTTCCTTCCATCCCCCTTCAATCAACTTCCTTCTCCATCTCCTTCCTTTTCCCTTTAATCTCTTTCCTTCCTTCCCCCTTCAATCTCCTTCCTTCTCCATCTCCTT
>JAKSXO010000142.1:281383-357239 GCA_024509115.1 Crotalus helleri
ATGGAGAAGGAAGGAGATTGAAGGGTGACGGAAGGAAGGAAGGAAGGAAGGAGAGCGATTAAAGGGGAAAGGAAGGAGATGGAGAAGGAAGGAGATTGAAGGGGGAAGGAAGGAAGGAAGGAGAGAGAGATTGAAGGAGAAGGGATGGAGATGGAGATGGAGATGGAAGGAAGGAAGAAAGAAGGAAGATTGAAGGGGAAAGGAAGAAGATGGAGAAGGAAGGAGATTGAAGAGGGAAGGAAGGAAAGAGATTGAAGGGAAAGGAAGGAGATGGAGAAGAAAGGAGGTTGAAGGGAGAAGGAAGGAAGGATGGAAGGAAGGAAGGAAGGAAGGAAGATTGAAGGGGAAAGGAAGGAGATGGAGAATGAAGGGGATTGAAGCGGGAAGGAAGGAAGGAGAGAGAGACTGAAGGGGAAGGGATGGAGATGAAAGGAAAGGAAGATTTAAGGGGAAAGGAAGGAGATGGAGAAGGAAGGAGATTGAAGGGGGAAGGTAGGAGATGGAGAAGGAAGGAGATTGAAGGGGGAAGGAAGGAAGGAGAGAGAGATTGAAGTGGAAGGGATGCGTATGGAGATGGAAGGAAGGAGGAAAGAAGGAAGATTGAAGGGGAAAGGAGGGAAATGGAGAAGGAAGGAGATTGAAGGCGGAAGGAAGGAAGGAAGGAAGGAAGGAAGGTAGGAGAGAGATTGAAGGTGAAGGGATGGAGATGGATGGAAGGAATGAAGGAAGGAAGATTGAAGGGGAAAAGAAGGAGACGGAGAAGGAAGGAGATTGAAGGGGGAAGGAAGGAAGGAGAGAGAGATTGCAGGGGAAGGGATGCGTATGGAGATGGAAGGAAGGAAGGAAGGAAGGAAGGAAGGAAGGGAGGAAGGAAGGAAGGGGAGAGAGATTGAAGGGGAAGGTATGGAGACGGAGATGGAAGGAAGGAAGAAAGGAGAGAGACTGAAGGGGAAGGGATGGAGATGGATGGAAGGAAGGAAGGAAGATTGAAGGGGAAAAGAAGGAGACGGAGAAGGAAGGAGATTGAAGGGGGAAGGAAGGAGATGGAGAAGGAAGGAGATTGAAGGGGAAGGAAGGAAGGAAGGAGAGAGAGATTGAAGGGGAAGGGATGGAGATGGATGGAAGGAAGTAAGGAAGGAATACTGAAGGGGAAAAGAAGGAGATGGAGAAAGAAGGAGATTGACGGGGGAAGGAAGGAAGGAAGGAGAGCGATTGAAGGGGAAAGGAAGGAGATGGAGAAGGAAGGAGATTGAAGGGTGAAGGAAGGAAGGAGAGAGAGATTGAAGGGGAAGGAAGGAGAGAGAGATTGAAGGGGAAGGGATGCGTATAAAGATGGAAGGAAGGAGGAAAGAAGGAAGATTGAAGTAGAAAGGAGAGAGATGGAGAAAGAAGCAGATTGAAGGCGGAAGGAAGGAAGGAAGGAAGGAAGGAAGGAAGGAAGGAAGGAAGGAAGGAAGGAAGGAAGGAAGGAAGGAGAGAGATTGAAGGGGAAGGGATGGAGACGGAGATGGAAGGAAGGAAGGAAGTAGAGAGAGATTGAAGGGGAAGGGATGGAGATGGATGGAAGGAATGAAGGAAGGAAGATTGAAGGGGAAAAGAAGGAGACGGAGAAGGAAGGACATTGAAGGGGGAAGGAAGGAAAGAGATTGTAGGGGAAAGGAAGGAGATGGAGAAGGAAGGAGATTGAAGGGGGAAGGAAAGAAGGAGAGAGAGATTGAATGGGAAATGAAGGAGATGGAGAAGGAAGGAGATTGAAGGGGGAAGGAAGGAAGGAAGGAAGGAAGGAAGGACGGAAAGAGAAATTGAAGGGTAAGGGATGGAGACTGATATGGAAGGAAGGAAGTAAGAAGGAATATTGAAGGGGAAAGGAAGGAGATGGAGAAGGTAGGAGATTGAAGGGGGAAGGAAGGAAGGAGAGAGAGATTGAAGGAGAAAGGATGGAGATGGAGACGGAAGTAAGGAAGAAAGAAGGAAAATTGAAGGGGAAAGGAAGAAGATGGAGAAGGAAGGAGATTGAACGGGCAAGGAAGGAAAGAGATTGAAGGGAAAGGAAGGAGATGGAGAAGGAAGTAGATTGAAGGGGGAAGGAAGGAAGGACAGAGAGATTGAAGGAGAAAGGATGGAGATGGAGACGGAAGTAAGGAAGAAAGAAGGAAAATTGAAGGGGAAAGGAAGAAGATGGAGAAGGAAGGAGATTGAACGGGCAAGGAAGGAAAGAGATTAAAGGGAAAAGGAAGGAGATGGAGAAGGAAGTAGATTGAAGGGGGAAGGAAGGAAGGAGAGAGAGATTGAAGGAGAAAGGATGGAGATGGAGACGGAAGTAAGGAAGAAAGAAGGAAAATTGAAGGGGAAAGGAAGAAGATGGAGAAGGAAGGAGATTGAACGGGCAAGGAAGGAAAGAGATTGAAGGGAAAGGAAGGAGATGGAGAAGGAAGGAGGTTGAAGGGAGAAGGAAGGAAGGATGGAAGGAAGGAAGGAAGGAAGGAAGGAAGGAAGGAAGGAAGGAAGGAGAGAGAGACTGAAAGGGAAGGGATGGAGATGGAGATGGAAGGAAGGCAGAAAGAAGGAAGATTGAAGGGGAAAGGAAGGAGATGGAGAAGGAAGGAGATTGAAGGCGGAAGGAAGGAAGGAGGGAAGGAAGGAAGGAAGGAGAGCGATTGAAGGGGAAAGGAATGAGATGGAGAAGGAAGGAGATTGAAGGGGGAAGGAAGGAAGGAAGGAAGGAGAGAGAGATTGAAGGAGAACGGATTGAGATGGAGATGGAAGGAAGGAAGAAAGAAGGAAAATTGAAGTGGAAAGGAAGAAGATGGAGAAGGATGGAGATTGAAGGGGGAAGGAAGGAAAGAGATTGAAGGGAAAGGAAGGTGATGGAGAAGGAAGGAGATTGAAGAGGAAGGAAGGAAGGAAGGAAGGAAGGAAGGAAGGAAGGAAGGAGAGAGAGATTGAAGGGGAAGGGATGGACACGGTGATGGAAGGAAGGAATAAAGGAGAGAGAGATTGAAGGGGAAGGGATGGAGATGGATGGAAGGAAGGAAGGAAGATTGAAGGGGAAAAGAAGGAGACGGAGAAGGAAGGAGATTGAAGGGGGAAGGAAGGAAGGAAAGAGAGATTGAAAGGGAAGGGATGGAGATGAAAGGAAGGAAGGAAGGAAGATTGAAGGGGAAAGGAAGGAGATGGAGAAGGAAGGAGATTGAAGGGGGAAGGAAGGAGATGGAGAAGGAAGGAGATTGAAGGGGAAGGAAGGAAGGAAGGAGAGAGAGATTGGAGGGGAAGGGATGGAGATGGATGGAAGGAAGGAAGGAAGGAATACTGAAGGGGAAAAGAAGGAGATGGAGAAGGAAGGAGATTGACGGGGGAAGGAAGGAAGGAAGGAGAGTGATTGAAGGGGAAAGGAAGGAGATGGAGAAGGAAGGAGATTGAAGGGGGAAGGAAGGAAGGAGAGAGAGATTGAAGGAGAAGGGATGGAGATGGAGATGGAAGGAAGGAAGAAAGAAGGAAGATTTTAGGGGAAAGGAAGAAGATGGAGAGGGAAGGCGATTGAAGGGGGAAGGAAGGAAAGAGATTGAAGGGAAAGGAAGGAGATGGAGAAGGAAGGAAATTGAAGGGGGAAGGAAGGAAGGAAGGAAGGAAGGAAGGAAGGAAGGAAAGAGAGAGATTGAAAGGGAAGGGATGGAGATGGAGATGGAAGGAAGGAAGAAAGAAGGAAGATTGAAGGGGAAAGGAAGGAGATGGAGAATGAAGGAGATTGGAGGGGGAAGGAAGGAAGGAGAGAGAGACTGAAGGGGAAGGGATGGAGATGAAAGGAAAGGAAGATTGAAGGGGAAAGGAAGGAAGGAGAGAGAGATTGAAGGGGAAGGAAGGAAAGAGAGATTGAAGGGGAAGGGATGCGTATGGAGATGGATGGAAGGAGGAAAGAAGGAAGATTGAAGGGGAAAGGAAGGAGATGGAGAGGGAAGGAGATTGAAGGGGGAAGGAAGGAAAGAGATTGAAGGGAAAGGAAGGTGATGGAGAAGGAAGGAGATTGAAGAGGAAGGAAGGAAGGAAGGAAGGAAGGAAGGAAGGAAGGAAGGAAGGAAGGAAGGAGAGAGAGATTTAAGGGGAAGGGATGGACACGGTGATGGAAGGAAGGAATAAAGGAGAGAGAGATTGAAGGGGAAGGGATGGAGATGGATGGAAGGAAGGAAGGAAGATTGAAGGGGAAAAGAAGGAGACGGAGAAGGAAGGAGATTGAAGGGGGAAGGAAGGAAGGAAAGAGAGATTGAAAGGGAAGGGATGGAGATGAAAGGAAGGAAGGAAGGAAGATTGAAGGGGAAAGGAAGGAGATGGAGAAGGAAGGAGATTGAAGGGGGAAGGAAGGAGATGGAGAAGGAAGGAGATTGAAGGGGAAGGAAGGAAGGAAGGAGAGAGAGATTGAAGGGGAAGGGATGGAGATGGATGGAAGGAAGGAAGGAAGGAATACTGAAGGGGAAAAGAAGGAGATGGAGAAGGAAGGAGATTGAAGGGGGAAGGAAGGAAGGAAGGAGAGTGATTGAAGGGGAAAGGAAGGAGATGGAGAAGGAAGGAGATTGAAGGGGGAAGGAAGGAAGGAGAGAGAGATTGAAGGAGAAGGGATGGAGATGGAGATGGAAGGAAGGAAGAAAGAAGGAAGATTTTAGGGGAAAGGAAGAAGATGGAGAGGGAAGGCGATTGAAGGGGGAAGGAAGGAAAGAGATTGAAGGGAAAGGAAGGAGATGGAGAAGGAAGGAGATTGAAGGGGGAAGGAAGGAAGGAAGGAAGGAAGGAAGGAAGGAAGGAAAGAGAGAGATTGAAAGGGAAGGGATGGAGATGGAGATGGAAGGAACGAAGAAAGAAGGAAGATTGAAGGGGAAAGGAAGGAGATGGAGAATGAAGGAGATTGGAGGGGGAAGGAAGGAAGGAGAGAGAGACTGAAGGGGAAGGGATGGAGATGAAAGGAAAGGAAGATTGAAGGGGAAAGGAAGGAAGGAGAGAGAGATTGAAGGGGAAGGAAGGAAAGAGAGATTGAAGGGGAAGGGATGCGTATGGAGATGGATGGAAGGAGGAAAGAAGGAAGATTGAAGGGGAAAGGAAGGAGATGGAGAGGGAAGGCGATTGAAGGGGGAAGGAAGGAAAGAGATTGAAGGGAAAGGAAGGAGATGGAGAAGGAAGGAGATTGAAGGGGGAAGGAAGGAAGGAAGGAAGGAAGGAAGGAAGGAAGGAAGGAAGGAAGGAGAGAGATTGAAAGGGAAGGGATGGAGATGGAGATGGAAGGAAGGAAGAAAGAAGGAAGATTGAAGGGGAAAGGAAGGAGATGGAGAATGAAGGAGATTGGAGGGGGAAGGAAGGAAGGAGAGAGAGACTGAAGGGGAAGGGATGGAGATGAAAGGAAAGGAAGATTGAAAGGGAAAGGAAGGAAGGAGAGAGAGATTGAAGGGGAAGGAAGGAAAGAGAGATTGAAGGGGAAGGGATGCGTATGGAGATGGATGGAAGGAGGAAAGAAGGAAGATTGAAGGGGAAAGGAAGGAAATGAAGAAGGAAAGAAATTGAAGGTGGAAGGAAGGAAGGAAGGAAGGAGAGAGATTGAAGGGGAAGGGATGGAGATGGAGATGGAAGGAAGGAAGAAAGAAGGAAGATTGAAGGGGAAAGGAAGGAGATGGAGAAGGAAGGAGATTGAAGGGGGAAGGAAGGAGATGGAGAAGGAAGGAGATTGAAGGGGAAAGGAAGGAAGGAGAGAGAGATTGAAGGCAAAGGAAGGAAGGAAGGAAGGAAGGAAGGAAGGAAGGAAGGAAGGAAGGAAGGAAGGAAGGAAGGAAGGAAGGAGAGAGAGATTGAAGGGGAAGGGATGCGTATGGAGATGGAAGGAAAGAAGAAAGAAGGAAGATTGAAGGGGAAAGGAAGGAGATGGAGAAGGAAGAAGATTGAAGGAGGAAGGAAGGAAGGAAGAAATGAAGGAAGGAAGGAAGGAAGGAAGGAAGGAGAGAGAGATTGAAGGGGAAGGGATGGAGATGCAGATAGAAGGAAGGAAGAAAGGAAGATTGAAGGGGAAAGGAAGGAGATGGAGAAGGAAGGAGATTGAAGGGGGAAGGAAGGAAGGAAGGAGAGAGATTGAAGGAGAAGGGATGGAGATGGAGATGGAAGGAAGGAAGAAAGAAGGAAGGTTGAAGGGGAAAGGAAGAAGATGGAGAAGGAAGGAGATTGAAGGGGGAAGGAAGGAAAGAAATTGAAGGGAAAGTAAGGAGATGGAGAAGGAAGGAGGTTGAAGGGAGAAGGAAGGAAGGATGGAAGGAAAGGAAGGAAGGAAGGAAGGAAGGAGAGAGAGACTGAAAGGGAAGGGATGGAGATGGAGATGGAAGGAAGGAAGAAAGAAGGAAGATTGAAGGGGAAAGGAAGGAGATGCAGAATGAAGGAAATTGAAGGGGGAAGGAAGGAAGGAGCGAGAGACTGAAGGGGAAGGGATGGAGATGAAAGGAAAGGAAGATTGAAGGGGAAAGGAAGGAGATGGAGAAGGAAGGAGATTGAAGGGGAAGGTAGGAGATGGAGAAGGAAGGAGATTGAAGGGGGAAGGAAGGAAGGAGAGAGAGATTGAAGTGGAAGGGATGCATATGGAGATGGAAGGAAGGAGGAAAGAAGGAAGATTGAAGGGGAAAGGAGGGAAATGGAGAAGGAAGGAGATTGAAGGCGGAAGGAAGGAAGGAAGGAAGGAAGGAAGGAAGGAAGGAAGGAAGGAAGGAAGGAAGGAAGGAAGGAGAGAGATTGAAGGTGAAGGGATGGAGATGGATGGAAGGAATGAAGGAAGGAAGGAAGATTGAAGGGGGAAAAGAAGGAGATGGAGAAGGAAGGAGATTGAAGGGGGAAGGAAGGAAGGAGAGAGAGATTGCAGGGGAAGGGATGCGTATGGAGATGGAAGGAAGGAAGAAAGAAGGAAGATTGAAGGGGAAAGGTAGGAGATGGAGAAGGAAGGAGATTGAAGGAGGAAGGAAGGAAGGAAGGAAGGAAGGAAGGAAGGAAGGAAGGAAGGAAGGAAGGAAGGAAGGAGAGAGAGATTGAAGGGGAAGGGTGGAGACCGAGATGGAAGGAAGGAAGAAAGGAGAGAGAGATTGAAGGGGAAGGGATGGAGACGGTGATGGAAGGAAGGAAGAAAGGAGAGAGAGATTGAAGGGGAATTATGGAGACGGAGTTGGAAGGAAGGAAAGAAAGGAGAGAGATTGAAGGGGAAGGGATGGAGATGGAGATAGAAGGAAGGAAGGAAGGAAGGAAGGAAGGAAGATTGAAGGGGAAAGGAAGGAGATGGAGAAGGAAGGAGATTGAAGGGGGAAGAAAGGAAGAAAGGAGAGAGATTGAAGGGGAAGGGATGGAGATGGATGGAAGGAAGGAAGGAAGATTGAAGGGGAAAAGAAGGAGACGGAGAAGGAAGGAGATTGAAGGGGAAGGAAGGAAGTATAGAGAGATTGAAGGGGAAGGGATGGAGATGAAAGGAAGGAAGGAAGATTGAAGAGGAAAGGAAGGAAGGAAGGAAGGAGAGAGAGATTGAATGGGAAGGGATGCATATGGAGATGGAAGGAAGGAAGAAAGAAGGAAGATTGAAGGGGAAAGGAAGGACATGGAGAAGGAAGGAGATTGAAGGAGGAAGGAAGGAAGGAAGGAAGGAAGGACGGACGGGAGGAAGGAAGGAAGGAAGGAAGGAAGGAAGGAAGGAGAGAGAGATTGAAGGGGAAGTGATGGAGACGGAGATGGAAGGAAGGAAGGAAGGAAGATTGAAGGGGAAAAGAAGGAGATGGAGAAGGGAGGAGATTGAAGGGGGAAGGAAGGAAGGAAGGAGAGAGAGATTGAAGGAGAAGGGATGGAGATGGAGATGGAAGGAAGGAAGAAAGAAGGAAAATTGAAAGGGAAAAGAAGAAGATGGAGAAGGAAGGAGATTGAAGGGTGACAGAAGGAAGGAAGGAAGGAAGGAAGGAAGGAAGGAAGGAAGGAGAGCGATTAAAGGGGAAAGGAAGGAGATGGAGAAGGAAGGAGATTGAAGGGGGAAGGAAGGAAGGAAGGAAGGAAGGAAGGAAGGAAGGAAGGAAGGAAAGAGAGAGATTGAAAGGGAAGGGATGGAGATGGAGATGGAAGGAAGGAAGAAAGAAGGAAGATTGAAGGGGAAAGGAAGGAGATGGAGAATGAAGGAGATTGGAGGGGGGAAGGAAGGAAGGAGAGAGAGACTGAAGGGGAAGGGATGGAGATGAAAGGAAAGGAAGATTGAAGGGGAAAGGAAGGAAGGAGAGAGAGATTGAAGGGGAAGGAAGGAAAGAGAGATTGAAGGGGAAGGGATGCGTATGGAGATGGATGGAAGGAGGAAAGAAGGAAGATTGAAGGGGAAAGGAAGGAGATGAAGAAGGAAAGAAATTGAAGGTGGAAGGAAGGAAGGAAGGAGAGAGATTGAAGGGGAAGGGATGGAGATGGAGATGGAAGGAAGGAAGAAAGAAGGAAGATTGAAGGGGAAAGGAAGGAGATGGAGAAGGAAGGAGATTGAAGGGGGAAGTAAGGAGATGGAGAAGGAAGGAGATTGAAGGGGAAAGGAAGGAAGGAGAGAGAGATTGAAGGCGAAGGAAAGAAGGAAGGAAGGAAGGAAGGAAGGAAGGGGAGAGAGATTGAAGGGGAAGGGATGGAGATGCAGATAGAAGGAAGGAAGAAAGGAAGATTGAAGGGGAAAGGAAGGAGATGGAGAAGGAAGGAGATTGAAGGGTTAAGAAAGGAAGGAAGGAGACAGAGATTGAAGCGGGAAGAAAGGAAGCAAGGAGAGAGAGATTGAAGGGGAAGGGATGAAGACGGAGATGGAAGGAAGGAAGAAAGGAGAGAGATTGAAGGGGAAGGGATAGAGATGGAGATAGAAGGAAGGAAGGAAGAAAGGAAGATTGAAGGGGAAAGGAAGGAGATGGAGAAGGAAGGAGATTGAAGGGGGAAGGAAGGAAGGAAGGAGAGAGATTGAAGGAGAAGGGATGGAGATGGAGATGGAAGGAAGGAAGAAAGAAGGAAGATTGAAGGGGAAAGGAAGAAGATGGAGAAGGAAGGAGATTGAAGGGGGAAGGAAGGAAAGAAATTGAAGGGAAAGTAAGGAGATGGAGAAGGAAGGAGGTTGAAGGGAGAAGGAAGGAAGGATGGAAGGAAAGGAAGGAAGGAAGGAAGGAAGGAGAGAGAGACTGAAAGGGAAGGGATGGAGATGGAGATGGAAGGAAGGAAGAAAGAAGGAAGATTGAAGGGGAAAGGAAGGAGATGCAGAATGAAGGAAATTGAAGGGGGAAGGAAGGAAGGAGCGAGAGACTGAAGGGGAAGGGATGGAGATGAAAGGAAAGGAAGATTGAAGGGGAAAGGAAGGAGATGGAGAAGGAAGGAGATTGAAGGGGAAGGTAGGAGATGGAGAAGGAAGGAGATTGAAGGGGGAAGGAAGGAAGGAGAGAGAGATTGAAGTGGAAGGGATGCGTATGGAGATGGAAGGAAGGAGGAAAGAAGGAAGATTGAAGGGGAAAGGAGGGAAATGGAGAAGGAAGGAGATTGAAGGCGGAAGGAAGGAAGGAAGGAAGGAAGGAAGGAAGGAAGGAAGGAGAGAGATTGAAGGTGAAGGGATGGAGATGGATGGAAGGAATGAAGGAAGGAAGGAAGATTGAAGGGGAAAAGAAGGAGATGGAGAAGGAAGGAGATTGAAGGGGGAAGGAAGGAAGGAGAGAGAGATTGCAGGGGAAGGGATGCGTATGGAGATGGAAGGAAGGAAGAAAGAAGGAAGATTGAAGGGGAAAGGTAGGAGATGGAGAAGGAAGGAGATTGAAGGAGGAAGGAAGGAAGGAAGGAAGGAAGGAAGGAAGGAAGGAAGGAAGGAAGGAAGGAAGGAAGGAGAGATTGAAGGGGAAGGGTGGAGACCGAGATGGAAGGAAGGAAGAAAGGAGAGAGAGATTGAAGGGGAATTATGGAGACGGAGTTGGAAGGAAGGAAGAAAGGAGAGAGATTGAAGGGGAAGGGATGGAGATGGAGATAGAAGGAAGGAAGGAAGGAAGGAAGGAAGATTGAAGGGGAAAGGAAGGAGATGGAGAAGGAAGGAGATTGAAGGGGGAAGAAAGGAAGAAAGGAGAGAGATTGAAGGGGAAGGGATGGAGATGGATGGAAGGAAGGAAGATTGAAGGGGAAAAGAAGGAGACGGAGAAGGAAGGAGATTGAAGGGGAAGGAAGGAAGTATAGAGAGATTGAAGGGGAAGGGATGGAGATGAAAGGAAGGAAGGAAGATTGAAGAGGAAAGGAAGGAAGGAAGGAAGGAAGGAAGGAGAGAGAGATTGAATGGGAAGGGATGCATATGGAGATGGAAGGAAGGAAGAAAGAAGGAAGATTGAAGGGGAAAGGAAGGACATGGAGAAGGAAGGAGATTCAAGGAGGAAGGAAGGAAGAAAGGAAGGACGGACGGAAGGAAGGAAGGAAGGAAGGAAGGAAGGAAGGAAGGAAGGAGACTGAAGAGGAAGGAAGGAAGGAAGGAAGGAAGGAGAGAGAGATTGAAGGGGAAGTGATGGAGACGGAGATGGAAGGAAGGAAGGAAGGAAGGAAGATTGAAGGGGAAAAGAAGGAGATGGAGAAGGAAGGAGATTGAAGGGTGAAGGAAGGAGGGAAGGAGACCGATTGAAGAGGAAAGGAAGGAGATGGAGAAGGGAGGAGATTGAAGGGGGAAGGAAGGAAGGAAGGAGAGAGAGATTGAAGGAGAAGGGATGGAGATGGAGATGGAAGGAAGGAAGAAAGAAGGAAAATTGAAAGGGAAAAGAAGAAGATGGAGAAGGAAGGAGATTGAAGGGTGACGGAAGGAAGGAAGGAAGGAAGGAGAGCGATTAAACGGGAAAGGAAGGAGATGGAGAAGGAAGGAGATTGAAGGGGGAAGGAAGGAAGGAAGGAGAGAGAGATTGAAGGAGAAGGGATGGAGATGGAGATGGAGATGGAAGGAAGGAAGAAAGAAGGAAGATTGAAGGGGAAAGGAAGAAGATGGAGAAGGAAGGAGATTGAAGAGGGAAGGAAGGAAAGAGATTGAAGGGAAAGGAAGGAGATGGAGAAGAAAGGAGGTTGAAGGGAGAAGGAAGGAAGGATGGAAGGAAGGAAGGAAGGAAGGAAGGAAGGAAGGAAGGAAGGAAGATTGAAGGGGAAAGGAAGGAGATGCAGAATGAAGGGGATTGAAGCGGGAAGGAAGGAAGGAGAGAGAGACTGAAGGGGAAGGGATGGAGATGAAAGGAAAGGAAGATTTAAGGGGAAAGGAAGGAGATGGAGAAGGAAGGAGATAGAAGGGGGAAGGTAGGAGATGGAGAAGGAAGGAGATTGAAGGGGGAAGGAAGGAAGGAGAGAGAGATTGAAGTGGAAGGGATGCGTATGGAGATGGAAGGAAGGAGGAAAGAAGGAAGATTGAAGGGGAAAGGAGGGAAATGGAGAAGGAAGGAGATTGAAGGCGGAAGGAAGGAAGGAAGGAAGGAAGGAAGGAAGGAAGGAAGGAAGGAAGGAAGGAAGGAAGGAAGGAAGGAAGGAAGGAAGGAAGGAGAGAGATTGAAGGTGAAGGGATGGAGATGGATGGAAGGAATGAAGGAAGGAAGATTGAAGGGGAAAAGAAGGAGACGGAGAAGGAAGGAGATTGAAGGGGGAAGGAAGGAAGGAGAGAGAGATTGCAGGGGAAGGGATGCGTATGGAGATGGAAGGAAGGAAGGAAGGAAGGAAGGAAGATTGAAGGGGAAAGGTAGGAGATGGAGAAGGAAGGCGATTGAAGGAGGAAGGAAGGAAGGAAGGAAGGAAGGAAGGAAGGAAGGAAGGAAGGAAGCAAGGAAGGAGAGAGAGATTGAAGGTGAAGGTATGGAGACGGAGATGGAAGGAAGGAAGAAAGGAGAGAGATTGAAGGGGAAGGGATGGAGATGGAGATAGAAGGAAGGAAGGAAGGAAGGAAGGAAGGAAGATTGAAGGGGAAAGGAAGGAGATGGAGAAGGAAGGAGATTGAAGGGGAAGAAAGGAAGAAACGAGAGAGATTGAAGGGGAAGGGATGGAGATGGATGGAAGGAAGGAAGGAAGATTGAAGGGGAAAAGAAGGAGACGGAGAAGGAAGGAGATTGAAGGGGAAGGAAGGAAGTATAGAGAGATTGAAGGGGAAGGGATGGAGATGAAAGGAAGGAAGGAAGATTGAAGAGGAAAGGAAGGAAGGAAGGAAGGAGAGAGAGATTGAACGGGAAGGGATGCATATGGAGATGGAAGGAAGGAAGGAGAGAGAGATTGAAGGAGAAGGGATGGAGACGGAGATGGAAGGAAGGAAGGAAGGAAGATTGAAGGGGAAAAGAAGGAGATGGAGAAGGAAGGAGATTGAAGGGGGAAGGAAGGAAGGAAGGAGAGAGATTGAAGGTGAAGGGATGGAGATGGATGGAAGGAATGAAGGAAGGAAGATTGAAGGGGAAAAGAAGGAGACGGAGAAGGAAGGAGATTGAAGGGGGAAGGAAGGAAGGAGAGAGAGATTGCAGGGGAAGGGATGCGTATGGAGATGGAAGGAAGGAAGGAAGGAAGGAAGGAAGGAAGGAAGGAAGGAAGATTGAAGGGGAAAGGTAGGAGATGGAGAAGGAAGGCGATTGAAGGAGGAAGGAAGGAAGGAAGGAAGGAAGGAAGGAAGGAAGGAAGGAAGGAAGGAAGGAAGCAAGGAAGGAGAGAGAGATTGAAGGTGAAGGTATGGAGACGGAGATGGAAGGAAGGAAGAAAGGAGAGAGATTGAAGGGGAAGGGATGGAGATGGAGATAGAAGGAAGGAAGGAAGGAAGGAAGGAAGGAAGGAAGGAAGGAAGGAAGGAAGGAAGGAAGGAAGGAAGATTGAAGGGGAAAGGAAGGAGATGGAGAAGGAAGGAGATTGAAGGGGAAGAAAGGAAGAAATGAGAGAGATTGAAGGGGAAGGGATGGAGATGGAGATGGAAGGAAGGAAGGAGAGAGAGATTGAAGCAGAAGGGATGGAGTCGGAGATGGAAGGAAGGAAGGAAGGAAGATTGAAGGGGAAAAGAAGGAGATGGAGAAGGAAGGAGATTGAAGGGGGAAGGAAGGAAGGAAGGAAGGAAGGAAGGAAGGAAGGAAGGAAGGAGAGAGATTGAAGGTGAAGGGATGGAGGTGGATGGAAGGAATGAAGGAAGGAAGATTGAAGGGGAAAAGAAGGAGACGGAGAAGGAAGGAGATTGAAGGGGGAAGGAAGGAAGGAGAGAGAGATTGCAGGGGAAGGGATGCGTATGGAGATGGAAGGAAGGAAGGAAGGAAGGAAGGAAGGAAGGAAGGAAGGAAGGAAGGAAGATTGAAGGGGAAAGGTAGGAGATGGAGAAGGAAGGCGATTGAAGGAGGAAGGAAGGAAGGAAGGAAGGAAGGAAGGAAGGAAGGAAGGAAGGAAGGAAGGAAGCAAGGAAGGAGAGAGAGATTGAAGGTGAAGGTATGGAGACGGAGATGGAAGGAAGGAAGAAAGGAGAGAGATTGAAAGGGAAGGGATGGACATGGAGATAGAAGGAAGGAAGGAAGGAAGGAAGGAAGGAAGGAAGGAAGGAAGATTGAAGGGGAAAGGAAGGAGATGGAGAAGGAAGGAGATTGAAGGGGAAGAAAGGAAGAAACGAGAGAGATTGAACGGGAAGGGATGGAGATGGATGGAAGGAAGGAAGGAAGATTGAAGGGGAAAAGAAGGAGACGGAGAAGGAAGGAGATTGAAGGGGAAGGAAGGAAGTATAGAGAGATTGAAGGGGAAGGGATGGAGATGAAAGGAAGGAAGGAAGATTGAAGAGGAAAGGAAGGAAGGAAGGAAGGAGAGAGAGATTGAACGGGAAGGGATGCATATGGAGATGGAAGGAAGGAAGGAGAGAGAGATTGAAGGAGAAGGGATGGAGACGGAGATGGAAGGAAGGAAGGAAGGAAGATTGAAGGGGAAAAGAAGGAGATGGAGAAGGAAGGAGATTGAAGGGGGAAGGAAGGAAGGAAGGAGAGCGATTGAAGGGGAAAGGAAGGAGATGGAGAAGGGAGGAGATTGAAGGGGGAAAAAAGGAAGGAAGGAGAGAGAGATTGAAGGAGAAGGGATGGAGATGGAGATGGAAGGAAGGAAGAAAGAAGGAAAATTGAAAGGGAAAAGAAGGAGATGGAGAAGGAAGGAGATTGAAGGGTGACGGAAGGAAGGAAGGAAGGAGAGCGATTAAAGGGGAAAGGAAGGAGATGGAGAAGGAAGGAGATTGAAGGGGGAAGGAAGGAAGGAAGGAGAGAGAGATTGAAGGAGAAGGGATGGAGATGGAGATGGAGATGGAGATGGAAGGAAGGAAGAAAGAAGGAAGATTGAAGGGGAAAGGAAGAAGATGGAGAAGGAAGGAGATTGAAGAGGGAAGGAAGGAAAGAGATTGAAGGGAAAGGAAGGAGATGCAGAAGAAAGGAGGTTGAAGGGAGAAGGAAGAAAGGATGGAAGGAAGGAAGGAAGGAAGGAAGGAAGATTGAAGGGGAAAGGAAGGAGATGGAGAATGAAGGGGATTGAAGCGGGAAGGAAGGAAGGAGAGAGAGACTGAAGGGGAAGGGATGGAGATGAAAGGAAAGGAAGATTTAAGGGGAAAGGAAGGAGATGGAGAAGGAAGGAGATTGAAGGGGGAAGGTAGGAGATGGAGAAGGAAGGAGATTGAAGGGGGAAGGAAGGAAGGAGAGAGAGATTGAAGTGGAAGGGATGCGTATGGCGATGGAAGGAAGGAGGAAAGAAGGAAGATTGAAGGGGAAAGGAGGGAAATGGAGAAGGAAGGAGATTGAAGGCGGAAGGAAGGAAGGAAGGAAGGAAGGAAGGAAGGAAGGAAGGAAGGAAGGAAGGAAGGAAGGAAGGAAGGAAGGAAGGAGAGAGATTGAAGGTGAAGGGATGGAGATGGATGGAAGGAATGAAGGAAGGAAGATTGAAGGGGAAAAGAAGGAGACGGAGAAGGAAGGAGATTGAAGGGGGAAGGAAGGAAGGCGAGAGAGATTGCAGGGGAAGGGATGCGTATGGAGATGGAAGGAAGGAAGAAAGAAGGAAGATTGAAGGGGAAAGGTAGGAGATGGAGAAGGAAGGCGATTGAAGGAGGAAGGAAGGAAGGAAGGAAGGAAGGAAGGAAGGAAGGAAGGAAGGAAGGAAGGAAGGAAGGAAGGAGAGAGATTGAAGGTGAAGGGATGGAGATGGATGGAAGGAATGAAGGAAGGAAGATTGAAGGGGAAAAGAAGGAGACGGAGAAGGAAGGAGATTGAAGGGGGAAGGAAGGAAGGAGAGAGAGATTGCAGGGGAAGGGATGCGTATGGAGATGGAAGGAAGGAAGAAAGAAGGAAAATTGAAGGGGAAAGGAAGAAGATGGAGAAGGAAGGAGATTGAACGGGCAAGGAAGGAAAGAAATTGAAGGGAAAGTAAGGAGATGGAGAAGGAAGGAGGTTGAAGGGAGAAGGAAGGAAGGATGGAAGGAAAGGAAGGAAGGAAGGAAGGAAGGAGAGAGAGACTGAAAGGGAAGGGATGGAGATGGAGATGGAAGGAAGGAAGAAAGAAGGAAGATTGAAGGGGAAAGGAAGGAGATGCAGAATGAAGGAAATTGAAGGGGGAAGGAAGGAAGGAGTGAGAGACTGAAGGGGAAGGGATGGAGATGAAAGGAAAGGAAGATTGAAGGGGAAAGGAAGGAGATGGAGAAGGAAGGAGATTGAAGGGGAAGGTAGGAGATGGAGAAGGAAGGAGATTGAAGGGGGAAGGAAGGAAGGAGAGAGAGATTGAAGTGGAAGGGATGCGTATGGAGATGGAAGGAAGGAGGAAAGAAGGAAGATTGAAGGGGAAAGGAGGGAAATGGAGAAGGAAGGAGATTGAAGGCGGAAGGAAGGAAGGAAGGAAGGAAGGAAGGAGAGAGATTGAAGGTGAAGGGATGGAGATGGATGGAAGGAATGAAGGAAGGAAGGAAGATTGAAGGGGAAAAGAAGATGGAGAAGGAAGGAGATTGAAGGGGGAAGGAAGGAAGGAGAGAGAGATTGCAGGGGAAGGGATGCGTATGGAGATGGAAGGAAGGAAGAAAGAAGGAAGATTGAAGGGGAAAGGTAGGAGATGGAGAAGGAAGGAGATTGAAGGAGGAAGGAAGGAAGGAAGGAAGGAAGGAAGGAAGGAAGGAAGGAAGGAAGGAAGGAAGGAAGGAGAGAGAGATTGAAGGGGAAGGGTGGAGACCGAGATGGAAGGAAGGAAGAAAGGAGAGAGAGATTGAAGGGGAAGGGATGGAGACGGTGATGGAAGGAAGGAAGAAAGGAGAGAGAGATTGAAGGGGAATTATGGAGACGGAGTTGGAAGGAAGGAAGAAAGGAGAGAGATTGAAGGGGAAGGGATGGAGATGGAGATAGAAGGAAGGAAGGAAGGAAGGAAGGAAGATTGAAGGGGAAAGGAAGGAGATGGAGAAGGAAGGAGATTGAAGGGGGAAGAAAGGAAGAAAGGAGAGAGATTGAAGGGGAAGGGATGGAGATGGATGGAAGGAAGGAAGGAAGATTGAAGGGGAAAAGAAGGAGACGGAGAAGGAAGGAGATTGAAGGGGAAGGAAGGAAGTATAGAGAGATTGAAGGGGAAGGGATGGAGATGAAAGGAAGGAAGGAAGATTGAAGAGGAAAGGATAGAAGGAAGGAAGGAGAGAGAGATTGAATGGGAAGGGATGCATATGGAGATGGAAGGAAGGAAGAAAGAAGGAAGATTGAAGGGGAAAGGAAGGACATGGAGAAGGAAGGAGATTGAAGGAGGAAGGAAGGAAGGAAGGAAGGAAGGAAGGAAGGACGGACGGAAGGAAGGAAGGAAGGAAGGAAGGAAGGAAGGAAGGAGACTGAAGAGGAAGGAAGGAAGGAAGGAAGGAAGGAAGGAGAGAGAGATTGAAGGGGAAGTGATGGAGACGGAGATGGAAGGAAGGAAGGAAGGAAGATTGAAGGGGAAAAGAAGGAGATGGAGAAGGAAGGAGATTGAAGGGTGAAGGAAGGAAGGAAGGAGAGCGATTGAAGGGGAAAGGAAGGAGATGGAGAAGGGAGGAGATTGAAGGGGGAAGGAAGGAAGGAGAGAGAGATTGAAGGAGAAGGGATGGAGATGGAGATGGAAGGAAGGAAGAAAGAAGGAAAATTGAAAGGGAAAAGAAGAAGATGGAGAAGGAAGGAGATTGAAGGGTGACGGAAGGAAGGAAGGAAGGAAGGAATGAGAGCGATTAAAGGGGAAAGGAAGGAGATGGAGAAGGAAGGAGATTGAAGGGGAAGGAAGGAAGGAAGGAGAGAGAGATTGAAGGAGAAGGGATGGAGATGGAGATGGAGATGGAAGGAAGGAAGAAAGAAGGAAGATTGAAGGGGAAAGGAAGAAGATGGAGAAGGAAGGAGATTGAAGAGGGAAGGAAGGAAAGAGATTGAAGGGAAAGGAAGGAGATGGAGAAGAAAGGAGGTTGAAGGGAGAAGGAAGGAAGGATGGAAGGAAGGAAGGAAGGAAGGAAGGAAGATTGAAGGGGAAAGGAAGGAGATGCAGAATGAAGGGGATTGAAGCGGGAAGGAAGGAAGGAGAGAGAGACTGAAGGGGAAGGGATGGAGATGAAAGGAAAGGAAGATTTAAGGGGAAAGGAAGGAGATGGAGAAGGAAGGAGATAGAAGGGGGAAGGTAGGAGATGGAGAAGGAAGGAGATTGAAGGGGGAAGGAAGGAAGGAGAGAGAGATTGAAGTGGAAGGGATGCGTATGGAGATGGAAGGAAGGAGGAAAGAAGGAAGATTGAAGGGGAAAGGAGGGAAATGGAGAAGGAAGGAGATTGAAGGCGGAAGGAAGGAAGGAAGGAAGGAAGGAAGGAAGGAAGGAAGGAAGGAAGGAAGGAAGGAAGGAAGGAGAGAGATTGAAGGTGAAGGGATGGAGATGGATGGAAGGAATGAAGGAAGGAAGATTGAAGGGGAAAAGAAGGAGACGGAGAAGGAAGGAGATTGAAGGGGGAAGGAAGGAAGGAGAGAGAGATTGCAGGGGAAGGGATGCGTATGGAGATGGAAGGAAGGAAGGAAGGAAGGAAGGAAGGAAGGAAGGAAGGAAGGAAGGAAGGAAGATTGAAGGGGAAAGGTAGGAGATGGAGAAGGAAGGCGATTGAAGGAGGAAGGAAGGAAGGAAGGAAGGAAGGAAGGAAGGAAGGAAGGAAGGAAGGAAGGAAGCAAGGAAGGAGAGAGAGATTGAAGGTGAAGGTATGGAGACGGAGATGGAAGGAAGGAAGGAAGGAGAGAGATTGAAGGGGAAGGGATGGAGATGGAGATAGAAGGAAGGAAGGAAGGAAGGAAGGAAGGAAGGAAGGAAGGAAGGAAGGAAGATTGAAGGGGAAAGGAAGGAGATGGAGAAGGAAGGAGATTGAAGGGGAAGAAAGGAAGAAACGAGAGAGATTGAAGGGGAAGGGATGGAGATGGATGGAAGGAAGGAAGGAAGATTGAAGGGGAAAATAAGGAGACGGAGAAGGAAGGAGATTGAAGGGGAAGGAAGGAAGTATAGAGAGATTGAAGGGGAAGGGATGGAGATGAAAGGAAGGAAGTAAGATTGAAGAGGAAAGGAAGGAAGGAAGGAAGGAGAGAGAGATTGAACGGGAAGGGATGCATATGGAGATGGAAGGAAGGAAGGAGAGAGAGATTGAAGGAGAAGGGATGGAGACGGAGATGGAAGGAAGGAAGGAAGGAAGATTGAAGGGGAAAAGAAGGAGATGGAGAAGGAAGGAGATTGAAGGGGGAAGGAAGGAAGGAGAGCGATTGAAGGGGAAAGGAAGGAGATGGAGAAGGGAGGAGATTGAAGGGGGAAGGAAGGAAGGAAGGAGAGAGAGATTGAAGGAGAAGGGATGGAGATGGAGATGGAAGGAAGGAAGAAAGAAGGAAAATTGAAAGGGAAAAGAAGGAGATGGAGAAGGAAGGAGATTGAAGGGTGAAGGAAGGAAGGAAGGAAGGAGAGCGATTAAAGGGGAAAGGAAGGAGATGGAGAAGGAAGGAGATTGAAGGGGGAAGGAAGGAAGGAAGGAGAGAGAGATTGAAGGAGAAGGGATGGAGATGGAGATGGAGATGGAGATGGAAGGAAGGAAGAAAGAAGGAAGATTGAAGGGGAAAGGAAGAAGATGGAGAAGGAAGGAGATTGAAGAGGGAAGGAAGGAAAGAGATTGAAGGGAAAGGAAGGAGATGCAGAAGAAAGGAGGTTGAAGGGAGAAGGAAGGAAGGATGGAAGGAAGGAAGGAAGGAAGGAAGATTGAAGGGGAAAGGAAGGAGATGGAGAATGAAGGGGATTGAAGCGGGAAGGAAGGAAGGAGAGAGAGACTGAAGGGGAAGGGATGGAGATGAAAGGAAAGGAAGATTTAAGGGGAAAGGAAGGAGATGGAGAAGGAAGGAGATTGAAGGGGGAAGGTAGGAGATGGAGAAGGAAGGAGATTGAAGGGGGAAGGAAGGAAGGAGAGAGAGATTGAAGTGGAAGGGATGCGTATGGAGATGTAAGGAAGGAGGAAAGAAGGAAGATTGAAGGGGAAAGGAGGGAAATGGAGAAGGAAGGAGATTGAAGGCGGAAGGAAGGAAGGAAGGAAGGAAGGAAGGAAGGAAGGAAGGAAGGAAGGAAGGAAGGAAGGAAGGAAGGAAGGAGAGAGATTGAAGGTGAAGGGATGGAGATGGATGGAAGGAATGAAGGAAGGAAGATTGAAGGGGAAAAGAAGGAGACGGAGAAGGAAGGAGATTGAAGGGGGAAGGAAGGAAGGAGAGAGAGATTGCAGGGGAAGGGATGCGTATGGAGATGGAAGGAAGGAAGAAAGAAGGAAGATTGAAGGGGAAAGGTAGGAGATGGAGAAGGAAGGCGATTGAAGGAGGAAGGAAGGAAGGAAGGAAGGAAGGAAGGAAGGAAGGAAGGAAGGAAGGAAGGAAGGAAGGAAGGAAGATTGAAGGGGAAAGGAAGGAGATGGAGAAGGAAGGAGATTGAAGGGGGAAGGAAGGAAGGAAGGAAGATTGAAGGGGAAAGGAAGGAGATGGAGAAGGAAGGAGATTGAAGGGGAAGGAAGGAAGTATAGAGAGATTGAAGGGGAAGGGATGGAGATGAAAGGAAGGAAGGAAGGAAGATTGAAGAGGAAAGGAAGGAAGGAAGGAAGGAAGGAAGGAAGGAGAGAGAGATTGAAGGGGTAGGGATGCGTATGGAGATGGAAGGAAGGAGGAAAGAAGGAACATTAAAGGGGAAATGAGGGAGATGGAGAAGGAAGGAGATTGAAGGCGGAAGGAAGGAAGGATGGAAAGAAGGAAGGAAGGAAGGAAGGAAGGAAGGAAGGAAGGAAGGAAGGAAGGAGAGAGATTGAAGGGGAAGGGATGGAGACGGAGATGGAAGGAAGGAAGGAAGTAGAGAGAGATTGAAGGGGAAGGGATGGAGATGGATGGAAGGAATGAAGGAAGGAGATTGAAGGGGGAAGGAAGGAAGGAGAGAGAGATTGCAGGGGAAGGGATGCCTATGGAGATGGAAGGAAGTAAGAAAGAAGGAAGATTGAAGGGGAAAGGTAGGAGATGGAGAAGGAAGGAGATTGAAGGAGGAAGGAAGGAAGGAAGGAAGGAAGGAAGGAAGGAAGGAAGGAAGGAAGGAAGGAAGGAAGGAGAGAGAGATTGTAGGGGAAGGGTGGAGACCGAGATGGAAGGAAGGAAGAAAGGAGAGAGAGATTGAAGGGGAAGGGATGGAGATGGAGATAGAAGGAAGGAAGAAAGAAGGAAGATTGAAGGGAAAAGGAAGGAGATGGAGAAGGAAGGAGATTGAAGAGGAAGGAAGGAAGGAAGGAAGGAGAGAGAGATTGAAGGGGAAGGGATGGAGATGGAGATAGAAGGAAGGAAGGAAGTAGAGAGAGATTGAAGGGGAAGGGATGGAGATGGATGGAAGGAATGAAGGAAGGAAGATTGAGGGGGAAAGGAAGGAGATGGAGAAGGAAGGAGATTGAAGGGGGAAGAAAGAAAGGAAGGAGAGAGAGATTGAAATGGAAGGGATGGGTATGGAGGTGGAAGGAAGGAAGAAAGAAGGAAGATTGAAGGGAAAAGGAACGAGATGGAGAAGGAAGGAGATTGAAGAGGAAGGAAGGAAGGAAGGAAGGAGAGAGAGATTGAAGGGGAAGGGATGGAGACGGTGATGGAAGGAAGGAAGAAAGGAGAGAGAGATTGAAGGGGAAGGGATGGAGACGGAGATGGAAGGAAGGAAGGAAGTAGAGAGAAATTGAAGGGGAAGGGATGGAGATGGATGGAAGGAATGAAGGAAGGAAGATTGAAGGGGAAAGGAAGGAGATGGAGAAGGAAGGAGATTGATGGGGGAAGAAAGAAAGGAAGGAGAGAGAGATTGACGTGGAAGGGATGGAGATGGAGGTGGAAGGAAGGAAGAAAGAAGGAAGATTGAAGGGAAAAGGAAGGAGATGGGGAAGGAAGGAGATTGAAGAGGAAGGAAGGAAGGAAGGAAAGAGAGAGAGATTGAAGTGGAAGGGATGGAGACGGTGATGGAAGGAAGGAAGAAAGGAGAGAGAGATTGAAGGGGAAGGGATGGAGATGGAGATAGAAGGAAGAAAGAAGGAAGATTGAAGGGGAAAGGAAGGAGATGGAGAAGGAAGGAGATTGAAGGGGAAAGAAAGGAAGGAAGGAGAGAGAGATTGAAGGCGAAAGGAAAGAGATGGAGAAGGAAGGAGATTGAAGGGGGAATGAAGGAAGGAAGGAGAGAGAGATTGAAGGAGAATGGATGGAGATGGAGATGGAAGGAAGGAAGGAAGATTGAAGGGGAAAAGAAGGAGACGGAGAAGGAAGGAGATTGAAGGGGGAAGGAAGGAAGGAAGGAGAGAGAGATTGAAGTGGAAGTGATGGAGATGGAGATGGAAGGTAGGAAGAAAGAAGGAAGATTGAAGGGAAAAGGAAGGAGATGGAGAAGGAAGGAGATTGAAGAGGAAGGAAGGAATGAAGGAAGGAGAGAGAGATTGAAGGGGAAGGGATGGAGACGGAGATGGAAGGTAGGAAGAAAGAAGGAAGATTGAAGGGAAAAGGAAGGAGATGGAGAAGGAAGGAGATTGAAGAGGAAGGAAGGAATGAAGGAAGGAGAGAGAGATTGAAGGGGAACGGATGTAAAGTGATACCTGGGAAAATACTGATGGTCCGACAAAGAATGTGTGTAAAAGGCAGATGGCCCGACAAAGAATGTGTGTGAAAGGGAGGTTTGTTTTTGCTTACCAGACAGCTCTTAAATTTAGAATGGCCAGACATCCTGTTCTCAGCTCTGCACATGATATATTACTAACTGCTTATCACATGGTGTATCTAAACTGCTTAACACTTGATATATTACTGATTGCAAAAAGCATTCCGATGTAAAAGAGGAACTATCGATTATAGATCTGTCTAGTAGTTTTCCTATGTTAGAATAGGAAACTATAGAATGTAACCATGTATGGAATGTGACCTACTCAGGAAGTAACCACGCATGAAGGGTTATAAAAATGATCATCAATGCACAACCGGTTGTTCAGACTTTTTTTAGCCACGATGGTTCTCTGAACCTCCGCAATGAACTTCCCTTTCCTTGAAAGAGCTGACTCAAGTGTTTCATTTTCTACAACATTTTCTGGTGCATTGGCCGGGAAAGTTCTTGAGTGAGGCGATGTTTCGCTGAGGACGGCTTGACCCTTTGGACCTGCTGGAAAGCCATCTCTGAACAATTCTCCAGGCGCCGTGGGGGTGTGTTTCCTCCAGGAGACAGCTGTGGCTTCTCAGCAGAGCCGACAGTGCTGAAGGCCAGTCCAGGAACCCTTTGGGAAAGGAAAGGAAGTCTGAACCAGCTCCTGGCCAGGACGGGTGTAACTACAATGCAGGCGAGTATGTGTTTAAAGTAATGGTACCTATCTCATTTGAAGATAGCAGAGGGGGCCTGATCACTCCCCTGGACTCGGGACGGCGATCCTAAAGAAGTCCGTGTTAGGTTGTGTGGGTGGTTAAGCCAGTGCATTCCCTACTAGTGACCGTTGGAACGTCCGGCGCTGTAGGTCATTGGCAGTGTGTTAGGATGGGGGGGGGGGCGTAGTAGCGTTCCCAGCACCCCACTGGAATGCATGTTAAAAGGATTTGATAATTATTTTAATCGTACCCATTATAGGGTCCCTTACCCTAAGGTAACTAAGGATAGACTGAGGTATCTGTGTGAATATCAATGGCCCTTCATGGATGTGGGGTGGCCCCCAGAGGGAACTTTTAACCTTCAAATCATTGATGACCTAACCTCTCTGATAGCAGCAAATGAAGAAAACTATCCTAACCAATTTCAGTATATTGATCAGTGGGGGGATGCTGTTGCAGGACAGGCAGAGGATTTGTTGGAATGCCAGGCTGAGATGGTTCGTTTGTATGTGGCTAGACCTAAAGGAAAAAAGCTTCAGGTTGAGACTAAAAGAGTGAAGGATGTGAAGATTTTAGAGACTACGGTATCAGATGTAAAGAAAGAGATAAAGGTGGAAGTAGAGGAAGTAATCCTTAGACCCCCTCCCTGGGTGCCGGCCTTTCCCGCATGGCCCCAGTGCTGGCTGCAGCAGCTGCTGTGCCTGGGGACGGGCTGACTGCTTCTGCTGTGCCTGGGGACATGCAACCAGTTGTGAGGCAGAAACAAAGGGGGGGGCTGTCAGCCCCCAAGGAGGAAGGGGATTTGGAAGGTCTCTCTGTAAATGTGAGGGGAGAAGTAAGTAAAGAGGACGTGGCAGGATGTACAGCAATTGTTGAATACTTTGTTGACTCCCGAGGAAAGGGAGAAGTGGAAGGCTGCTGTTAGGCACTGCTTGAAAGATAGGTTGCCAGCTGTACGGGATATACAGCCAGAGTTGGAAACAAGGGCACCAGAGAAGGATCCAGAATGGAATGCACAGGATCCACCACAGATGAGATTGCTGAAGGAATATCAGAATTTAGTAGTAGAGGTTCTTTGCAAGGCTGGAAAGCCTTCAGTGAATGTGTTAAAGCCGTCTTTTGTGATGCAGGAAGCAGATGAAAGTCCGGAAAGTTTCTTGCAGAGATTGATTGAGGCTTATGAACTTTATACACAGGTTGATCCAAGGAGTGCAGACAATGTGTGAATTTTGAATGAGAGATTCATAGCGCAGAGTTATGAAGATATAAGAAAGAAGTTGCAGAGGTTGGAGGGAGCATTAGGAAAGAACACTACAGAATTGTTGGAGGTGGCCAGGAAAGTGTTTGTTAATAGGGATAAGGTGGAAAAACAGGAAAGAGATGCTAGAATGCATAAGAAGACAGAGTTGTTGGCTGTGGCATTGCAAGGAGGGATCATGCTGTTGTAGAAAATGAAAGACTTGAGTCAGCTCTTTAAAGGAAAGGGAAGTTTATTGCGCAGGTTCAGAGAGCCATTGTGGCTAAAGAGTCTGAAACGACAGACTGTGCATTGATGACCATTTTTATAACCCCTCATGGTGGTTATTTCCTGAGTAAGTCACATTCCATACATGGTTACATTCTATAGTTCCTTATTCTAACATAGGAAAACTACTAGACAGATCTATAATCGATAGTTCCTCTTTTACATTGGAATGCTTTTAGCAATCAGTAATATATCAAGTGTTAAGCAATTTAGATACACCATGTGACAAACACTTAGTAATATATCATGTGCAGAGCTGAGAACAGGATGTCTGGCCCTTCTAAATTTAAGAGCTGTCTGGTAAGCAAAACAAACCTCCCTTTCACATACATTCTTTGTCGGGCCATCTGTATTTTTCCAGGTACCACTTTATTCCCCCCTGATGAGACTTATCTCATCCATGCAGATAAGTTTCATTCCGTAACACTTGGGTCTGATGTATGTATGTTGTTATATTCTTGTCTCTGGAATTCCCACATAGCCATCACCTGAGCTGCAGCTTTTCTTTCTGCAAGCAGGGACACACATTTAGGTAGTGTTATGTTGTGCATCATTGAAAAGGTACATTGCAGAAGACAACAGCTACTGATCAGAATAGCAATAAAAATGATTACTGCTCTTATGATGTTTCCAATAAGGCCTATTGGGAGCCAAGACCATAAGTTACTCCACCAATTTCCCAGGGAATCTATTTGCAGCTCTGAGGCCATTTTATGGAGTACTTTGATTTGTTTATTTATGACGGGGGATTGATCTGAGAGGTTAAAACAACACATCCCCTCAAAGGCCTCACATCCCATATGTTGGCGAAGTAAAAGATAGTCGATGGCTGCCCTATTTTGCAAAATGGCCTTGCGTAATTCTATCATCTCCTGATTGATGGCAGACAAGGCTATTGAAGTGGCATTTATAGTTTTAGCCAAGTTGCAGGCCACAGAATTTATGTTGAAATGTGCCCTTAGAGCAAGTGCAGGAACTCCCACCAATGAGACAGCCAAAGCATTGTATTCTGCCGCATTCAGAAGAGTGCGAGATGACTCACAATCCTCTGTTAGTACCTCGGCCCTTTTGTACCGTGTGGTGTTAGGGGTGGTGAAAAGTGATCTATCTGGTAATTAAATGTGTCTTTCCCACATGTGAAGAACCACCCTTTAGGTAACCATATGTTTGCATAACCAAAGGACACTGATTGGAAAGATGGGCAATTCAGCTTTTCTTGGCTCACTTTCAGGCAATGAGGTGAAGGTGTATTCTGCTCACACCCTGTGATATGTGCACATTGTAAGTCTTCTGGAATGGCTACGTTAGGAGTATGTAAAGCTAAAGCATCAGTGGGTAGAAACTTGGAAATGTGACCCCAGTTGTACATTGTTTCATAGCCTATATGTTCTTTAAACTGACTGAACTCCTTGGCTGCTGTGACAGGAACACATACTGGTATTAAACATGTGGAGAGCAGATTCTCCATGTCATATGCTTCAGAAAGGCAAAAATCAGTTGTGTTGGCTAGTTTAGCCAATTGGACCCACAAATTATATTGCATCCTCGACTCCAGTGGAGGGGGCATATCCTTATTCTGATGGGACCTTCTACTTCGTTTTCTCTCTGGGCGCTTCCTCGGGGGTCTTTGGATAGTTACTCCAAATTCCACCGGGATAACATGTACGATGCAAGTCCCCTTCCATCCCATCTTCAACTGCGAGACTAGGGTGACCCGCTCCCATCCCCAGAATAAAGGAGGCCCACACTCCAAAGTAACAGGAGGAGGAGGCTTCTTATATGGGGCCTTTACACATATGCCTTTCCTAAGAATATCTCCAACATACTGACAGGCTTCGGGATTGACAGGTTGTCTTGTCATACAAGCTTCTTTAACTATTCTGTCAAATGCTTGAGGAAATTGACAAGGATGAGGCAAGATACCATTCCAACATTCTGGGGAAAATCCAATAGGGGGGGTGACCTTCACAAGTGCCAGTGCCTATAGCATAAGATTGAATAATGCGTGGAGCTTCTTCTGGCTTGCTCCATTGGCCTAAATTAGAAAGACAAACATTATTACATGCAACAATAGTACTACATAAAAGCAAAAGGAAGCCTTTCATCCTTTCTTCTCCCGTGCGTAGAAAGCCAGCTTCCGGGTGTGGCCCTATAGCCACATTTCAACAATAAATGTACTTCAGCAATTTGATTATTCACAACTGATCTTCCTGCTCCAGTATCCACCAAAAACCTTGTCTGTTTGCCCCCTATATTTAAAGTAACCAATGGCTCAGGGGGGGCTTCCTCTAAGCCAGGTCCCCGTCAATCTGACCAGTTAGTTCCTGCCAATCCAATTCCTTCAATCTCCCTGTCCCTATTCCAATCTCTCACATTCCTCGAACCATCTCTCACATTCCTCAAACCATCTCTTACAATCCCTGGAGCCCCTCTCTGCCCTCTACCCATGAAGGGGGAGTGCATGGGGGGCCCACTGCCAACACCTCCACGGCCTCTGCCTTATCTTCCTCTCCAACCTCTTCCTCGCATCTGCCTTTTTGGACATTCTCTTTGCCAATGACCTTCCTTCTTACAATTAGCACACTGGTTGGGTCCCAGCATGATCCCTCCTTGCAATGCCACAGCCAACAACTCTGTCTTCTTATGCATTCTAGCATCTCTCTCCTGTTTTTCCACCTTATCCCTATTAACAAACACCTTCCTGGCCACTTCCAACAATTCTGTAGTGTTCTTTCCTAATGCTCCTTCCAACCTCTACAACTTCTTTCTTATATCTTCATAACTCTGTGCTATGAACCTCTCATTCAACATTCGCACATTGTCTGCACTCCTTGGATCAACCTGTGTATAAAGCTCATAAGCTTCAATCAACCTCTGCAAGAAACTTTCCAGACTTTCATCTGCTTCCTGCATCACAAAAGACGGCTTTAACACATTCACTGAAGGCTTTCCAGCCTTGCGAAGAGTCTCTACTACTAAATTCTGATATTCCTTCAGCAATCTCATCTGTGGTGGATCCCGTGCATTCCATTCTGGATCCTTCTCTGGTGCCCTTGTTTCCAACTCTGGCTGTATATCCCGTACAGCTGGCAACCTATCCTTCAAACACTGCCTAACAGCAGCCTTCCACTTCTCCCTTTTCCTCAGGAGTCAACAAAGTATTCAACAATTGCTGTACATCCTGCCACGTCCTCTTTACTTACTTCTCCCCTCACATTTACAGAGAGACCTTCCAAATCCCCTTCCTCCTTGGGGGATGACAACCTCCCCCTGTCCGTTTTTGTCTCACAGCTGGCTGCCTTTCTTCGGACACAGCAGGAGCAATCAGCCCTGAGGGGGTCTAAGGATGACTTCCTCTACTTCCACCTTTATCTCTTTCTTTACATCTGATACCTTAGTCTCTAAAATCTGCACATCCCTAACTCTTTTAGTCTCAACCTGAAGCTTTTTTTCCTTAGATCTAGCCACACACAAACGAACCATTTCAGCCTGACATTGCAATAAGTCATCTGCCTGCCCTGCTACTGCATCCCCCCAGTGATCTATATACTGAAATTGGTTAGGATAGTTTTCTTCATTCGCTGCTATCAGAGAAGTTAAGTCATCAATGATTTGGAGGTTAAAAGTTCCCTCTGGGGATCACCCCACATCCACAAGGGGCCATTGATATTCACACAGATGCCTCAGCCTATCCTTAGTTACTTTAGGGTAAGGGACCCTATACTGGGTACGATTAAAATAATTATCAAATCCTTTTAACATGCATTCCAGCGGGGTGCTGGGAACGCTACTACACCCCCCCCCATCCTAACACACTGCCAATGACCTACAGCGCCGGACGTTCCAACGGTCACTAGTAGGGAATGCACTGGCTTAACCACCCACACAACCTAACACGGACTTCATTAGGATCGCCGTCCCGAGTCCAGGGGAGTGATCAGGCCCCCTCTTCTATCTTCAAATGAGATAGGTACCATTACTTTAAACACATACTCGCCTGCCTTGTAGTTACACCCGTCCTGGCCAGGAGCTGGTTCAGACTTCCTTTCCTTTCCCAAAGGGTTCTTGGACTGGCCTTCAGTACTGTCGGCTCTGCTGAGAAGCCACAGCTGTCTCCTGGAGGAAACACACCCCCACGACGCCTGGAGAGTAGTTCAGAGATGGCTTTCCAGCAGGTCCGAAGGGTCAAGCCGTCCTCAGCGAAACATCGCCTCACTCAAGAACTTTCCCGGCCAATGCACCAGAAAATGTTGTAGAAAATGAAAGACTTGAGTCAGCTCTTTCAAGGAAAGGGATGTTTATTGCGCAGGTTCAGAGAGCCATCGTGGCTAAAGAGTCTGAACGACAGACTGTGCATTGATGACCATTTTTATAACCCCTCATGGTGGTTATTTCCTGAGTAAGTCACATTCCATACATGGTTACATTCTATAGTTTCTTATTCTAACATAGGAAAACTACTAGACAGATCTATAATCGATAGTTCCTCTTTTACATTGGAATGCTTTTAGCAATCAGTAATATATCAAGTGTTAAGCAATTTAGATACACCATGTGACAAGCAGTTAGTAATATATCATGTGCAGAGCTGAGAACAGGATGTCTGGCCCTTCTAAATTTAAGAGCTGTTTGGTAAGGAAAACAAACCTCCCTTTCACATACATTCTTTGTCGGGCCATCTGTATTTTTCCAGGTACCACTTTAATGCTGGGACCTAATCAGTGTGCTAATTGCAAGGAGGAAGGTCATTGGCAAAGAGAATGTTCAAGAAGGCAGATGCGAGGAAGAGGCTGGAAAGGAAGAGAAGGCAGAGGCCGTGGAGTTGTTGGCAGTGGGCCCCCCATGCGCTCCCCCTTCATGGGTAGAGGGCAGAGAGGGGCTCCAGGGAATGTGAGAGATGGTCTGAGGAATGTGAGAGATGGTCCGAGGAATGTGAGAGATTGGAATAGAGACAGGGAGATTGAAGGAATTGGATTGGCAGGGACTAACTGGTCAGATTGACGGGGACCTGGCTTAGAGGAAGCCCCCCCTGAGCCATTGGTTACTTTAAATATAGGGGGCAAACAGACAACGTTTTTGGTGGATACTGGAGCAGGAAGATCAGTTGTGGATTTGAAAGATGCTTTTTTCACAATTCCTATTCACAAGGTTAGCCCGCCGTTGTTTGCTTTTGAGTGGGAAAATCCAAATACAGGGCAAAAAGCACAGTATACCTGGACCAGGCTGCCACAGGGCTTTAAAAATTCACCTAACCTATTTGGCACAGCCCTAGCAGAAGATTTACAGCATTTTGTGCCTCAACAGAGGGGTGACACGCTTCTGCAATATGTAGACGATGTGCTGGTGACAGGCAGGACTGAGGAGACATGCTGGGAGGACACGGAATCTCTCTTACATTTATTGTTGAGGTGTGGCTATAGGGCTTCCAAAAAGAAGGCACAATTAGTCAGACGGAAAGTGAAGTATTTAGGGTATGAGATTGAGGAGGGGCATAGGGCTTTAGGCTGGGAGAGGAAACAAGCTGTGCTGGCTATTGCTGAACCCCTTAATAGGCGGCAACTAAGGGGCTTTTTAGGTTTGGCAGGATTTTGCCGGATATGGATACCAAATTTTGCTCTATTAGCAGCACCTCTTTATTCAGCTACAAAAGGAGGTGATAGAGAACCTTTTGAATGGGAGGGAGAACAAAAGAATGCCTTTAGGGAAGTGAAATGAGCCCTCACATCAGCTCCAGCTTTAGCCTTGCCTAACTTAGAAAAGCCTTTCAATTTGCATGTTGATACCAGGAAGAATGTTGCCTTGGGGGTGTTGACTCAACAATTAGGACAGTGGCAGCGCCCAGTGGCTTACTTATCTAAGCCATTGGATGGGGTTGCCCAAGGCTGGCCACATTGCTTGAAGGTTCTTGCTGCTATAGCAGTCCTTTTACAGGATTGTAATAAATTGACCTTCTCATGTCCCATCAGTGTCCACACCCCTCATGCAGTTCATTCTATCTTGGATAATAAAGGGCATCTGTGGATCAGCAGTCAAAGGCTTTTTAAGTATCAGGCAATGATGATTGAAAACCCTCAAGTGAAATTAGTGGTGTCTAACCAGCCAAACCCTGCCACCCTATTGCCCACAGAAGTGGATTCAGAACATAAGTGCTTGCAAGTTTTGGAAACTGTATACTCAAGCCGTCCGGATTTATCTGATATTCCTCTTCAGGATGCTGCCCTGAATTGGTATACAGACGGCTCGAGTTACATGCAGGATGGGAGGAGGGTTTCTGGATATGCTCTTGTGAATGATGAGGAAGTGGTGGAAAGTAGTCCGCTAGGAGCAAGCTGCAGTGCTCAAGTAGCAGAATTATGGGCATTAATTAGGGCATTGGAAAGAGCTGAAGGTGAAACTTTGAATGTTTGGACAGATAGTAAATATGCTTTTCTGACTTTACATACTCATGGTGCTGTGTACAAAGAGAGAGGGTTTAGGGATTCTGCGGGCAAATACAAAAGCCAGCAAAGGTTTCAGTTATGCATTGTAAAGGGCCATCAGGGGGGAGTATGGACTCTGAAAATGGTGCAGGAACTGAATAAGCAAGTGGAAAAACTTAGGGACTATGTTGTTGAACAAACACCTCCTAAACTAATAACAAGATGTCATCCCTTTAAACCAGGGGATAGGGTGTGGGTGAAACATTGGAAACATGAACAACTGGAGGGGAGATGGAAAGGACCTTATGAAGTAATAATGTCCTCTCCTTTAGCAATAAAGATTGCAGAATCTAATTCCTGGATTCACTGGACCAGAGTTAAAGCAGCCACAGAACCTCTGTGGACAGTGAACAGGGACCCCAAGGTTCCCACCAAACTCACTCTTAAACGTGTTTAGTATGTTTAATGAATATTTTATTGTTTGTATACCAGATATTATATTAGCACAAGTGTATCCTGCACACATATCTCTGGCTGTCTGGCTGAAATTCAACCCCCTGCTAAGCCACACCCGGAAGCTGGCTTTCTATGCACGGGAGAAGAAAGGATGAAAGGCTTCCTTTTGCTTTTATATAGTACTGTTGTTGCATGTAATAATGTTTGTCTTTCTAATTTAGGCCAATGGAGCAAGCCAGAAGAAGCTCCACGCATTATTCAATCTTATGCTATAGGCACTGGCACTTGTGAAGGTCACCCCCCCTATTGGATTTTCCCCAGAATGTTGGAATGGTATCTTGCCTCATCTTTGTCGATTTCCACTAGTGTTTGACAGAATAGTTAAAGAAACTTGCATCACTAGACAACCTGTCAATCCCGAAACCTGTCAGTATGTTGGGTATATTCTTAGGAAAGGCATATGTGTAAAGGCCCCATATAAGAAGCCTCCTCCTCCTGTTACTCTGGAGTGTGGGCCTCCCTTATTCTGGGGATGGGAGCGGGTCACCCTACTCTCGCAGTTGAAGACGGAATGGAAGGGGACTTGCATCGTACATGATTTTTGCCTTTCTGAAGCATATGACATGGAGTATGTGTTCCTGTCACAGCAGCTAAGGAGTTCAGTCAACACAAGTTTAAAGAACATATAGGCTATGAAACAATGTACAGCTGGGGTCACATTTCCAAGTTTCTACCCACTGATGCTTTAGCTTTACATACTCCTAACGTAGCCATTCCAGAAGACTTACAATGTGCACATATCACAGGCAGAATACACCTTCACCTCATTGCCTGAAAGTGAGCCAAGAAAAGCTAAACTGCACATCCTTCCAAACAGTGTCTTTTGGTTATGCAAACATATGGTTACCTAAAGGGTGGTTCTTCACATGTGGGAAAGACACTTTTAATTATATTCCTGCCAATTTAAGCACATCATATTGTTGTTTAAGTAGACTGACTACCTTCTTACCAGATAGATCACTTTTCACCCCTCCTAACACCACACGGTACAAAAGGGCCGAGGTACTAACAGAGGATTGTGAGTCATCTCGCACTCTTCTGAATGCGGCAGAATACAATGCTTTGGCTGTCTCATTGGTGGGAGTTCCTGCACTTGCTCTGAGGGCCCATGTCAATATAAATTCTGTGGCCTGCAACTTGGCTAAAACTATAAATGCCACTTCAATAGCCTTGTCTGCCATCAATCAGGAGATGATAGAATTACGCAAGGCCATTTTGCAAAATAGGGCAGCCATCGACTATCTTTTACTTCGCCAACATATGGGATGTGAGGCCTTTGAGGGGATGTGTTGTTTTAACCTCTCAGATCAATCCCCCGTCATAAATAAACAAATCAAAGTGCTCCATAAAATGGTCTCAGAGCTGCAAGTAGATTCCATGGGAAATTGGTGGAGTGCCTTACGGTCTTGGCTCCCAATAGGCCTCATAGGAAACATCATAAGAGCGGTAATCATTTTTATTGCTATTCTGATCAGTAGCTGTTGTCTTCTGCAGTGTACCTTTTCAATGATGCACAACATAACACTACCTAAATGTGTGTCCCTGCTTGCAGAGAGAAAAGCTACAGCTCAGGTTATGGCTATGTGGGAATTCCAGACACAAGAGTATAACAACATACATACATCAGACCCCAGTGTTACAGAATGAAACTTATCTGCAAGGATGAGATAAGTCTCATCAGGGGGGAATAAAGTGATACCTGGGAAAATACTGATGGTCCGACAAAGAATGTGTGTAAAAGGCAGATGGCCCGACAAAGAATGTGTGTGAAAGGGAGGTTTGTTTTTTCTTACCAGACAGCTCTTAAATTTAGAATGGCTAGACATCCTGTTCTCAGCTCTGCACATGATATATTACTAACTGCTTATCGCATGGTGTATCTAAACTGCTTAACACTTGATATATTACTGATTGCTAAAAGCATTCCGATGTAAAAGAGGAACTATCGAATATAGATCTGTCTAGTAGTTTTCCTATGTTAGAATAAGAAATTATAGAATGTAACCATGTATGGAATGTGACCTACTCAGGAAGTAACCACGCATGAAGGGTTATAAAAATGATCATCAATGCACAACCGGTTGTTCAGACTTATTTAGCCACGATGGCTCTCTGAACCTCCGCAATAAACTTCCCTTTCCTTGAAAGAGCTGACTCAAGTCTTTCATTTTCTACAACAGATGGAGATGGAGATAGAAGGAAGAAAGAGAGATTGAAGAGGAAAGGAAGGAGATAGAGAAGGAAGGAGATTGAAGGGGGAATGAAGGAAGGAAGGAGAGATAGTGAAGGAGAAGGGATGGAGATGGAGATGGAAGGAAGGAAGGAAGAAGGAAGATTGAAGGGGAAAAGAAGGAGATGGAGAAGGAAGGAGATTGAAGGGGGAAGGAAGGAAGGAAGGAAGGAGAGTGATTGAAGGGGAAAGGAAGGAGATGGAGAAGGAAGGAGATTGAAATAGGAAGGAAGGAAGGAAGGAAGGAGAGAGAGAGTGAAGGAGAAGGGATGGAGATGGAGATGGAAGGAAGGAAGAAAGAAGGAAGATTGAAGGGGAAAAGAAGGAGATGGAGAAGGAAGGAGATTGAAGGGGGAAGGAAGGAAGGAAGGAAGGAAGGAAGGAAGGAAGGAAGGAGAGAGATTGAAGGGGAAGGGATGGAGACGGAGATGGAAGGAAGGAAGGAAGTAGTGAGATATTGAAGGGGAAGGGATGGAGATGGATGGAAGGAAGGAAGGAAGGAAGATTGAAGGGGAAAAGAAGGAGATGGAGAAGGAAGGAAATTGAAGGGGGAAGGAAGGAAGGAGAGAGAGATTGTAGGGGAAGGGATGCGTATGGAGATGGAAGGAAGGAAGAAAGAAGGAAGATTGAAGGAGAAAGGAAGCAGATGGAGAAGGAAGGAGATTGAAGGAGGAAGGAAGGAAGGAAGGAAGGAAGGAAAGAGAGATTGAAGGGGAAGGGTGGAGACGGAGATGGAAGGAAGGATAAAAGGAGAGAGAGATTGAAGGGGAAGGGATGGAGATGGAGATAGAAGGAAGGAAGGAAGGAAGATTGAAGGGGAAAGGAAGGAGATGGAGAAGGAAGGAGATTGAAGGGTTAAGAAAGGAAGGAAGGAGAGAGAGATTGAAGTGGAAGGGATGGAGATGAAAGGAAGGAAGGAAGGAAGATTGAAGCGGAAGGAAGGAGATGGAGAAGGAAGGAGATTGAAGGGGGAAGGAAGGAGATGGAGAAGGAAGGAGATTGAAGAAGGAAGGAAGTAAGGAGAGAGAGAGAGAAGGGGAAGGATGGAAGGAAGAAAGGAAGGTAGATTGAAGGGGAAAGGAAGGAAGGAAGGAAGGAGAGAGAGATTGAAGGGGAAGGGATGCGTATGGAGATGGAAGGAAGGAAGAAAGAAGGAAGATTGAAGGGGAAAGGAAGTGGATGGAGAAGTAAGGAAATTAAAGGAGGAAGGAAGGAAGGAAGGAAGGAAGGAAGGAAGGAGAGAGAGAGATTGAAGGGGAAGGGATGGAGACGGAGATGGAAGGAAGGAAGGAAGGAAGATTGAAGGGGAAAGGAAGGAGATGGAGAAGGAAGGAAATTGAAGGGTTAAGAAAGGAAGGAAGGAGAGAGAGATGGAAGAGGGAAGAAAGGAAGGAAGGAGAGAGAGATTGAATTGGAAGGGATGGAGATGGAGATGGAAGTAAGGAAGAAAGAAGGAAGATTGAAGGGAAAAGGAAGGAGATGAAGAAGGAAGGAGATTGAAGAGGAAGGAAGGAAGGAAGGAAGGAAGTAGAGAGAGATTGAGAAGTGGAAGGGATGCAGATGGATGGAACGAAGGAAGGAACGAAGTAGAGAGAGATTGAAGGGGAAGGGATGGAGACGGAGATGGAAGGAAGCAAGGAAGGAAGGAAGATTGAAGGGGAAAGGAAGAAGATGGAGAAGGAAGGAAATTGAAGGGTTAAGATAGGAAGGAAGGAGAGAGAGATTGAAGGGGGAAGAAAGGAAGGAAGGAGAGAGAGATTGCAGTGGAAGGGATGGAGATGGAGATGGAAGTAAGGAAGAAAGAAGGAAGATTGAAGGGAAAAGGAAGGAGATGGAGAAGGAAGGAGATTGAAGAGGAAGGAAGGAAGGAAGAAAGGAAGGAAGTAGAGAGAGATTGAAAAGTGGAAGGGATGGAGATGGATGGAAGGAAGGAAGGAAGTAGAGAGAGATTGAAAGGGACGGGATGGAGATGGATGGAAGGAAGGAAGGAAGGAAGATTGAAGGGGAAAAGAAGGAGACGGAGAAGGAAGGAGATTGAAGGGGGAAGGAAGGAAGGAGAGAGAGATTGCAGGGGAAGGGATGCGTATGGAGATGGAAGGAAGGAAGAAAGAAGGAAGATTGAAGGGGAAAGGAAGGAGATGGAGAAGGAAGGAGATTGAAGGGTTAAGAAAGGAAGGAAGGAGAGAGAGATTGAAGTGGAAGGAAGGAAGGAAGGAAGGAAGGAAGGAAGGAAGGAAGGAAGGAGAGATTGAAGGGGAAGGGTGGAGACGGAGATGGAAGGAAGGAAGAAAGGAGAGAGAGATTGAAGGGGAAGGGATGGAGATGGAGATAGAAGGAAGGAAGGAAGATTGAAGAGGAAAGGAAGAAAGAAGGAAGAAAGAAGGAAGATTGAAGGGGAAAAGATGGAGATGGAGAAGGAAGGAGATTGAAGGGGGAAGGAAGGAAGGAGAGAGAGACTGACGGGGAAGGGATGGAGATGAAAGGAAAAGAAGATTGAAGGGAAAATGAAGGAGATGGAGAAGCAAGGAGATTGAACGGGAAAGGAAGGGGATGGAGAAGTAAGGAGATTGAAGGTGGAAGGAACGAAGGAAGGAAGGAGAGAGAGATTGAAGGGGAAGGGATGGAGACGGAGATGGAAGGAAGGAAGGAAGGAAGGAAGATTGAAGGGGAAAGGAAGGAGATGGAGAAGGAAGGAAATTGAAGGATTAAGACAGGAAGTTAGGAGAGAGAGATTGAAGGGGGAAGAAAGGAAGGAAGGAGAGAGAGATTGAAGTGGAAGGGATGGAGATGGAGAAGGAAGGAGATTGAAGAGGAAGGAAGGAAGGAAGTAGAGAGAGATTGAGAAGTGGAAGGGATGGTGATGGAAGGATGGAAGGAAGGAAGTAGAGAGAGATTGAAGGGGAAGGGATGGAGATGGATGGAAGGAAGGAAAGAAGATTGAAGGGGAAAAGAAGGAGACGGAGAAGGAAGGAGATTGAAGGGGGAAGGAAGGAAAGAGAGAGAGATTGCAGGGGAAGGGATGGGTATGGAGATGGAAGGAAGGAAGAAAGAAGGAAGATTGAAGGGGAAAGGAAGGAGATGGAGAAGGAAGGAGATTGAAGGAGGAAGGAAGGAAGGAAGGAAGCAAGGAAAGAAGGAAGGAAGGAAGGAAGGAAGGAAGGAAGGAAGCAAGGAAAGAAGGAAGGAAGGAAGGAAGGAAGGAAGGAAGGAAGGAAGGAAGGAAGGAAGCAAGGAAGGAAGGAAGGAAGGAAGGAAGGAAAGAGAGATTGAAGGGGAAGGGTGGAGACAGAGATGGAAGGAAGGAAGAAAGGAGAGAGAGATTGAAGGGGAAGGGATGTAGATGGAGATAGAAGGAAGGAAGGAAGGAAGATTGAAGGGGAAAGGAAGGAGCTGGAGAAGGAAGGAGATTGAAGGGTTAAGAAAGGAAGGAAGGAGAGAGAGATTGAAGTGGAAGGGATGGAGATGGAGATGGAAGGAAGGAAGGAAGAAAGAAGGAAGATTGAAGGGAATAGGAAGAAGATGGAGAAGGAAGGAGATTGAAGAGGAAGGAAGGAAGGAAGTAAGTAGAGAGAGATTGAAAGGGAAGGGATGGAGATGGAAGGAAGGAAGGAGGGAAGGAAGATTGAAGGGGAAAAGAAGGAGACGGAGAAGGAAGGAAGGAAGGAAGGAAGGAAGGAAGGAAGGAGAGAGAGATTGAAGGGGAAGGGATGGAGACGGAGATGGAAGGAAGGAAGAAAGGAGAGAGAGATTGAAGGGGAAGGGATGGAGATGGAAGGAAGGAAGAAAGAAGGAAGATTGAAGGGAAAAGGAAGGAGATGGAGAATGAAGGAGATTGAAGGGGAAGGAAGGAAGAAGAGAGAGACTGAAGGGGAAGGGATGGAGATGAAAGGAAAGGAAGATTGAAGGGGAAAGGAAGAAGATGGAGAAGGAAGTAGATTGAAGAGGAAGGAAGGAAGGAAGGAAGTAGAGAGAGATTGAAGGGGGAAGAAAGGAAGGAAGGAGAGAGAGATTGAAGGGGAAGGGATGGAGATGGAGATAGAAGGAAGGAAGGAAGGAAGATTGAAGGGGAAAGGAAGGAGATGGAGAAGGAAGGAGATTGAAGGGTTAAGAAAGGAAGGAAGGAGAGAGAGATTGAAGTGGAAGGGATGGAGATGGAGATGGAAGGAAGGAAGAAAGAAGGAAGATTGAAGGGGAAAGGAAGGAGATGGAGAAGGAAGGAGATTGAAGGAGGAAGGAAGGAAGGAAGGAAAGAGAGATTGTAGGGGAAGGGTGGAGACGAAGATAGAAGGAAGGAAGGAAGGAAGATTGAAGGGGAAAGGAAGGAGATGGAGAAGGAAGGAGATTGAAGGGTTAAGAAAGGAAGGAAGGAGAGAGAGATTGAAGTGGAAGGGATGGAGATGAAAGGAAGGAAGGAAGGAAGATTGAAGGGGAAATGAAGGAGACGGAGAAGGAAGGAGATTGAAGGGGGAAGGAAGGAGATGGAGAAGGAAGGAGATTGAAGAAGGAAGGAAGGAAGGAGAGAGAGATTGAAGGGGAAGGAAGGAAGGAAGAAAGGAAGGTAGATTGAAGGGGAAAGGAAGGAAGGAAGGAAGGAAGGAAGGAAGGAAGGAGAGAGAGATTGAAAGGGAAGGGATGCGTATGGAGATGGAAGGAAGGAAGAAAGAAGGAAGATTGAAGGGGAAAGGAAGGGGATGGAGAAGTAAGGAGATTGAAGGAGGAAGGAACGAAGGAAGGAAGGAGAGAGAGATTGAAGGGGAAGGGATGGAGACGGAGATGGAAGGAAGGAAGGAAGGAAGGAAGATTGAAGGGGAAAGGAAGGAGATGGAGAAGGAAGGAAATTGAAGGATTAAGACAGGAAGTTAGGAGAGAGAGATTGAAGGGGGAAGAAAGGAAGGAAGGAGAGAGAGATTGAAGTGGAAGGGAGGGAGATGGAGAAGGAAGGAGATTGAAGAGGAAGGAAGGAAGGAAGTAGAGAGAGATTGAGAAGTGGAAGGGATGGTGATGGAAGGAAGGAAGGAAGGAAGGAAGTAGAGAGAGATTGAAGGGGAAGGGATGGAGATGGATGGAAGGAAGGAAGGAAGATTGAAGGGGAAAAGAAGGAGACGGAGAAGGAAGGAGATTGAAGGGGGAAGGAAGGAAAGAGAGAGAGATTGCAGGGGAAGGGATGGGTATGGAGATGGAAGGAAGGAAGAAAGAAGGAAGATTGAAGGGAAAAGGAAGGAGATGGAGAAGGAAGGAGATTGAAGAGGAAGGAAGGAAGGAAGGAAGGAAGTAGAGAGAGATTGAAAAGTGGAAGGGATGGAGATGGATGGAAGGAAGGAAGGAAGTAGAGAGAGATTGAAAGGGAAGGGATGGAGATGGATGGAAGGAAGGAAGGAAGGAAGATTGAAGGGGAAAAGAAGGAGACGGAGAAGGAAGGAGATTGAAGGGGGAAGGAAGGAAGGAGAGAGAGATTGCAGGGGAAGGGATGCGTATGGAGATGGAAGGAAGGAAGAAAGAAGGAAGATTGAAGGGGAAAGGAAGGAGATGGAGAAGGAAGGAGATTGAAGGGTTAAGAAAGGAAGGAAGGAGAGAGAGATTGAAGTGGAAGGAAGGAAGGAAGGAAGGAAGGAAGGAAGGAAGGAAGGAGAGATTGAAGGGGAAGGGTGGAGACGGAGATGGAAGGAAGGAAGAAAGTAGAGAGAGATTGAAGGGGAAGGGATGGAGACGGAGATGGAAGGAAGGAAGGAAGGAAGATTGAAGGGGAAAGGAAGGAGATGGAGAAGGAAGGAAATTGAAGGGTTAAGAAAGGAAGGAAGGAGAGAGAGATGGAAGGGGGAAGAAAGGAAGGAAGGAGAGAGAGATTGAATTGGAAGGGATGGAGATGGAGATGGAAGTAAGGAAGAAAGAAGGAAGATTGAAGGGAAAAGGAAGGAGATGAAGAAGGAAGGAGATTGAAGAGGAAGGAAGGAAGGAAGGAAGGAAGTAGAGAGAGATTGAGAAGTGGAAGGGATGCAGATGGATGGAACGAAGGAAGGAACGAAGTAGAGAGAGATTGAAGGGGAAGGGATGGAGACGGAGATGGAAGGAAGGAAGGAAGGAAGGAAGATTGAAGGGGAAAGGAAGAAGATGGAGAAGGAAGGAAATTGAAGGGTTAAGATAGGAAGGAAGGAGAGAGAGATTGAAGGGGGAAGAAAGGAAGGAAGGAGAGAGAGATTGCAGTGGAAGGGATGGAGATGGAGATGGAAGTAAGGAAGAAAGAAGGAAGATTGAAGGGAAAAGGAAGGAGATGGAGAAGGAAGGATATTGAAGAGGAAGGAAGGAAGGAAGAAAGGAAGGAAGGAAGTAGAGAGAGATTGAAAAGTGGAAGGGATGGAGATGGATGGAAGGAAGGAAGGAAGTAGAGAGAGATTGAAAGGGAAGGGATGGAGATGGATGGAAGGAAGGAAGGAAGGAAGATTGAAGGGGAAAAGAAGGAGACGGAGAAGGAAGGAGATTGAAGGGGGAAGGAAGGAAGGAGAGAGAGATTGCAGGGGAAGGGATGCGTATGGAGATGGAAGGAAGGAAGAAAGAAGGAAGATTGAAGGGGAAAGGAAGGAGATGGAGAAGGAAGGAGATTGAAGGGTTAAGAAAGGAAGGAAGGAGAGAGAGATTGAAGTGGAAGGAAGGAAGGAAGGAAGGAAGGAAGGAAGGAAGGAAGGAAGGAAGGAAGGAAGGAAGGAAGGAGAGATTGAAGGGGAAGGGTGGAGACGGAGATGGAAGGAAGGAAGAAAGGAGAGAGAGATTGAAGGGGAAGGGATGGAGATGGAGATAGAAGGAAGGAAGGAAGATTGAAGAGGAAAGGAAGAAAGAAGGAAGAAAGAAGGAAGATTGAAGGGGAAAAGATGGAGATGGAGAAGGAAGGAGATTGAAGGGGGAAGGAAGGAAGGAGAGAGAGACTGACGGGGATGGGATGGAGATGAAAGGAAAGGAAGATTGAAGGGAAAATGAAGGAGATGGAGAAGCAAGGAGATTGAACGGGAAAGGAAGGGGATGGAGAAGTATGGAGATTGAAGGAGGAAGGAACGAAGGAAGGAAGGAGAGAGAGATTGAAGGGGAAGGGATGGAGACGGAGATGGAAGGAAGGAAGGAAGGAAGATTGAAGGGGAAAGGAAGGAGATGGAGAAGGAAGGAAATTGAAGGATTAAGACAGGAAGTTAGGAGAGAGAGATTGAAGGGGAAGAAAGGAACGAAGGAGAGAGAGATTGAAGTGGAAGGGATGGAGATGGAGAAGGAAGGAGATTGAAGAGGAAGGAAGGAAGGAAGTAGAGAGAGATTGAGAAGTGGAAGGGATGGTGATGGAAGGATGGAAGGAAGGAAGTAGAGAGAGATTGAAGGGGAAGGGATGGAGATGGATGGAAGGAAGGAAAGAAGATTGAAGGGAAAAAGAAGGAGACGGAGAAGGAAGGAGATTGAAGGGGGAAGGAAGGAAAGAGAGAGAGATTGCAGGGGAAGGGATGGGTATGGAGATGGAAGGAAGGAAGAAAGAAGGAAGATTGAAGGGGAAAGGAAGGAGATGGAGAAGGAAGGAGATTGAAGGAGGAAGGAAGGAAGGAAGGAAGGAAGGAAAGAAGGAAGGAAGGAAGGAAGGAAGGAAGGAAGGAAGGAAAGAAGGAAGGAAGGAAGGAAGCAAGGAAGGAAGGAAGGAAGGAAAGAGAGATTGAAGGGGAAGGGTGGAGACAGAGATGGAAGGAAGGAAGAAAGGAGAGAGAGATTGAAGGGGAAGGGATGTAGATGGAGATAAAAGAAAAGGAAGGAAGGAAGGAAGATTGAAGGGGAAAGGAAGGAGCTGGAGAAGGAAGGAGATTGAAGGGTTAAGAAAGGAAGGAAGGAGAGAGAGATTGAAGTGGAAGGGATGGAGATGGAGATGGAAGGAAGGAAGGAAGAAAGAAGGAAGATTGAAGGGAAAAGGAAGAAGATGGAGAAGGAAGGAGATTGAAGAGGAAGGAAGGAAGGAAGGAAGTAGAGAGAGATTGAAAGGGAAGGGATGGAGATGGAAGGAAGGAAGGAGGGAAGGAAGATTGAAGGGGAAAAGAAGGAGACGGAGAAGGAAGGATATTGAAGGGGGAAGGAAGGAAGGATGGAGAGAGTGATTGAAGTGGAAGGGAAGGAGATGGAGATAGAAGGAAGAAAGAAGGAAAATTGAAGGGGAAAGGAAGGAGAGGGAGAAGGAAGGAGATTGAAGGGGAAGGAAGGAAGGAAGGAAGGAAGGAAGGAAGGAAGGAAGGAAGGAAGGAAGGAAGGAAGGAGGGAGAGATTGAAGGGGAAGGGATGGAGATGGAGATGGAAGGAAGGAAGAAAGGAGAGAGAGATTGAAGGGGAAGGGATGGAGATGGAGATGGAAGTAAGGAAGAAAGAAGGAAGATTGAAGGGAAAAGGAAGGAGATGAAGGATATTGAAGAGGAAGGAAGGAAGGAAGAAAGGAAGGAAGGAAGTAGATAGAGATTGAAAAGTGGAAGGGATGGAGATGGATGGAAGGAAGGAAGGAAGTAGAGAGAGATTGAAAGGGAAGGGATGGAGATGGATGGAAGGAAGGAAGGAAGGAAGATTGAAGGGGAAAAGAAGGAGATGGAGAAGGAAGGAGATTGAAGGGGGAAGGAAGGAAGGAGAGAGAGATTGCAGGGGATGGATGCGTATGGAGATGGAAGGAAGGAAGAAAGAAGGAAGATTGAAGGGGAAGGAAGGAGATGGAGAAGGAAGGAGATTGAAGGGTTAAGAAAGGAAGGAAGGGAGAGAGAGATTGAAGTGGAAGGAAGGAAGGAAGGAAGGAAGGAAGGAAGGAAGGAAGGAAGGAAGGAGAGATTGAACGGGAAGGGTGGAGACGGAGATGGAAGGAAGGAAGAAAGGAGAGAGAGATTGAAGGGGAAGGGATGGAGATGGAGATAGAAGGAAGGAAGGAAGATTGAAGAGGAAAGGAAGAAAGAAGGAAGAAAGAAGGAAGATTGAAGGGGAAAAGATGGAGATGGAGAAGGAAGGAGATTGAAGGGGGAAGGAAGGAAGGAGAGAGAGACTGACGGGGATGGATGGAGATGAAAGGAAAGGAAGATTGAAGGGAAAATGAAGGAGATGGAGAAGCAAGGAGATTGAACGGAAAGGAAGGGGATGGAGAAGTATGGAGATTGAAGGAGGAAGGAACGAAGGAAGGAAGGAGAGAGAGATTGAAGGGGAAGGGATGGAGACGGAGATGGAAGGAAGGAAGGAAGGAAGATTGAAGGGGAAAGGAAGGAGATGGAGAAGGAAGGAAATTGAAGGATTAAGACAGGAAGTTAGGAGAGAGAGATTGAAGGGGGAAGAAAGGAACGAAGGAGAGAGAGATTGAAGTGGAAGGGATGGAGATGGAGAAGGAAGGAGATTGAAGAGGAAGGAAGGAAGGAAGTAGAGAGAGATTGAGAAGTGGAAGGGATGGTGATGGAAGGATGGAAGGAAGGAAGTAGAGAGAGATTGAAGGGGAAGGGATGGAGATGGATGGAAGGAAGGAAAGAAGATTGAAGGGAAAAAGAAGGAGACGGAGAAGGAAGGAGATTGAAGGGGGAAGGAAGGAAAGAGAGAGAGATTGCAGGGGAAGGGATGGGTATGGAGATGGAAGGAAGGAAGAAAGAAGGAAGATTGAAGGGGAAAGGAAGGAGATGGAGAAGGAAGGAGATTGAAGGAGGAAGGAAGGAAGGAAGGAAGGAAGGAAGCAAGGAAAGAAGGAAGGAAGGAAGGAAGGAAGGAAAGAAGGAAGGAAGGAAGGAAGCAAGGAAGGAAGGAAGGAAGGAAAGAGAGATTGAAGGGGAAGGGTGGAGACAGAGATGGAAGGAAGGAAGAAAGGAGAGAGAGATTGAAGGGGAAGGGATGTAGATGGAGATAGAAGGAAGGAAGGAAGGAAGATTGAAGGGGAAAGGAAGGAGCTGGAGAAGGAAGGAGATTGAAGGGTTAAGAAAGGAAGGAAGGAGAGAGAGATTGAAGTGGAAGGGATGGAGATGGAGATGGAAGGAAGGAAGGAAGAAAGAAGGAAGATTGAAGGGAAAAGGAAGAAGATGGAGAAGGAAGGAGATTGAAGAGGAAGGAAGGAAGGAAGGAAGTAGAGAGAGATTGAAAGGGAAGGGATGGAGATGGAAGGAAGGAAGGAGGGAAGGAAGATTGAAGGGGAAAAGAAGGAGACGGAGAAGGAAGGATATTGAAGGGGGAAGGAAGGAAGGATGGAGAGAGTGATTGAAGTGGAAGGGAAGGAGATGGAGATAGAAGGAAGAAAGAAGGAAAATTGAAGGGGAAAGGAAGGAGAGGGAGAAGGAAGGAGATGAAGGGGAAGGAAGGAAGGAAGGAAGGAAGGAAGGAAGGAAGGAAGGAAGGAAGGAAGGAAGGAAGGAGGGAGAGATTGAAGGGGAAGGGATGGAGATGGAGATGGAAGGAAGGAAGAAAGGAGAGAGAGATTGAAGGGGAAGGGATGGAGATGGAAGGAAGGAAGAAAGAAGGAAGATTGAAGGGAAAAGGAAGGAGATGGAGAATGAAGGAGATTGAAGGGGGAAGGAAGGAAGGAGAGAGAGACTGAAGGGGAAGGGATGGAGATGAAAGGAAAGGAAGATTGAAGGGGAAAGGAAGAAGATGGAGAAGGAAGTAGATTGAAGAGGAAGGAAGGAAGGAAGTAGAGAGAGATTGAAGGGGGAAGAAAGGAAGGAAGGAGAGAGAGATTGAAGGGGAAGGGATGGAGATGGAGATAGAAGGAAGGAAGGAAGGAAGATTGAAGGGGAAAGGAAGGAGATGGAGAAGGAAGGAGATTGAAGGGTTAAGAAAGGAAGGAAGGAGAGAGAGATTGAAGTGGAAGGGATGGAGATGAAAGGAAGGAAGGAAGGAAGATTGAAGGGGAAAAGAAGGAGACGGAGAAGGAAGGAGATGAAGGGGGAAGGAAGGAGATGGAGAAGGAAGGAGATTGAAGAAGGAAGGAAGGAAGGAGAGAGAGATTGAAGGGGGAAGGAAGGAAGGAAGAAAGGAAGGTAGATTGAAGGGGAAAGGAAGGAAGGAAGGAAGGAAGGAGAGAGAGATTGAAAGGGAAGGGATGCGTATGGAGATGGAAGGAAGGAAGAAAGAAGGAAGATTGAAGGGGAAAGGAAGGGGATGGAGAAGTAAGCAGATTGAAGGAGGAAGGAACGAAGGAAGGAAGGAGAGAGAGATTGAAGGGGAAGGGATGGAGACGGAGATGGAAGGAAGGAAGGAAGGAAGGAAGATTGAAGGGGAAAGGAAGGAGATGGAGAAGGAAGGAAATTGAAGGATTAAGACAGGAAGTTAGGAGAGAGAGATTGAAGGGGGAAGAAAGGAAGGAAGGAGAGAGAGATTGAAGTGGAAGGGGATGGAGATGGAGAAGGAAGGAGATTGAAGAGGAAGGAAGGAAGGAAGTAGAGAGAGATTGAGAAGTGGAAGGGATGGTGATGGAAGGAAGGAAGGGAAGGAAGTAGAGAGAGATTGAAGGGGAAGGGATGGAGATGGATGGAAGGAAGGAAGGAAGATTGAAGGGGAAAGAAGGAGACGGAGAAGGAAGGAGATTGAAGGGGGAAGGAAGGAAAGAGAGAGAGATTGCAGGGGAAGGGATGGGTATGGAGATGGAAGGAAGGAAGAAAGAAGGAAGATTGAAGGGGAAAGGAAGGAGATGGAGAATGAAGGAGATTGAAGGGGAAGGAAGGAAGGAGAGAGAGACTGACAGGGAAGGGATAGAGATGAAAGGAAAGGAAGATTGAAGGGGAAATGAAGGAGATGAAGAAGGAAGGAGATTGAAGGGGGAAGTTAGGAGATGGAGAAGGTAGGAGATTGAAGGGGGAAGGAAGGAAGGAGAGAGAGATTGAAGGGGAAGGGATGCGTATGGAGATGGAAGGAAGGAGGAAAGAAGGAAGATTGAAGGGGAAAGGAAGGAGATGGAAAAGGAAGGAGATTGAAGGCGGAAGGAAGGAAGGAAGGAAGGAAGGAAGGAAGGAAGGAAGGAAGGAAGGAAGGAAGGAAGGAAGGAAGGCAGGAAGGAAGGAAGGAAGGAAGGAAGGAAGGAAGGAAGGAAGGAAGGAAGGAGAGAGATTGAAGGGGAAGGGATGGAGACGGAGATGGAAGGAAGGAAGTAATGAGATATTGAAGGGGAAGGGATGGAGATGGATGGAAGGAAGGAAGGAAGGAAGATTGAAGGGGGAAAAAGAATGAGACGGAGAAGGAAGGAGATTGAAGGATGAAGGAAGGAAGGAAGGAAGGAAGGAAGGAAGGAAGGAAGGAAGGAAGGAAAGAGAGATTGAAGGGGAAGGGTGGAGACGGAGATAGAAGGAAGGAAGGAAGATTGAAGCGGAAAGGAAGGAGTCGGAGAAGGAAGGAGATTGAAGGGTTAAGAAAGGAAGGAAGGAGAGAGAGATTGAAGTGGAAGGGATGGAGATGAAAGGAAGGAAGGAAGGAAGATTGAAGGGGAAGGAAGGAGATGGAGAAGAAAGGAGATTGAAGGGGGAAGGAAGGAGATGGAGAAGGAAGGAGATTGAAGAAGGAAGGAAGGAAGGAAGGAAGGAAGGAAGGAAGGAGAGAGAGTTTGAACGGGAAGGAAGGAAGGAAAAAAGGAAGGTAGATTGAAGGGGAAAGGAAGGAAGGAAGGAAGGAAGGAAGGAGAGAGAGATTGACGGGGAAGGGATTTGTATGGAGATGGAAGGAAGGAAGAAAGAAGGAAGATTGAAGGGGAAAGGAAGGAGATGGAGAAGGAAGTAGATTGAAGGGGGAAGGAAGAAAGGAAGGAAGGAGAGATTGAAGGGGAAGGGATGGAGACGGAGATGGAAGGAAGGAAGGAAGAAGATTGAAGGGGAAAGGAAGGAGATGGAGAAGGAAGGAAATTGAAGGGTTAAGAAAGGAAGGAAGGAGAGAGAGATTGAAGGGGGAAGAAAGGAAGGAAGGAGAGAGAGATTGAAGTGGAAGCGATGGAGATGGAGATGGAAGTAAGGAAGAAAGAAGGAAGATTGAAGGAAAAGGAAGGAGATGGAGAAGGAAGGTGATTGAAGAGGAAGGAAGGAAGGAAGGAAGGAAGGAAGTAGAGAGAGATTGAGAAGTGGAAGGAATGGAGATGGACGGAAGGAAGGAAGGAAGTAGTAGAGAGATTGAAGTGGAAGGGAAGGAGATGGAGATAGAAGGAAGAAAGAAGGGAAGATTGAAGCGGAAAGGAAGGAGAGGGAGAAGGAAGGAGATTGAAGGGGGAAGGAAGGAAAGAAGGAAGGAAGGAAGGAAGGAGAGAGAGATTGAAGGGGAAGGGATGGAGACGGAGATGGAAGGAAGGAAGAAAGGGGACAGAGATTGAAGGGGAAGGGATGGAGATGGAGATAGAAGGAAGAAAGAAGGAAGATTGAAGGGAAAAGGAAGGAGATGGAGAAGGAAGGAGATTGAAGGGGGAAGGAAGGAAGGAAGGAAGGAGAGAGAGATTGAAGGAGAAGGGATGGAGATGGCGATGAAAGGAAGGAAGAAAGAAGGAAGATTGAAGGGAAAAGGAAGGAGATGGAGAATGAAGGAGATTGAAGGGGGGAAGGAAGGAAGGAGAGAGAGACTGAAGGGGAAGGGATGGAGATGAAAGGAAAGGAAGATTGAAGGGGAAAGGAAGAAGATGGAGAAGGAAGGAGATGACGAGGAAGGAGAAAGGAAGGAAGGAAGGAAGGAAAGAAGGAAGGAAGGAAGGAAGGAAGTAGAGAGAGATTGAAAGGGAAGGATGGAGATGGAAGGAAGGAAGGAGGGAAGGAAGATTGAAGGGGAAAAGGAGACAGAGAAGGAAGGAGATTGAGGGGGAAGGAAGGAAGGAAGGAGAGAGAGATTGAAGTGGAAGGGAAGGAGATGGAGATAGAAGAAAGAAAGAAGGAAGATTGAAGGGGGAAGGAAGGAAGGAGAGAGAGATTGAAGGGGAAAGGAAAGAGATGGATAAGGAAGGAGATTGAAGGGGATATGAAGGAAGGAAGGAGAGAGATTGAAGGAGAAGGGATGGAGATGGAGATGGAAGGAAGGAAGAAAGAAGGAAGATTGAAGGGGAAAAGAAGGAGATGGAGAAGGAAGGAGATTGAAGGCGGAAGGAAGGAAGGTAGGAAGGAAGGAAGGAAGGAAGGAAGGAAGGAAGGAAGGAAGGAAGGAGAGAGAGATTGAGAAGTGGAAGGAATGGAGATGGACGGAAGGAAGGAAGGAAGTAGAGAGAGATTGAAGTGGAAGGGAAGGAGATGGAGATAGAAGGAAGAAAGAAGGAAGATTGAAGGGGAAAGAAGGAGATGGAGAAGGAAGGAGATTGAAGGCGGAAGGAAGGAAGGTAGGAAGGAAGGAAGGAAGGAAGGAAGGAAGGAAGTAGAGAGAGATTGAGAAGTGGAAGGAATGGAGATGGACGGAAGGAAGGAAGGAAGTAGAGAGAGATTGAAGTGGAAGGGAAGGAGATGGAGATAGAAGGAAGAAAGAAGGAGATTGAAGCGGAAAGGAAGGAGAGGGAGAAGGAAGGAGATTGAAGGGGGAAGGAAGGAAGGAAGGAAGGAAGGAAGGAAGGAAGGAGAGAGAGATTGAAGGGGAAGGGATGGAGACGGAGATGGAAGGAAGGAAGAAAGGGGACAGAGATTGAAGGGGAAGGGATGGAGATGCAGATAGAAGGAAGAAAGAAGGAAGATTGAAGGGAAAAGGAAGGAGATGGAGAAGGAAGGAGATTGAAGGGGGAAGGAAGGAAGGAAGGAAGGAGAGAGAGATTGAAGGAGAAGGGATGGAGATGGCGATGAAAGGAAGGAAGAAAGAAGGAAGATTGAAGGGAAAAGGAAGGAGATGGAGAATGAAGGAGATTGAAGGGGGAAGGAAGGAACGAGAGAGAGACTGAAGGGGAAGGGATGGAGATGAAAGGAAAGGAAGATTGAAGGGGAAAGGAAGAAGATGGAGAAGGAAGGAGATTGACGAGGAAGGAAGAAAGGAAGGAAGGAAGGAAGGAAAGAAGGAAGGAAGGAAGGAAGGAAGTAGAGAGAGATTGAAAGGGAAGGGATGGAGATGGAAGGAAGGAAGGAGGGAAGGAAGATTGAAGGGGAAAAGGAGACAGAGAAGGAAGGAGATTGAGGGGGAAGGAAGGAAGGAAGGAGAGAGAGATTGAAGTGGAAGGGAAGGAGATGGAGATAGAAGAAAGAAAGAAGGAAGATTGAAGGGGAAAGGAAGGAGATGGAGAAGGAAGTAGATTGAAGGGGGAAGGAAGAAGGAAGGAAGGAGAGATTGAAGGGGAAGGGATGGAGACGGAGATGGAAGGAAGGAAGGAAGGAAGATTGAAGGGGAAAGGAAGGAGATGGAGAAGGAAGGAAATTGAAGGGTTAAGAAAGGAAGGAAGGAGAGAGAGATTGAAGGGGGAAGAAGGAAGGAAGGAGAGAGAGATTGAAGTGGAAGCGATGGAGATGGAGATGGAAGTAAGGAAGAAAGAAGAAGATTGAAGGGAAAGGAAGGAGATGGAGAAGGAAGGTGATTGAAGAGGAAGGAAGGAAGGAAGGAAGGAAGGAAGTAGAGAGAGATTGAGAAGTGGAAGGAATGGAGATGGACGGAAGGAAGGAAGGAAGTAGAGAGAGATTGAAGTGGAAGGGAAGGAGATGGAGATAGAAGGAAGAAAGAAGGAAGATTGAAGCGGAAAGGAAGGAGAGGGAGAAGGAAGGAGATTGAAGGGGGAAGGAAGGAAAGAAGGAAGGAAGGAAGGAAGGAGAGAGAGATTGAAGGGGAAGGGATGGAGACGGAGATGGAAGGAAGGAAGAAAGGGGACAGAGATTGAAGGGGAAGGGATGGAGATGGAGATAGAAGGAAGAAAGAAGGAAGATTGAAGGGAAAGGAAGGAGATGGAGAAGGAAGGAGATTGAAGGGGAAGGAAGGAAGGAAGGAAGGAGAGAGAGATTGAAGGAGAAGGGATGGAGATGGCGATGAAAGGAAGGAAGAAAGAAGGAAGATTGAAGGGAAAAGGAAGGAGATGGAGAATGAAGGAGATTGAAGGGGAAGGAAGGAAGGAGAGAGAGACTGAAGGGGAAGGGATGGAGATGAAAGGAAAGGAAGATTGAAGGGGAAAGGAAGAAGATGGAGAAGGAAGGAGATTGACGAGGAAGGAAGAAAGGAAGGAAGGAAGGAAGGAAGGAAAGAAGGAAGGAAGGAAGGAAGGAAGTAGAGAGAGATTGAAAGGGAAGGGATGGAGATGGAAGGAAGGAAGGAGGGAAGGAAGATTGAAGGGGAAAAGGAGACAGAGAAGGAAGGAGATTGAGGGGGGAAGGAAGGAAGGAAGGAGAGAGAGATTGAAGTGGAAGGGAAGGAGATGGAGATAGAAGAAAGAAAGAAGGAAGATTGAAGGGGGAAGGAAGGAAGGAGAGAGAGATTGAAGGGGAAAGGAAAGAGATGGATAAGGAAGGAGATTGAAGGGGATATGAAGGAAGGAAGGAGAGAGATTGAAGGAGAAGGGATGGAGATGGAGATGGAAGGAAGGAAGAAAGAAGGAAGATTGAAGGGGAAAAGAAGGAGATGGAGAAGGAAGGAGATTGAAGGCGGAAGGAAGGAAGGTAGGAAGGAAGGAAGGAAGGAAGGAAGGAAGGAAGGAAGGAAGGAAGGAAGGAAGGAAGGAGAGAGAGATTGAGAAGTGGAAGGAATGGAGATGGACGGAAGGAAGGAAGGAAGTAGAGAGAGATTGAAGTGGAAGGGAAGGAGATGGAGATAGAAGGAAGAAAGAAGGAAGATTGAAGCGGAAAGGAAGGAGAGGGAGAAGGAAGGAGATTGAAGGGGGAAGGAAGGAAGGAAGGAAGGAAGGAAGGAAGGAGAGAGAGATTGAAGGGGAAGGGATGGAGACGGAGATGGAAGGAAGGAAGAAAGGGGACAGAGATTGAAGGGGAAGGGATGGAGATGGAGATAGAAGGAAGAAAGAAGGAAGATTGAAGGGAAAAGGAAGGAGATGGAGAAGGAAGGAGATTGAAGGGGGAAGGAAGGAAGGAAGGAAGGAGAGAGAGATTGAAGGAGAAGGGATGGAGATGGCGATGAAAGGAAGGAAGAAAGAAGGAAGATTGAAGGGAAAAGGAAGGAGATGGAGAATGAAGGAGATTGAAGGGGGAAGGAAGGAACGAGAGAGAGACTGAAGGGGAAGGGATGGAGATGAAAGGAAAGGAAGATTGAAGGGGAAAGGAAGAAGATGGAGAAGGAAGGAGATTGACGAGGAAGGAAGAAAGGAAGGAAGGAAGGAAGGAAAGAAGGAAGGAAGGAAGGAAGGAAGTAGAGAGAGATTGAAAGGGAAGGGATGGAGATGGAAGGAAGGAAGGAGGGAAGGAAGATTGAAATGGAAAAGGAGACAGAGAAGGAAGGAGATTGAGGGGGAAGGAAGGAAGGAAGGAGAGAGAGATTGAAGTGGAAGGGAAGGAGATGGAGATAGAAGAAAGAAAGAAGGAAGATTGAAGGGGGAAGGAAGGAAGGAGAGAGAGATTGAAGGGGAAAGGAAAGAGATGGATAAGGAAGGAGATTGAAGGGGATATGAAGGAAGGAAGGAGAGAGATTGAAGGAGAAGGGATGGAGATGGAGATGGAAGGAAGGAAGAAAGAAGGAAGATTGAAGGGGAAAAGAAGGAGATGGAGAAGGAAGGAGATTGAAGGCGGAAGGAAGGAAGGTAGGAAGGAAGGAAGGAAGGAAGGAAGGAAGGAAGGAAGGAAGGAAGGAAGGAGAGAGATTGAAGGGGAAGGGATGGAGATGGATGGAAAAAAGGAAGGAAGGAAGATTGAAGGGGAAAAGAAGGAGACGGAGAAGGAAGGAGATTGAAGGATGAAGGAAGGAAGGAAGGAAGGAAGGAAGGAAGGAAGGAAGGAAGGAAGGAAAGAGAGATTGAAGGGGAAGTGTGGAGACAGAGATAGAAGGAAGAAAGGAAGGAAGGAAGGAAGGAAGGAAGGAAGGAAGGAAGGAAGTAGTGAAATATTGAAGGGGAAGGGATGGAGATGGATGGAAGGAAGGAAGGAAGGAAGATTGAAGGGGAAAAGAAGGAGACGGAGAAGGAAGGAAATTGAAGGAGGAAGGAAGGAAGGAAGGAAAGAAGGAAGGAAGGAAGGAAGGAAGGAAGGAAAGAGAGATTGAAGGGGAAGGGTGGAGACGGAGATAGAAGGAAGGAAGGAAGATTGAAGGGGAAGGAAGGAGATGGAGAAGAAAGGAGATTGAAGGGGGAAGGAAGGAGATGGAGAAGGAAGGAGATTGAAGAAGGAAGGAAGGAAGGAAGGAAGGAAGGAAGGAAGGAAGGAGAGAGAGATTGAAGGGGAAAGGAAGGATGGAAGGAAGGAGAGAGAGATTGAAGGGGAAGGGATGCTTATGGAGATGGAAGGAAGGAAGAAAGAAGGAAGATTGAAGGGGAAAGGAAGGAGATGGAGAAGGAAGTAGATTGAAGGGGGAAGGAAGAAAGGAAGAAAGGAGAGATTGAAGGGGAAGGGATGTAGACGGAGATGGAAGGAAGGAAGGAAGATTGAAGGGGAAAGGAAGGAGATGGAGAAGGAAGGAAATTGAAGGGTTAAGAAAGGAAGGAGAGAGAGATTGAAGGGGAAGAAAGGAAGGAAGGAGAGAGAGATTGAAGTGGAAGGGATGGAGATGGAGATGGAAGTAAGGAAGAAAAAGAAGATTGAAGGGAAAAGGAAGGAGATGGAGAAGGAAGGAGATTGAAGAGGAAGGAAGGAAGGACGGAAGGAAGGAAGGAAGTAGAGAGAGATTGAGAAGTGGAAGGGATGGAGATGGATGGAAGGAAGGAAGGAAGTAGAGAGAGATTGAAGTGGAAGGGAAGGAGATGGAGATAGAAGGAAGAAAGAAGGAAGATTGAAGGGGAAATGAAGGAGAGGGAGAAGGAAGGAGATTGAAGGGGGAAGGAAGGAAGGAAGGAAGGAAGGAAGGAAGGAAGGAAGGAAGGAAGGAAGGAAGGAGAGAGAGATTGAAGGGGAAGGGATGGAGGCGGAGATGGAAGGAAGGAAGAAAGGGGAGAGTGATAGAAGGGGAAGGGATGGAGATGGAGATAGAAGGAAGAAAGAAGGAAGATTGAAGGGAAAAGGAAGGAGATGGAGAAGGAAGGAGATTGAAGGGAGAAGGAAGGAAGGAAGGAGAGAGAGATTGAAGGAGAAGGGATGGAGATGGAGATGGAAGGAAGGAAGAAAGAAGGAAGATTGAAGAGGAAAAGATGGAGATGGAGAAGGAAGGAGATTGAAGAGGGAAGGAAAGAAGGAAGGAGAGCGATTGAAGGGGAAAGGAAGGAGATGGAGAATGAAGGAGATTGAAGGGGGAAGGAAGGAAGGAGAGAGAGACTGAAGGGGAAGGGATGGAGATGAAAGGAAAGGAAGATTGAAGGGGAAAGGAGGAAGATGGAGAAGGAAGGAGATTGACGAGGAAGGAAGGAAGGAAGGAAGGAAGGAAGGAAGTAGAGAGAGATTGAAAGGGAAGGGATGGAGATGGAAGGAAGGAAAGAGGGAAGGAAGATTGAAGGGGAAAAGGAGACAGAGAAGGAAGGAGATTGAGGGGGGAAGGAAGGAAGGAAGGAGAGAGAGATTGATGTGGAAGGGAAGGAGATGGAGATAGAAGGAAGAAAGAAGGAAGATTGAAGGGGGAAGGAAGGAAGGAGAGAGAGATTGAAGGGGAAAGGAAAGAGATAGATAAGGAAGGAGATTGAAGGGGGAATGAAGGAAGGAAGGAGAGAGATTGAAGGAGAAGGGATGGAGATGGAGATGGAAGGAAGGAAGAAAGAAGGAAGATTGAAGGGGAAAAGAAGGAGATGGAGAAGGAAGGAGATTGAAGGGGGAAGGAAGGAAAGAGATTGAAGGGAAAGGAAGGAGATGGAGAAGGAAGGAGATTGAGGGGGGAAGGAAGGGAGGAAGGAAGGAAGGACTAAAGGAAGGAAGGAAGGAGAGAGAGACTGAAAGCAAGGGTTGGAGATGGAGATGGAAGGAAGGAAGAAAAAAGGAAGATTGAAGGGGAAAGGAAGGAGATGGAGAAGGAAGGAGATTGAAGGGGGAAGGAAGGAAGGAGAGATTGAAGGGGAAGGGATGCGTATGGAGATGGAAGGAAGGAGGAAAGAAGGAAGATTGAAGGGGAAAGGAAGGAGATGGATAAGGACGGAGAATGAAGGCGGAAGGAAGGAAGGAAGGAAGGAAGGAAGGAAGGAAGGAAGGAAGGAAGGAAGGAAGGAAGGAAGGAAGGAAGGAAGTAGTGAGATATTGAAGGGGAAGGGATGGAGATGGATGGAAGGAAGGAAGGAAGGAAGATTGAAGGGGAAAGGAAGGAGATGGAGAAGGAAGGAGATTGAAGGATGGAGGAAGGAATGAAGGAAGGAAGGAAGGAAGGAAGGAAGGAAGGAAGGAAGGAAAGAGAGATTGAAGTGGAAGGGAAGGAGATGGAGATAGAAGGAAGAAAGAAGGAAGATTGAAGGGGGAAGGAAGGAAGGAGAGAGAGATTGAAGGGGAAAGGAAAGAGATGGATAAGGAAGGAGATTGAAGGGGGAATGAAGGAAGGAAGGAGAGAGATTGAAGGAGAAGGGATGGAGATGGAGATGGAAGGAAGGAAGAAAGAAGGAAGATTGAAGGGGAAAAGAAGGAGATGGAGAAGGAAGGAGATTGAAGGGGGAAGGAAGGAAGGAAGGAAGGAAGGAAGGAAGGAGAGCGACTGAAAGGGAAAAGAAGGAGATGGAGAAGGAAGGAGATTGAAGGGGGAAGGAAGGAAGGAAGGAGAGAGAGATTGAAGGAGAAGGGATGGAGATGGAGATGGAAGGAAGGAAGAAAGAAGGAAAATTGAAGGAGAAAGGAAGAAGATGGAGAAGGAAGGAGATTGAAGGGGGAAGGAAGGAAAGAGATTGAAGGGAAAGGAAGGAGATGGAGAAGGAAGGAGATTGAAGGGGGAAGGAAGGAAGGAAGGAAGGAAGGAAGGAAGGAAGGAAGGAAGGAAGGAAGGAAGGAGAGAGAGACTGAAAGCAAGGGTTGGAGATGGAGATGGAAGGAAGGAAGAAAGAAGGAAGATTGAAGGGGAAAGGAAGGAGATGGAGAATGAAGGAGATTGAAGGGGGAAGGAAGGAAGGAGAGAGAGACTGATGGGGAAGGGATGGAGATGAAAGGAAAGGAAGATTGAAGGGGAAATGAAGGAGATGGAGAATGAGGAGATTGAAGGGGGAAGGAAGGAAGGAGAGAGAGATTGAAGGGGAAGGGATAGAGATGAAAGGAAAGGAAGATTGAAGGGGAAAGGAAGAAGATGGAGAAGGAAGGAGATTGAAGAGGAAGGAAGGAAGTAGAAAGAGATTGAAGGGGAAGGGATGGAGATGGATGGTAGGAAGGAAGGAAGATTGAAGGGGAAAAGAAGGAGATGGAGAAGGATGGAGATTGAAGGGTTAAGAAAGGAAGGAAGGAGAGAGAAATTGAAGGGGGAAGAAAGGAAGGAAGGAGAGAGAGTTTGAAGTGGAAGGGATGGAGATGGAGATGGAAGTAAGGACGAAAGAAGGAAGATTGAAGGAAAAAGAAGGAGATGGAGAAGGAAAGAGATTGAAGAGGAAGAAAGGAAGGAAGGAAGGAAGGAAGGAAGGAAGGAAGGAAGTAGAGAGAGATTGAGAAGTGGAAGGGATAGAGATGGATGGAAGGAAGGAAGAAAGGAGAGAAAGAGATTGAGAGATTGAAGGGGGAAGGAAGGAAAGAGTTTGAAGGGAAAGGAAGGAGATGGAGAAGGAAAGAGATTGAAGTGGAAGGAAGGAAGGAAGGAAGGAAGGAAGGAAGGAAGGAAGGAAGGAAGGAAGTAGAGAGAGATTGAGAAGTGGAAGGGATAGAGATGGATGGAAGGAAGGAAGGAAGAAAGGAGAGAAAGGGATTGAGAGATTGAAGGGGGAAGGAAGAAAGAGTTTGAAGGGAAAGGAAGGAGATGGAGAAGGAAGGAGATTGAAGGGGGAAGGAAGGAAGGAAGGAAGGAAGGAGGGAAGGAAGGAAGGAAGGAAGGAAAGAGAGAGAGACTGAAAGGGAAGGGATGGAGATGGAAGGAAGGATGAAAGAAGGAAAATTGAAGGGGAAAGGAAGGAGATGGAGAAGGAAGGAGATTGAAGGTGGAAGGAAGGAAGGAAGGAAGGAAGGAAGGAAGGAAGGAAGGAAGGAAGGAGAGAGATTGAAGGGGAAGGAATGGAGAGGAGATGGAGATGGAAGGAAGGAAGGAAGTAGTGAGATATTGAAGGGGAAGGGATGGAGATGGATGGAAGGAAGGAAGGAAGATTGAAGGGGAAAAGCAGGAGACGGAGAAGGAAGGAGATTGAAGGGGGAAGGAAGGAAGGAGAGAGAGATTGCAGGGGAAGGGATGCGTATGGAGATGGAAGGAAGGAAGAAAGAAGGAAGATTGAAGGGGAAAGGAAGGAGATGGAGAAGGAAGGAGATTGAAGGATGAAGGAAGGAAGGAAGAGGAAGGAAGGAAGGAAGGAAGGAAGGAAGGAAGGAAGGAAGGAAGGAAGGAAAGAGAGATTGAAGGGGAAGGGTGGATTCGGAGATATAAGGAAGCAAGGGTAGGAAGATTGAAGGGGAAAGGAAGGAGATGGAGAAGGAAGGAGATTGAAGGGTTAAGAAAGGAAGGAAGGAGAGAGAGATTGAAGTGGAAGGGATGGAGATGAAAGGAAGGAATGAAGGAAGATTGAAGGGGAAGGAAGGAGATGGAGAAGAAAGGAGATTGAAGGGGGAAGGAAGGAGATGGAGAAGAAGGAGATTGAAGAAGGAAGGAAGGAAGGAGAGAGAGATTGAAGGGGAAGGAAGGAAGGAAGGAAGAAAGGAAGGTAGATTAAAGGGGAAGGACGGAAGGAAGGAAAAGAGAGAGATTGAAGGGGAAGGGATGCGTATGGAGATGGAAGGAAGGAAGAAAGAAGGAAGATTGAAGGGGAACGGAAGGGGATGGAGAAGTAAGGAGATTGAAGGAGGGAGGAAGGAAGGAAGGAAGGAAGAAGGAAGGAAGGAAGGAAGGAGGAAGGAAGGAAGGAAGGAAGGAAGGAAGGAAGGAAGGAAGGAAGGAGAGAGAGATTGAAGGGGAAGGGATGGCGACGGAGATGGAAGGAAGGAAGGAAGGAAGATTGAAGGGGAAAGGAAGGAGTTGGAGAAGGAAGGAATTGAAGGGTTAAGAAAGGAAGGAGAGAGAAATTGAAGGGGGAAGAAAGGAATGAAGGAGAGAGAGATTGAAGTGGAAGGGATGGAGATGGAGATGGAATGAGGAAGAAAGAAGGAAGATTGAATGGAAAAGGAAGGAGATGGAGAAGGAAGGAGATTGAAGAGGAAGGAAGGAAGGAAGGAAGTAGAGAGATATTGAGAAGTGGAAGGGATGGAGATGGATGGAAGGAAGGAAGGAAGGAAGGAAGGACGTAGATGAGAGATTGAAGGGGAAGGGATGGAGATGGATGGAAGGAAGGAAGGAAGATTGAAGGGGAAAAGAAGGAGACGGAGAAGGAAGGAGTTTGAAGTGGGAAGTAAGGAAGGAGAGAGAGATTGCAGGGGAAGGGATGCGTATGGAGATGGAAGGAAGGAAGAAAGGAGAGAGAGATTGAAGGGGAAGAGATGGAGATGGAGATAGAAGGAAGGAAGGAAGGAAGATTGAAGGGGAAAGGTAGGAGAGGGAGAAGGAAGGAGATTGAAGGGGGAAGGAAGGAAGGAAGAAAGGAAGGAAGGAAGGAAGGAAGGAAGGAAGGAGAGAGAGATTGAAGGGGAAGGGATGGAGACGAAGATGGAAGGAAGGAAGAAAGGAGAGAGAGATTGCAGGGGAAGGGATGGAGATGGAGATAGAAGGAAGAAAGAAGGAAGATTGAAGGGAAAAGGAAGGAGATGGAGAAGGAAGGAGATTGAAGGGGGAAGGAATGAAGGAAGGAGAGAGAGATTGAAGGAGAAGGGATGGAGATGGAGATGGAAGGAAGGAAGAAAGAAGGAAGATTGAAGGGGAAAAGAAGGAGATGGAGAAGGAAGGAGATTGAAGGGGGAAGGAAGGAAGGAGAGAGAGATTGAAGGGGAAGGGATAGAGATGAAATGAAAGGAAGATTGAAGGGGAAAGGAAGAAGATGGAGAAGGAAGGAGATTGAAGAGGAAGGAAGGAAGGAAGGAAGGAAGGGAAGGAAGGAAGGAAGTAGAAAGAGATTGAAGGGGAAGGGATGGAGATGGATGGAAGGAAGGAAGTAAGGAAGATTGAAGGGGAAAAGAAGGAGACGGAGAAGGAAGGAGATTGAAGGGTAAGAAAGGAAGGAAGGAGAGAGAATTGAAGGGGGAAGGAAGGAAGGAAGGAGAGAGAGATTGAAGTGGAAGGGATGGAGATGGAGATGGAAGTAAGGACGAAAGAAGGAAGATTGAAGGGAAAAAGAAGGAGATGGAGAAGGAAAGAGATTGAAGAGGAAGGAAGGAAGGAAGGAAGGAAGGAAGGAAGGAAGGAAGGAAGTAGAGAGAGATTGAGAAGTGGAAGGGATGGAGATGGATGGAAGGAAGGAAGAAAGGAGAGAAAGAGATTGAGAGATTGAAGGGGGAAGGAAGGAAAGAGTTTGAAGGGAAAGGAAGGAGATGGAGAAGGAAGGAGATTGAAGGGGGAAGGAAGGAAGGAAGGAAGGAAGGAAGGAAGGAAGGAAGGAAGGAAGGAAGGAAGGAAGGAGAGAGAGACTGAAAGGGAAGGGATGGAGATGGAGATGGAAGGAAGGAAGAAGAAGGAAGATTGAAGGGGAAAGGTAGGAGATGGAGAAGGAAGGAGATTGAAGGGGGAAGGAAGGAAGGAGAGAGAGACTGACAGGGAAGGGATGGAGATGAAAGGAAAGGAAGATTGAAGGGGAAATGCAGGAGATGAAGAAGGAAGGAGATTGAAGGGGGAAGGTAGGAGATGGAGAAGGAAGGAGATTGAAGGGGGAAGGAAGGAAGGAGAGAGAGACTGACAGGGAAGGGATGGAGATGAAAGGAAAGGAAGATTGAAGGGGAAATGCAGGAGATGAAGAAGGAAGGAGATTGAAGGGGGATGGTAGGAGATGGAGAAGGAAGGAGATTGAAGGGGGAAGGAAGGAAGGAGAGAGAGACTGACAGGGAAGGGATGGAGATGAAAGGAAAGGAAGATTGAAGGGGAAATGCAGGAGATGAAGAAGGAAGGAGATTGAAGGTGGAAGGTAGGAGATGGAGAAGGAAGGAGATTGAAGGGGGAAGGAAGGAAGGAGAGAGAGACTGACAGGGAAGGGATGGAGATGAAAGGAAACGAAGATTGAAGGGGAAATGCAGGAGATGAAGAAGGAAGGAGATTGAAGGGGGAAGGTAGGAGATGGAGAAGGAAGGAGATTGAAGGGGGAAGGAAGGAAGGAAAGAAAGAGAGATTGAAGTGGAAGGGATGGAGATGGAAGGAAGGAAGAAAGAAGGAAGATTAAAGGGAAAAGGAAGGAGATGGAGAAGGAAGGAGATTGAAGAGGAAGGAAGGAAGGAAGGAGAGAGAGATTGAAGGGGAAGGGATGGAGACGGAGATGGAAGGAAGGAAGAAAGAAGGAAGATTGAACGGGAAAGGAAGGGGATGGAGAAGGAAGGAGATTGAAGGAGGAAGGAAGGAAGGAAGGAAGGAAGGAAGGAAGGAAGGAAGGAAGGAAGGAAGGAAGGAGAGAGAGATTGAAGGGGAAGGGATGGAGACGGAGATGGAAGGAAGGAAGAAAGAGAGAGATTGAAGGGGAAGGGATGGAGATGGAGATAGAAGGAAGGAAGATTGAAGCGAAAAAAGAAGGAGATGGAGAAGGAAGTAAAGTGGTACCGGGGAAAATACTGATGGTCCGACAAAGAATGTGTATAAAAGGCAGATGGCCCGACAAAGAAATGTGTGTGAAAGGGACGTTTGTTTTTGCTTACCAGACTGCTCTTAAATTTAGAATGGCCAGACATCCTGTTCTCAGCTCTGCACATGATATATTACTAACTGCCTATCACATGGTGTATCTAAACTGCTTAACACTTGATATATTACTGATTGCTAAAAGCATTCCGCTGTAAAAGAGGAACTATCGATTATAGATCTGTCTAGTAGTTTTCCTATGTTAGAATAAGGAACTATAGAATGTAACCATGTATGGAATGTGACCTGCTCAGGAAATAACCCCGTCTGAAGGGTTATAAAAATGGTCATCAATGCACAGCCTGTTGTTCAGACTCTTTAGCCACGATGGCTCTCTGAACCTGCACAATAAACTTCCCTTTCCTTGAAAGAGCTGACTCAAGTCTTTCATTTTCTACAACATTTTCTGGTGCATTGGCCAGGAAAGTTCTTGAGTGAGGCAATGTTTCGCTGAGGACGGCTTGACCCTTCGGACCTGCTGGAAAGCCATCTCTGAACTATTCTCCAGGCGCCGTGGGGGTGTGTTTCCTCCAGGAGACAGCTGTGGCTTCTCAGCAGAGCCGACAGTACTGAAGGCCAGTCCAAGAACCCTTTGGGAAAGGAAAGGAAGTCTGAACCAGCTCCTGGCCAGGACGGGTGTAACTACAAGGCAGGCGAGTATGTGTTTAAAGTAATGGTACCTATCTCATTTGAAGATAGAAGAGGGGGCCTGATCACTCCCCTGGACTCGGGACAGCGATCCTAAAGAAGTCCGTGTTAGGTTGTGTGGGTGGTTAAGCCAGTGCATTCCCTACTAGTGACCGTTGGAACGTCCGGCGCTGTAGGTCATTGGCAGTGTATTAAGATGGGGGGGGCGTAGTAGCGTTCCCAGCACCCCGCTGGAATGCATGTTAAAAGGATTTGATAAATATTTTAATCGTACCCAGTAGAGGGTCCCCTTACCCTAAGGTAACTAAGGATAGGCTGAGGCATCTGTGTGAATATCAATGGCCCCTTATGGAAGTGGGGTGGCCCCCAGAGGGAACTTTTAATCTCCAAATCATTGATGACTTAACTTCTCTGATAGCAGCAAATGAAGAAAACTATCCTAACCTATTTCAGTATATTGATCAGTGGGGTGATGCTGTTGCAGGACAGGCAGATGAGTTATTGCAAAGTCAGGCTGAAATGGTTCGTTTGTGTGTGGGTAGACCTAAGGAAAAAAAGCTTCAGGTTGAGACTAAAAGAGTTAGGGATGTGCAGATTTTAGAGACTAAGGCACAGGTCGGCAACCTGCGGCTCCGGAGCCGCATGCGGCTCTTTGAGCCTTCCCCTGCGGCTCCCAGCCTCCTCTGCCTTTGCAGAGAGAGACAGAGAGAGGAATTGCGCTTCCCTGCTTCTCTCTCTCTCTCTTTGTGTGTGTGTGTGTGTGTGGTTGTGTGTGTGTGGTTGTGTGTGTGTGTGTGTAAAAGAGAGTGCACTCACAGTGTTCTCCGAGGAGCTGAAAAGCTTTCTGGGTGGAGCTCCTCCCTTTGCTGCGTCTCTGCAGGAAGCAGGAAGCAGGAAGGGCAGGAGAGATCTAGCTAGCCCAGCTAGGCTGACTCAGGAATTCTGGGAGTTGAAGTCCATGAGTCATAAAAGAGACGAGGTTGCCTACCCCTGATCTTGTTGGACAACAGCCTGAAGCTTGTCAGGTGAGCAGCAGATAGGAGAGGGGGGGGGGGGGAGAAAGAGAGAGAGAGAAAGAGAGAGAGGGGGAGAGAGAGAGAGAGAGAAAGAAAGAGAGCGGGGGAAGAGGAGTGGCAGACCAAGGGCAGATAGAGAGGGAGGGAGAGAGGGAGAGAGACCCTTTTGACATCTAAAATGAAGATAACACTGCATATATCCTTTTTACCTGTGTGTGTATGTGTGTGTGTGTGTGTGTGTGTGTGTATGTATATATATATATACATACATACATATACATATACATATACATATATATATATATATATATATATACACACACACACACATACATACACACACACAAACACACACACACAAACACACACACACCTATAATAAAGGTTAAAAAGGATATATGCAGTGTTATCTTCATTTTAGATATCAAAATGGTTTTGCGGCTCCCAGTGTTTTGTTTTTGGTGGGAAACGGGTCCAAGTGGCTCTTTGCCTACCCCTGGACTAAGGTATCAGATGTAAAGAAAGAGATAAAGGTGGAAGTAGAGGAAGTAATCCTTAGACCCCCTCCCTATGTGCCGGCCTTTCCCCCATGCCCCCAGTGCTAGCTGCAGCAGCTGCTGTGCCTGGGGACATGCAACCAGTTGTGAGGCAGAAACAAAGGGGGAGGCTGTCAGCCCCCAAGGAGGAAGGGGATTTGGAAGGTCTCTCTGTAAATGTGAGGGGAGAAGTAAGTAAAGAGGACGTGGCAGGATGTACAGCAATTGTTGAATACTTTGTTGACTCCCGAGGAAAGGGAGAAATGGAGAACTGCGGTTAGGCAGTGTTTGAAGGATAGGTTGCCTTCTGTGCGAGATATACAGCCAGAGATGGAAGCCAGGGCACCGGAAAAGGACCCTGAATGGAATACACAAAATCCAGCACATATGACATTGTTAAAGAAATATCAGAATCTAGTGGTGGAGGCTCTTCGCAAGGCTGGAAAGCCTCCTGTGAACATGTCAAAGCCTTCTTTAGTGATGCAGGAAGCAGATGAAAGTCCGGAAAGTTTCTTGCAGAGGTTGATTGAGGCTTATGAGCTTTATACACAGGTTGATCCAAGGAGTGGAGATAATGTGCGAATGTTGAATGAGAGGTTCATGGCGCAGAGTTATGAAGATATAAGAAAGAAGTTGCAGAGGTTGGAGGGAGCATTAGGAAAGAACACTACAGAATTGTTGGAAGTGGCCAGGAAAGTGTTTGTTAATAGGGATAAGGTGGAAAAACAGGAAAGAGATGCTAGAATGCATAAGAAGACTGAGTTGTTGGCTGTGGCATTGCAAGGAGGGATCATGCTGGGACCTAATCAGTGTGCTAATTGTAAGGAGGAAGGTCATCGGCAAAGAGAATGTCCAAGAAGGCAGATGCGAGGAAGAGGTTGGGGAGGAAGAGAAGGCAGAAGCCGTGGAGGTGTTGGCAGTGCCCCCCCCATGCACTCCCCCTTCATGGGTAGAGGGCAGAGAGGGGCTCCAGGGAATGTAAGAGATGGTCTGAGGAATGTAAGAGATTGGAATAGAGAGAGGGAAGTTGAAGGAATTGGATTGGCAGGGACCGGATGGATGGATTGAGCAAGGACATAGAGCTTTAGGCTGGGAGAGGAAACAAGCTGTGCTAGCTATTGCTGAACCCCTTAATAGGCGGCAACTAAGGGGGTTTTTAGGTTTGGCAGGATTTTGCAGGATATGGATACCATAATTTTGCTCTATTAGCAGCACCTCTTTATTCAGCTACAAAAGGAGGTGATAGAGAACCTTTTGAATGGGAGGGAGAACAAAAGAATGCCTTTAGGGAAGTGAAACAAACCTCCCTTCATCAGCGCCGGCTTTAGCTTTGCCTAACTTAGAAAAGCCTTTCAATTTGTATGTTGATACCAGGAAGAGTGTTGCCTTGGGGGTGTTGACTCAACAATTAGGACAGTGGCAGCGCCCGGTGGCTTACTTATCTAAGCAATTGGATGGGGTTGCCCAAGGCTGGCCACATTGCTTGATGGTTCTTGCTGCTATAGCAGTCCTTTTACAGGATTGTAATAAATTGACCTTCTCATGTCCCATCAGTGTCCACACCCCTCATGCAGTTCATTCTATCTTGCATAATAAAGGGTATCTGTGGATCAGCAGTCAAAGGCTTTTTAAGTATCAGGCAATGATGATTGAAAACCCTCAAGTGAAATTAGTGGTGTCTAACCGGCTAAACCCTGCCACCCTATTGCCCACAGAAGTGGATTCAGAACATAACTGCTTGCAAGTTTTGGAAACTGTATACTCAAGCCGTCCGGATTTATCTGATATTCCTCTTCAGGATGCTGCCCTGAATTGGTATACAGACGGCTCGAGTTACATGCAGGATGGGAGAAGGGTTTCTGGATATGCTATTGTAAATGATGAGGAAGTGGTGGAAAGTAGTCCACTAGGAGCAAGCTGCAGTGCTCAAGTAGCAGAATTATGGGCATTAATTAGGGCATTGGAAAGAGCTGAAGGGGAAACTTTGAATGTTTGGACTGATAGTAAATATGCTTTTCTAACTCTGCATGCTCATGGTGCTGTGTATAAGGAGAGGGGATTCAGGGATTCGGCTGGCAAACATGGGTTACATGGACACTTGATAAAGCATCTTCTCGATGCAGTACAAAAGCCAGCAAAGGTTTCAGTTATGCATTGTAAAGGGCCATCAGGGGGGAGTGTGGACTCTGAAAATGGTGCAAGAACTAAATAAGCAAGTGGAAAAACTTAGGGACTATGTTGTTGAGCAAACACCTCCTAAACTAATAACAAGATGTCATCCCTTTAAACCAGGGGATAGGGTGTGGGTGAAACATTGGAAACATGAACAACTGGAGGGGAGATGGAAAGGACCTTATGAAGTAATAATGTCCTCTCCTTTAGCAATAAAGATTGCAGAATCTAAATCCTGGATTCACTGGACCAGAGTTAAAGCAGCCGCAGAACCTCTGTGGACAGTGACCAGGGACCCCAAGGTTCCCACCAAACTTACTCTTAAACGTGTTTAGTATGTTTAATGAATATTTTATTGTTTGTATACCAGATATTATATTAGCACAAGTATATCCTGCACATATATCTACGGCTGTCTGGCTGAAATTCAACCCCCTGCTAAGCCACACCCGGAAGCTGGCTTTCTATGCACGGGAGAAGAAAGGATGAAAGGCTTCCTTTTGCTTTTATATAGTACTATTGTTGCATGTAATAATGTTTGTCTTTCTAATTTAGGCCAATGGAGCAAGCCAGAAGAAGCTCCACGCATTATTCAATCTTATGCTATAGGCACTGGCACTTGTGAAGGTCACCCCCTATTGGTTTTTCACCAGAATGCTGGAATGGTATCTTGCCTCATCCTTGTCAATTTCCACTAGTGTTTGACAGAATAGTTAAAGAAGCTTGTATGACAAGACAACCTGTCAATCCCGAAGCCTGTCAGTATGTTGGGTATATTCTTAGGAAAGGCATATGTGTAAAGGCCCCATATAAGAAGCCTCCTCCTCCTGTTACTCTGGAGTGTGGGCCTCCCTTATCCTGGGGATGGGAGCGGGTCACCCTAGTCTTGCAGTTGAAGACGGGATGAAAGGGGACTTGCATCGTACATGTTATCCCGGTGGAATTTGGAGTTACTATCCAAAGACCCCCGAGGAAGCGCCCAGAGAGAAAACATAGTAGAAGGTCCCATCAGAATAAGGATATGCCCCATCCATTGGAGTCGAGGATGCAATATAATTTGTGGGTCCAATTGGCTAAACTAGCCAACACAACTGATTTTTGCCTTTCTGAAGCATATGACATGGAGAATCTGCTGTCCACATGTATAATACCAGTATGTGTTCCTGTCACAGCAGCCAAGGAGTTCAGTCAACACGAGTTTAAAGAAAATATAGGCTATGAGACAATGTACAACTGGGGTCACATTTCCAAGTTTTTACCCACTGATGCTTTAGCTTTACATACTCCTAACGTAGCCATTCCAGAAGACTTACAATGTGCACATATCACAGGGTGTGAGCAGAATACACCTTCACCTCATTGCCTGAAAGCGAGCCAAGAAAAGCTGAATTGCCCATCTTTCCAATCAGTGTCCTTTGGTTATGCAAACATATGGTTACCTAAAGGGTGGTTCTTCACATGTGGGAAAGACATTTTTAATTATATCCCTGCCAATTTAAGCACATCACATTGTTGTTTAAGTAGACTGACTACCTTTTTACCAGATAGATCACTTTTCACCACCCCTAACACCACACGGTACAAAAGGGCCGAGGTACTAACAGAGGATTGTGAGTCATCTCGCACTCTTCTGAATGCGGCAGAATACAATGCTTTGGCTGTCTCATTGGTGGGAGTTCCTGCACTTGCTCTAAGGGCACATGTCAACATAAATTCTGTGGCCTGCAACTTGGCTAAAACTATAAATGCCACTTCAATAGCCTTGTCTGCCATCAATCAGGAGATGATAGAATTACGCAAGGCCATTTTGCAAAATAGGGCAGCCATCGACTATCTTTTACTTCGCCAACGTATGGGATGTGAGGCCTTTGAGGGGATGTGTTGTTTTAACCTCTCAGATCAATTCCCCGTCATAAATAAACAAATCAAAGTACTCCATAAAATGGCCTCAGAGCTGCAAATAGATTCCCTGGGAAATTGGTGGAGTAACTTATGGTCTTGGCTCCCAATAGGCCTTATTGGAAACATCATAAGAGCAGTAATCATTTTGATTGCTATTCTGATCAGTAGCTGTTGTCTTCTGCAATGTACCTTTTCAATGATGCACAACATAACACTACCTAAACGAGTGTCCCTGCTTGCAGAGAGAAAAGCTACAGCTCAGGTTATGGCTATGTGGGAATTCCAGAGACAAGAATATAACAACATACATACATCAGACCCCAGTGTTACGGAATGAAACTTATCTGCAAGGATGAGATAAGTCTCATTAGGGGGGAATAAAGTTGTACCTGGGAAAATACTGATGGTCCGACAAAGAATGTGTATAATAGGCAGATGGCCCGACAAAGAATGTGTGAAAGGGAGGTTTGTTTTTGCTTACCAGAAAGCTCTTAAATTTAGAATGGCCAGACATCCTGTTCTCAGCTCTGCACATGATATATTACTAACTGCCTATCACATGGTGTATCTAAACTGCTTAACACTTGATATATTACTGATTGCTAAAAGCATTCCGCTGTAAAAGAGGAACTATCGATTATAGATCTGTCTAGTAGTTTTCCTATGTTAGAATAAGGAACTATAGAATGTAACCATGTATGGAATGTGACCTGCTCAGGAAATAACGCCGTCTGAAGGGTTATAAAAATGGTCATCAATGCACAGCCTGTTGTTCAGACTCTTTAGCCACGATGGCTCTCTGAATCTGCGCAATAAACTTCCCTTTCCTTGAAAGAGCTGACTCAAGTCTTTCATTTTCTACAACAGAAGGAGATTGAAGGGTTAAAAAGGAAGGAAGGAGAGAGAGATTGCAGGTGGAAGAAAGGAAGGAAGGAGAGAGAGATTGAAGTGGAAGGGATGGAGATGGAGATGGAAGGAAGGAAGAAAGAAGAAAAATTGAAGGGAAAAGGAAGGAGATGGAGAAGGAAGGAGATTGAAGAGGAAGGAAGGAAGGAAGGAAGGAAAGAGAGAGATTGAAGGGGAAAGGATGGAGACGGAGATGGAAGGAAGGAAGGAAGTAGAGAGAGATTGAAGTGGAAGGTATGGAGATGGATGGAAGGAAGGAAGGAAGATTGAAGGGGAAAAGAAGGAGATGGAGAAGGAAGGAGATTGAAGAGGAAGGAAGGAAGGAAGGAAGGAAGGAAGGAAGGAAGGAAGGAAGGAAGGAAGGAAAGAGAGAGATTGAAGGGGAAAGGATGGAGACAGAGATGGAAGGAAGGAAGGAGAGAGAGGATTGAAGGGGAAGGGATGGAGATGGAAGGAAGGAAGGAAGGAAGGAAGGAAGGAAGGAATTTTGAAGAGGAAAAGAAGGAGATGGAGAAGGAAGGAGATTGGAGGGGGAAGGAAGGAAGGAAGGAAGGAAGGAAGGAAGTAGAGAGAGATGGAAGGGGAGGGATGGAGACGGATATGGAAGGAAGGAAGAAAGAAGGAAGATTGAATGGGAAAGCAAGGAGATGGAGAAGAAAGGAGATTTAAGGGGAAGGAAGGAAGGAAGGAAGGAAGGAAGGAGAGAGAGATTGAAGGGCAAGGGATGGAGACGGAGATGGAAGGAAGGAAGGAAGAAGGAAGACTGAAGGGGAAAGGAAGGAGATGGAGAAGAATGGAGATTGAAGGGGATGGAAGGAAGGAGAGAGAAATTGAAGGGGAAGGAAGGAAGGAAGAAAGGAAGGAAGATTGAAGGGGAAAGGAAGGAGATGGAGAAAGAAGGAGATTGAAGGGGGAAGAAAGGAAGGAAGGAGAGAGAGATTGAAGGTGGAAGGACGGAAGGAAGGAGAGAGAGATTGAAGGGGAAGGGATGGAGATGGAGATGGAAGGAAGGAAGAAAGAAGGAAGATTGAAGGGGAAAGGAAGGAGATGGAGAAGGAAGGAGATTGATGGGGGAAGGAAGGAAACAGATGAAGGGGAAGGAAGGAAGGAAGAAAGGAAGGAAGATTGAAGGGGAAAGGAAGGAGATGTAGAAGGAAAGAGATTGAAGGGGGAAGGAAGGAAGGAGAGAGAGTGTGAAGGGGAAGGGATGGAGATGGAGAAAGAAAAAAGGAAGGAAGATTGAAGGGGAAAGGAAGGAGATGGAGAAGGAAGGAGATTGAAGGGGGAAGGAAGGAGATGGTGGAGGAAGGAGATCGAAGAAGGAAGGAAGGAAGGAGAGAGAGATTGAAGGGGAAGGGATGCGTATGGAGATGGAAGGAAGGAAGAAAGAAGGCAGATTGTAGGGGAAAGGAAGGGGATGGAGAAGGAAGGAGATTGAAGGAGGAAGGAAGGAAGGAAGGAAGGAAGGAAGGAAGGAAGGAAGGAACGAAGGAAGGAAGGAAGGAAGGAAGGAAGGACGGAGAGAGAGATTGAAGAGGAAGGAAGGAAGGAAGGAAGGAAGGAAGGAAGGAAGGAAGGAAGGAAGGAAGTAGAGAGAGATTGAGAAGTGGAAGGGATGGAGATGGAAGGAAGGAAGAAAGAAGGAAGATTGAAGGGGAAAGGAAGGAGATGGAGAAGGAAGGAGATTGAAGGGGGAAGGAAGGAAGGAGAGAGAGAGTGATGGGGAAGGGATGGAGATGGAGATGGAGGGAAGGAAGGAAGATTGAAGGGGAAAGGAAGGAGATGGAGAAGGAAGGAGATAGATGGGGAAGGAAGGAAAGAGATTGAAGGGGAAATGAACGAGATCGAGAAGGAAGGAGATTGAAGGGGAAGGAAGGAAGGAAGGAAGGAAGGAAGGAAGGAAGGAAGGAGAGAGATTGAAGGGGAAGGGATGGAGACGGAGATGGAAGGAAGGTAGAAAGAAGGAAGATTGAAGGGGAAAGGATAGAGATGGAGAAGGAAGGAGATTGAAGGGGGAAGGGATGGAGATGGAGATGGAAGGAAGGAAGGAAGATTGAAGGGGAAAGGAAGGAGATGTAGAAAGAAAGAGATTGAAGCGGAAGGAAGGAAGAAAGCAGGAAGATTGTAGGGGAAAGGAAGGAGATGGAGAAAAAAGGAGATTGAAGGGGGAAGGAAGGAAGGAACGAGAAATTGAAGGGGAAGGGGTGGAGATGAAAGGAAGGAAGGAAGGAAGATTGAAGGGGAAAGGAAGGAGATGGAGAAGGAAGGAGATTGAAGGGGAAGGAAGGAAGGAAGGAAGGAAGGAAGGAAGGAAGGAAGGAAGGAGAGAGATTGAAGGGGAAGGGATGGAGATGGAGAAGTAAGGAAGGAAGAAAGAAGGAAGATTGAAGGGAAAAGTAAGGAGATGGAGAAGGAAGGAGATTGAAGGGGGAAGGAAGTAAGGAGAGAGAGATGGAAGGGGAAGGGATGGAGATGGAAGGAAGGAAGGAAGGAAGACTGAAGGGGAAAGGAAGGAGATGGAGAAGGAAGGAGGTTGAAGGGGGAAGGAAGGAAGAGAGATTGAAATGGAAAGGAAGGAGATGGAGAAGTAAGGAGATTGAAAGGGGAAGAAAGAAAGGAAGGAGAGAGAGATTGAAGGGGAAGATATGGAGATGGAGATGGAAGGAAGGAAGGAAGGAAGATTGAAGGGGAAAGGAAGGAGATGGAGAAGGAAAGAGATTGATGGGGGAAGGAAGGAAAGAGATTGAAGGGGAAATGAACGAGGTGGAGAAGGAAGGAGATTGAGGGAGAAGGATGGAAGGAAGGAAGGAAGGAAGGAAGGAAGGAAGGAAGGAAGGAAGGAAGGAAGGAAGGAAGGAAGGAGAGAGAGATTGAAGGGGAAGGGATGGAGACGGAGATGGAAGGAAGGAAGAAAGAAGGAAGATTGAAGGGGTAAGGAAGGAGATGGAGAAGAATGGAGATTGAAGGGGATGGAAGGAAGGAGAGAGAAATGAAGGGGAAGGAAGGAAGGAAGGAAGGAAGGAAGGAAGATTAAAGGGAAAAGGAAGGAGATGTAGAAAGAAAGAGATTGAAGCGGAAGGAAGGAAGAAAGCAGGAAGATTGAAGGGGAAAGGAAGGAGATGGAGAAGGAAGGAGATTGAAGGGGGAAGGAAGGAAGGAGCGAGAAATTGAAGGGGAAGGGGTGGAGATGAAAGGAAGGAAGGAAGGAAGGAAGATTGAAGGGGAAAAGAAGGAGATGGAGAAGGAAGGAGATTGAAGGGGGAAGAAAGGAAGGAAGGAGAGAGAGATTGAATGTGGAAGGACGGAAGGAAGGAGAGAGAGATTGAAGGGGAAGGGATGGAGATGGAGATGGAAGGAAGGAAGAAAGAAGGAAGATTGAAGGGGAAAGGAAGGAGATGGAGAATGAAGGAGATTGAAGGGGAAGGAAGGAAGGAAGGAAGGAAGGAAGGAAGGAAGGAAGGAGAGAGAGATTGAAGGAGGAAGGACGGAAGGAAGGAGAGAGAGATTGATGGGGAAGTGATGGAGATGGAAGGAAGGAAGAAAGAAGGAAGATTGAAGGGGAAAGGAAGGAGATGGAGAAGGAAGGAGGTAGATGGGGGAAGGAAGGAAAGAGATTGAAGGGGAAATGAACGAGAACGAGAAGGAAGGAGATTGAAGGGGAAGGAAGGAAGGAAGGAAGGAAGGAAGGAAGGAAGGAGGGAAGGAAGGAAGGAGAGAGTTTGAAGGGGAAGGGATGGAGACGGAGATGGAAGGAAGGTAGAAAGAAGGAAGATTGAAGGGGAAAGGATGGAGATGGAGAAGGAAGGAGACTGAAGGGGGAAGGGATGGAGATGGAGATGGAAGGAAGGAAGGAAGATTGAAGGGGAAAGGAAGGAGATGGAGAAGGAAAGAGATTGAAGGGGGAAGGAAGGAGATGGAGAAGGAAGGAGATTGAAGGGGGAAGGAAGGTAGGAGAGAGAGATTGAAGGGGAAGGAAGGAAGGAAGGAAGGAAGGAAGGAAGATTAAAGGGGAAAGGAAGGAGATGTAGAAAGAAAGAGATTGAAGCGGAAGGAAGGAAGAAAGCAGGAAGATTGAAGGGGAAAGGAAGGAGATGGAGAAGGAAGGAGATTGAAGGGGGAAGGAAGGAAGGAGCGAGAAATTGAAGGGGAAGGGGTGGAGATGAAAGGAAGGAAGGAAGGAAGATTGAAGGGGAAAAGAAGGAGATGGAGAAGGAAGGAGATTGAAGGGGAAGGAAGGAAGGAAGGAAGGAAGGAAGGAAGGAAGGAAGGAAGGAAGGAAGGAAGGAAAGAGATTGAAGGGGAAGGGATGGAGATGGAGAAGTAAGGAAGGAAGAAAGAAGGAAGATTGAAGGGAAAAGTAAGGAGATGGAGAAGGAAGGAGATTGAATGGGGAAGGAAGTAAGGAGAGAGAGATGGAAGGGGAAGGGACGGAGATGGAAGGAAGGAAGGAAGGAAGGAAGGAGAGAGATTGAAATGGAAAGGAAGGAGATGGAGAAGTAAGGAGATTGAAGGGAAGGAAGGAAGGAAGGAGAGAGAGATTCAAGGGGAAGATATGGAGATGGAGATGGAAGGAAGGAAGAAAGAAGGAAGATTGAAGGGAAAAGGAAGGAGATGGTGAAGGAAGGAGATTGATGGGGAAGGAAGGAAAGAGATTGAAGGGGAAATGAACGAGGTGGAGAAGGAAGGACATTGAGGGAGAAGGATGGAAGGAAGGATGGAAGGAAGGAAGGAGAGAGAGATTGAAGGGGAAGGGATGGAGATGGAGATGGAAGGAAGGAAGAAAGAAGGAAGATTGAAGGGAAAAGGAAGGAGATGGAGAAGGAAGGAGATTGAAGGGGGAAGGAAGGAAGGAAGAAAGGAGAGAGATTGAAGGGGAAGATATGGAGATTGAAGGAAGGAAGAAAGGAAGATTGAAGGGGAAAGGAAGGAGATGGAGAAGGAAGGAGATTGATGGGGGAAGGAAGGAAAGAGATTGAAGGGGAAATGAACGAGATGGAATAGGAAGGAGATTGAAGGGGGAAAGAAGGAAGGAAGGAAGGAAGGAAGGATGGAAGGAAGGAAGGAAGGAAGGAAGGAAGGAAGGAAGGAGACAGATTGAAGGGGAAGGGATGGAGACGGAGATGGAAGGAAGGAAGAAAGAAGGAAGATTGAAGGGGAAAGGACGGAGATGGAGAAGGAAGGAGATTGAAGGGGGAAGGGATGGAGATGGAAGGATGGAAGGAAGATTGAAGGGGAAAGGAAGGAGATGGAGAAGGAAAGAGATTGAAGGGGGAAGGAAGGAGATGGAGAAGGAAGGAGATTGAAGGGGGAAGGAAGGTAGGAGAGAGAGATTGAAGGGGTAGGAAGGAAGGAAGAAAGGAAGGAAGATTAAAGGGGAAAGGAAGGAGATGTAGAAAGAAAGAGATTGAAGCGGAAAGGAAGGAAGAAAGAAGGAAGATTGAAGGGGTAAGGAAGGAGATGGAGAAGAATGGAGATTGAAGGGGATGGAAGGAAGGAGAGAGAAATTGAAGGGGAAGGAAGGAAGGAAGAAAGAAGGAAGATTGAAGGGAAAAGGAAGGAGATGGAGAAGGAAGGAGATTGAAGAGGAAGGAAGGAGATTGAAGGGGGAAGGAACGAAGGAGAGAGAGATTGATGGGGAAGGGATGGAGATGGAGAAGGAAGGAGATAGATGGGGGAAGGAAGGAAAGAGATTGAAGGGGAAATGAATGAGATGGAGAAGGAAGGAGTTTGAAGTGGGAAGGCAGGAAGGAAGGAAGGAGAGAGAGATTGAAGGGGAAGGGATGGAGATGGAGATGGAAGGAAGGAAGAAAGAAGAAGATTGAAGGTAAAAGGAAGGAGATGGAGAAGGAAGGAGATTGAAGGGGAAGAAAGGAAGGAAGAAAGGAGAGAGATTGAGGGGAAAGGAAGGAGATGGAGAAGTAAGGAGATTGAAGGGGGAAGGAAGGAAGAAGGAGAGAGAGATTGAAGGGGAAGGGATGGAGATGGAGATGGAAGGAAGGAAGAAAGAAAGAAAATTGAAAGGGAAAAGAAGGAGATGGAGAAGGAAGGAGATTGATCGGGGAAGGAAGGAAGAGATTGAAAGGGAAGGAAGGAAGGAAGAAAGGAAGGAAGTTTGAAGGGGAAAGGAAGGAGATGTAGAAGGAAAGAGATTGAAGGGGGAAGGAAGGAAGGAGGGAGAGATTGAAGGGGAAGGGGTGGAGATGGAGAAAGAAGGAAGGAAGGAAGGAAGATTGAAGGGGAAGGAAGGAGATGGAGATGAAGGAGATTGAAGGGGGAAGGAAGGAGATGGTGGAGGAAGGAGATCGAAGAAGGAAGGAAGGAAGGAGAGAGAGGTTGAAGGGGAAGGGATGCGTATGGAGATGGAAGGAAGGAAGAAAGAAGGCAGATTGAAGGGGAAAGGAAGGGGATGGAGAAGGAAGGAGATTGAGGAGGAAGGAAGGAAGGAAGGAAGGAAGGAAGGAAGGAAGGAAGGAAGGAAGGAAGGAAGGAAGGAAGGAGAGAGAGATTAAAGGGGAAGGGATGGAGATGGAGATAGAAGGAAGGAAGGAAGGAAGATTAAAGGGGAAAGAAGGAGATGGAGAAGGAAGGAGATTGAAGGGTTAAGAAAGGAAGGAAGGAGAGAAGAGATTGAAGTGGAAGGGATGGAGATGGAGATGGAAGGAAGGAAGAAAGAAGGAAGATGAAGGGAAAAGGAAGGAGATGGTGAAGGAAGGAGATTGAAGAGGAAGGAAGGAAGGAAGGAAGGAAGGAAGGAAGGAAGGAAGTAGAGAGAGATTGAGAAGTGGAAGGGATGGACATGGAAGGAGGAAGAAAGAAGGAAGATTGAAGGGAAAAGGAAGGAGATGGAGAAGGAAGGAGATTGAAGGGGGAAGGAAGGAAGGAAGGAAGAAAGGAGAGAGATTGAAGCGAAAGGAAGGAGTTGGAGAAGTAAGGAGATTGAAGGGGAAGGAAGAAGGAAGGAGAGAGAGATTGAAGGGGAAGATATGGAGATGGAAAGAAGGAAGAAAGGAAGATTGAAGGGGAAAGGAAGGAGATGGAGAAGGAAGGAGATTGATGGGGGAAGGAAAGAGATTGAAGGGGAAATGAACGAGGTGGAGAAGGAAGGAGATTGAAGGGGGAAGGAAGGTAGGAGAGAGAGATTGAAGGGGAAGGAAGGAAGGAAGAAAGGATGGAAGAATAAAGGGAAAGAAGGGGATGTAGAAAGAAAGAGATTGAAGCGGAAGAAGGAAGAAAGCAGAAGATTGAAGGGAAAAGGAAGGAGATGGAGAAGGAAGAGATTGAAGAGGAAGGATGGAGGTAGGAAGGAAGGAAGGAAGGAAGTAGAGAGAGATTGAGAAGTGGAAGGGATGGAGATGGAAGGAAGGAAGAAAGAAGGAAGATTGAAGCGGAAAGAAGGAGATGGAGAAGGAAGGAGATTGAAGGGGGAAGGAACGAAGGAGAGAGAGATTGATGGGGAAGGGATGGAGATGGAGATGGAAGGAAGGAAGAAAGGAAGATTGAAGGGGAACGGAAGGAGATGGAGAAGGAAGGAGATAGATGGGGGAAGGAAGGAAAGAGATGAAGGGGAAATGATTGAGATGGAGAAAGAAGGAGATTGAAGTGGGAGGAAGGAAGGAAGGAGAGAGAGATTGAAGGGGAAGGATGGAGATGAGATGGAAGGAAGGAAGAAAGAAGGAAGATTGAAGGGAAAAGGAAGGAGATGGAGAAGGAAGGAGATTTGAAGGGAAAGGAAGAGAAAGGAAGAAGAATGAGTGAAAGAGATTGAAGGGGAAAGGAAGGAGATGGAGAAGTAGGGATTGAAGGGGAAGGAAGGAAGGTAGGAGAGGAGATTGAAGGGGAAGGGATGGAGATGGAGATGGAAGGAAGGAAGAAAGAAAGAAAATTGAAAGGGAAAAGAAGGAGATGGAGAAGGAAGGAGATGATCGGGGAAGGAAGGAAAGAGATTGAAAGGGAAGGAAGGAAGGAGAAAGGAAGGAAGTTTGAAGGGAAAGGAAGGAGATGTAGTAGGATTGAGATGAAGGGGGAAGGAAGGAAGATTGATAGATTGAAGGGGAAGGGGTGGAGATGGAGATAGAAGATGGAAGGAAGGAAGATTGAAGGGGAAAGGAAGGAGATGCAGTTGGAAGGTGAGTTGAAGGGGGAAGGAAGGAGATGGTGGTGGAAGGAGATCGAAGAAGGAAGGAAGGAAGGAGAGAGAGGTTGAAGGGGAAGGGATGCGTATGTGAGGTTGGATAGGAAGAAGAAGAGAAGGCAGATTGAAGGGGAAAGGTTGGGGATGGAGATGGATGGAGATGGGTTGGAGGAAGGTTGGTATGGATGGTTGGTATGGTTGGAAGATGGTTGGAGGTTGGTTGATGGTTGGAGAGTGTGAGTTTTTGGGGAAGGGTTGGTGATGGGAGTTTGAAGGATAGGTATGGTAGAGTTTAGGGGTTTCGGTAGGAGTGGAGATGGAAGGAGTTTGTAGGGTTTTGTAAGGAAGAGTTGGTGTGTGATGAGTGAAGTGGGGATGGGATGGAGTTGGAGTGAAGGTTGGTTGGAAGTTGAAGGGTAGATGGTTGGGATTTGGTTGGTGGGTTGTTGGATGGTTGGTTGGGGTAGGATGTGGGGAGGTGTTGGTTGGAGTTTGGTTGGGGGTGAGTAGGGTGGTGAGGATGGTGAGTGAGATGTAGGGATGTTTTGGTGTGGGTTTGTTGTGTTTGGTAGTTGGTTGGGGTTTCGGTTGGAGTGGGTGAAGGTTGGTGTTGTTGGGGGTTGTTTGTGGATGGTTGGGGATAGTGTAAGAGGTGGTGTTGGTAGGTGAGGTTGGGGTTGGTAGGTGGTGTGGTGTGGGTTGGGGTTGGTAGGTTGGTTGGTGGGTAGTGTAGGGTTGGAGGGGTTGGTTGTGTGGTGGGTGGTTGGTTGTTGATGGTGGTTGTGGTTGGGGTTTGGTTGAGTTGGTGTTGGTTGGTGTGTGTTGGGGTTGGTTGGTTGGTGAGGTGTTTGTGGTTGGGGTTTGTGGTGGGGTGGTGGTTTGGTTGGGTGTTGGATTGTGGTTGGGGTTTGGTTGGTGTGGGTGTGGTTGGTGTGGGTTGGGGGTGGTTGGTTGGTTGGTCTGGTTGGTTTGTTGGTTGGTTGGTTGGTTGGTTGGTTGGTTGGTTGGATGTGTTTGGGTTGGGGTTGGGTGGGTGTGGGTGTGGGTTGGTTGGTTGTTTGTTGGTTGTGGGTTGGGTTTTGGATGGTTTGGGTGTTGGTTGGTGTGGGTTGGGGGTTGTTTGGTTGGTGGTGTGTGTGGGTTGGGGTTGGGTGGGTGTGGGTTGGTTGGTTGGTTGGTTGGTGGTGGTTGGTGGTGGTTGTTGGTTTGGTTGGTGTGGGTGTAGGTTGGTG